>CM038410.1:436988-774038 GCA_021498475.1 Saguinus midas | reverse complement strand
GGATCTGTGTAATTAAAACAAAACGAGGTGCCCTGAGACTCCACCCACAGAACTGCCTTTATTTATTACTTACTGTTTCCTCTTATCACAAAGGCTGGAGTGCAACCGTGCGATCTTTGCTTATTGAAACACCTGCCTTTTGGGTTCAACTGATTTTCATCCCAATTCCTTAATCTATCTGGTGTGGCAGGTGTAAGCAAGATCCGTCTAGGTAACTTTCTATTTTTATTTTTATTTTTATTTTTATTTTTATTTTTATTTTTATTTTTATTTTTATTTTTATTTGTTTTGTTTTCTTTTTAGTGAGCGGGCTACCCTGTGTCCTTCGAGGCCGGCCTCGAACCCGTGAACTCAGGATCGGCCTGCCTCAGCATTCTTTGTGATGAGACTACAGGCATGAGCCCCGGAGCCCAATTCAAATTGTCTTTTTGTTTTAAAGACAGGGTTTCACCTTGTTTGTTGGGCGGGTCTCGAAGCGCAACTTCCCTGATCCGCCTGCCTTGATTATTCAGGCGACTGAGTGACAGGCTGCTGTGAGCTACCCTACTGGGCTATTATAATGTATTGTCAAGAAAGACAAGAGAGCCTCTAGGGGCGCCGCCACTGCGTAAGGAATTTAAGCACTTTGAAACGCCGAGGCGGGTGGGGGTCACATCGAGATCACGAGTACGAGGTCAGCCTGTTCATTTCTTGATGACACAGCTCACATAAAAAAAAGAGAGAGAGAAAATCTAAAGGTAATCAGACTGATTAGTGTGTGAATTGAAACAAGACGAGGTGCCCGAAGACTCCACCCTCAAAACAGCCTTACTTTATTACCTACAGTTTCCCACTTGTCACCAAGGCTGGAGTGCAACCGTGCGATCTTTGCTTATTGAAACACCTGCCTTTTGGGTTCAACTGATTTTCATCCCAATTCCCTTAATCTATCTGGTGTGGCAGGTGTAAGCAAGATCCGGTCTAGGTAACTTTCTATTTTTATTTTTCTGTACCTACAATCTATCTTTATATCATTACCAGAAAGCCATCACAACAAAGAAATGAAATACGAAAAGCAGCACACCTGCGCCTTTGATTTTTACGCTACGACCATGCCGGTGTTCTGTGTAGCATTGCAATTTTAGTGTAGGTGCTGCCGAAGCGAACATATGCCACGCCCAGCTCTGCTTTTTTATGTTTTCCTCTTTGTTTTGAATAGGCAGGGGGCTACACTGTGACTCTCGAGGTCAGGCTCGAACCCGTGACCTCAGGATCCTCCTGCCTCGGCATTCTTTGTGCTGGGACTACAGGCTTGAGCGGCACAGCCCAACCCAAACGGTCTTCTTGTTTTAAGGATGGAGTTTCACCATGTTGTTCGGGCGGGTTTCGAAATCTCAACTTCTCGTGATTCTCCCGCCTTGATTTTTGAGGCGACTGAATGACAGGCTGCCGTGAGCCACCATGCTGGGCTGTTGTAATATATTGATAAAAATGAAATCACAGAGACTATGTAGGGTGCTGCCACTCACGCAAGTAGTCTAAGCACTTTGAAAGGCCGATTTGGGCGGGTCTTCTGTGGTCACGAATTTGAGGTCAGCCTGTGAATTGTGGTGAAAACACACCTCACGTCATAAAAGAAAGAAAAAAATCGAATAATAATCATACTGATGGATCTGTGTAATTAAAACAAAACGAGGTGCCCCGAGACTCCACCCACAGAACTGCCTTTATTTATTACGTACAGTTTCCTATTGTCACAAAAGCTGGAGTGCAACAGTGCGAACTTTGCTTACTGCAACACCTCTTTTTTAAGTTCACGTGATTGTCGTCCCAATGCCATTCAAGTACCCGGGGTTGCAGGTGTCCACGCCACCAGCTCCAGGTAACTTTTATTTTTATATTTCTGAACCTCAAATCTATCTGTTTTGGATTTCCACAAAGCAGTCACCATGAAGAAATAAAACTTCACAGCGGTCCGTGTCATTTTTAGGCTATGACCACGCCTGCCTTCATTTTGGGGTCCCAATTTTAGTGTAGGTGCTGCTGAAGCGAGCATATGCCAAGCCGAGCTAAGATCCTTTATGTATTACTATATTTATTTTTATTTGTTTTGTTTTCTTTTTAGTGAGCGGGCTCGCTGTGTCCTTGAGGCGGTCTCGAACCCGTGAACTCAGGATCGGCCTGCCTCAGCATTCTTTGTGATGAGACTACAGGCATGAGCCCCGGGCCCAATTCAAATTGTCTTTTGTTTTAAAGACAGGGTTTCACCTTGTTTGTTGGGCGGGTCTCGAAGTGCAACTTCCCTGATCCGCCTGCCTTGATTATTGAGGCGACTGAATGACAGGCTGCCGTGAGCCACCATGCTGGGCTGTTGTAATATATTGATAAAATGAAATCACAGAGACTATGTAGGTGCTGCCACTCACGCAAGTAGTCTAAGCACTTTGAAACGCCGAGGCGGGTGGGGGTCACATCGAGATCACGAGTACGAGGTCAGCCTGTTCATTTCTTGATGACACAGCTCACATAAAAAAGGAGAGAGAGAAAATCTAAAGGTAATCAGACTGATTAGTGTGTGTAATTGAAACAAGACGAGGTGCCCGAGACTCCACCCACAGAACTGCCTTTATTTATTACTTACTGTTTCCTCTTATCACAAAGGCTGGAGTGCAACCGTGCGATCTTTGCTTATTGAAACACCTGCCTTTTGGGTTCAACTGATTTTCATCCCAATTCCCTTAATCTATCTGGTGTGGCAGGTGTAAGCAAGATCCGGTCTAGGTAACTTTCTATTTTTATTTTTCTGTACCTACAATCTATCTTTATATCATTACCAGAAAGCCATCACAACAAAGAAATGAAATACGAAAAGCAGCACACCTGCGCCTTTGATTTTTACGCTACGACCATGCCGGTGTTCTGTGTAGCATTGCAATTTTAGCGTAGGTGCTGCGGAAGCGAACATATGCCACGCCCAGCTCTGCTTTTTATGTTTTCCTCTTTGTTTTGAATAGGCAGGGGCTACGCTGTGTCTTTCGAGGTCAGTCTCGAACCCGTGACCTCAGGATCCTCCTGCCTCGGCATTCTTTGTGCTGGGACTACAGGCTTGAGCGGCACAGCCCAACCCAAACGGTCTTCTTGTTTTAAGGATGGAGTTTCACCATGTTGTTCGGGCGGGTTTGAAATCTCAACTTCTCGTGATTCTCCGCCTTGATTTTTGAGGCGACTGAATGACAGGCTGCCGTGAGCCACCATGCTGGGCTGTTGTAATATATTGATAAAATGAAATCACAGAGACTATGTAGGGTGCTGCCACTCACGCAAGTAGTCTAAGCACTTTGAAAGGCCGATTTGGGCGGGTCTTCTGAGGTCAAGAATTTGAGGTCAGCCTGTGAATTGTGGTGAAAACACACCTCACGTCATAAAAGAAAGAAAAAATCGAATAATAATCATAGTGATGGGTGTGTGTAATTAAAACAAAACGAGGTGCCCCGAGACTCCACCCACAGAACTGCCTTTATTTATTACGTACAGTTTCCTATTGTCACAAAAGCTGGAGTGCAACAGTGCGAACTTTGCTTACTGCAACACCTCTTTTTAAGTTCACGTGATTGTCGTCCCAATGCCATTCAAGTAGCTGGGGTTGCAGGTGTCCACGCCACCAGCTCAGGTAACTTTTATTTTATATTTCTGAACCTCAAATCTATCTGTATTGGATTTCCACAAAGCAGTCACCATGAAGAAATAAAACTTCACAGCGGTCCGTGTCATTTTTAGGCTATGACCACGCCTGCCTTCATTTTGGGGTCCCAATTTTAGTGTAGGTGCTGCTGAAGCGAGCATATGCCAAGCCGAGCTAAGATCCTTTATGTATTACTATATTTATTTTTATTTGTTTTTGTTTTCTTTTTAGTGAGCGGGCTCGCTGTGTCCTTGAGGCGGTCTCGAACCCGTGAACTCAGGATCCACCTGCCTCAGCATTCTTTGTGATGAGACTACAGGCATGAGCCCCGGGCCCAATTCAAATTGTCTCTTTGTTTGAAAGACAGGGTTTCACCTGGTTTGTTGGGCGGGTCTCGAAAGTGCAACTTCCCCTGATCGGCCTGCCTTGATTATTGAGGCGACTGAATGACAGGCTGCTGTGAGCTACCCTGCCGAGGTATTATAATGTATTGTCAAGAAAGACAAGAGAGCCTCTAGGGGCGCCGCCACTCCTTAAACAATTTAAGCACTTTGAAATGCCGAGGCTGGAAGGTCACCTCGAGATCACGATTTCGAGGTCAGCCTATTCATTTCTCTGATGACACGTCTCAGATAATAAAGAGAGAGAAAAATTAAATGTAATCAGACTGATTAGTGTGTGTAATTGAAACAAAACGAGGTGCCCGAAGACTCCACCCTCAGAACCGCCTTTCTTTATTACCTACAGTTTCCCTCTTGTCACCAAGGCTGGAGTGCAGCAGTGCGATCCTTGCTTATTGCAACACCTGCCTTTTGGGTTCAACTGATTTTCATCCATATTGCCTTCATCTCTCTGGTGTTCCAGGTGTACAAAAGATCAGCTCCAGCAAACTTTCTATTTTTATTTTCTGTACCTCCAATCTATCTTTATATCATTACCAGAAAGCCGTCACGACAAAGAAATGAAATCTGAAAAGCAGCAGCCCTCGCCTGTCATTTTCACGCTCGACCATGCCGGTGTTCTGTGTAGCGTCTCAATTTTTGTGTAGGTGCTGCGGGCGAACACATGCCACGCCCAGCTCTGCTTTTTATGTTTTCTCTTTCTTTGTTTAGAAAAGGGGCGGGCTACGCTGTGTCCTTCGAGGCGGTCTCGAACCCGTGACCTCAGGATCCTCCTGCCTCGGCTTTCTTTGTGCTGAAACTACAGGCTTGAGCCGCAGAGCCCAACCAAATTGTCTTTTGTTTTAAGGATGGAGTTTGACCATGCTGGTCGGGCGGGTTTGAAATTCCAACTTCGTGATTCTCCGCCTTGATTTTTGAGGCGACTGAATGACAGGCTGCCGTGAGCCACCATGCTGGGCTGTTACAATATATTGTTAAAAAGAAATCAAAGACACTCGTCGGGTGCTGCCACTCACGCAAGTAGTCTAATCACTTTGAAAGGCCAATGTGGGCGGGTCTTCTGAGGTCAAGAATTTGAGGTCAGCCTGTGAATTATGGTGAAAACCCACCTCACGTGATAAAAGAAAGAAAAAAATCGAATAATAATCATAGTGATGGGTGTGTGTAATTAAAACAAAACGAGGTGCCCGGAGACTCAACCCACAGAACTGCCTTTATTTATTACTTACTGTTTCCCTCTTATCACAAAGGCTGGAGTGCAACAGTGCGAACTTTGCTTATTGCAACACCTCTTTTTAAAATTCACGTGATTGTCGTCCCAATGCCATTCAAGTACCCGGGGTTGCAGGTGTCCACGCCACCAGCTCCAGGTAACTTTTATTTTTATTTTTCTGTACCTCCAATCTATCTTTATATCATTACCAGAAAGTCACAACAAAGAAATGAAATACAAAAGCAGCAGCCCTGCGCTTGTCATTTTCACGCCACGACCATGCCGGTGTTCTGTGTAGCATTGCAATTTTAGTGTAGGTGCTGCTGAAGCGAGCATATGCCAAGCCGAGCTAAGACCCTTTATGTATTACTATATTTATTTTTATTTTTCTGTACCTCCAATCTATCTTTATATCATTACCAGAAAGTCACAACAAAGAAATGAAATCTGAAAAGCAGCAGCCCTCGCCTGTCATTTTCACGCTCGACCATGCCGGTGTTCTGTGTAGCGTCTCAATTTTTGTGTAGGTGCTGAAGCGAACACATGCCACGCCCAGCTCTGCTTTTTATGTTTTCTCTTTCTTTGTTTAGAAAAGGGGCGGGCTACGCTGTGTCCTTGAGGCCGGTCTCGAACCCGTGACCTCAGGATCCTCCTGCCTCGGCTTTCTTTGTGCTGAAACTACAGGCTTGAGCAGAGCCCAACCCAAATTGTCTTTTGTTTTAAGGATGGAGTTTGACCATGCTGGTCGGGCGGGTTTGAAATCTCAACTTCTCGTGATTCTCCGCCTTGATTTTTGAGGCGACTGAATGACAGGCTGCTGTGAGCTACCCTACTGGGCTATTATAATGTATTGTCAAGAAAGACAGAGAGAGCCTCTAGGGGCGCCGCCACTCGCGTAAGGAATTTAAGCACTTTGAAAGGCCAATGTGGGCGGGTCTTCTGTGGTCACGAATTTGAGGTCAGCCTGTGAATTGTGGTGAAAACACACCTCACGTCATAAAAGAAAGAAAAAATCGAATAATAATCATACTGATGGATCTGTGTAATTAAAACAAAACGAGGTGCCCTGAGACTCCACCCACAGAACTGCCTTTATTTATTACTTACTGTTTCCCTCTTATCACAAAGGCTGGAGTGCAACCGTGCGATCTTTGCTTATTGAAACACCTGCCTTTTGGGTTCAACTGATTTTCATCCATATTGCCTTCATCTCTCTGGTGTTCCAGGTGTACAAAAGATCAGCTCCAGCAAACTTTCTATTTTTATTTGTTTTGTTTTCTTTTTAGTGAGCGGGCTACGCTGTGTCCTTCGAGGCCGGTCTCGAACCCGTGAACTCAGGATCCACCTGCCTCAGCATTCTTTGTGATGAGACTACAGGCATGAGCCCCGGAGCCCAATTCAAATTGTCTTTTTGTTTTAAAGACAGGGTTTCACCTTGTTTGTTGGGCGGGTCTCGAAAGGGCAACTTCCCCTGATCCGCCTGCCTTGATTATTCAGGCGACTGGTGACAGGCTGCTGTGAGCTACCCTGCCGGTATTATAATGTATTCTCCAAAAAGACATCAGAGAGCCTGTAGGGGCGCCGCCACTCGTAAGGAATTTAAGCACTTTGAAAGGCCAATGTGGGCGGGTCTTCTGAGGTCAGAATTTGAGGTCAGCCTGTGAATTATGGTGAAAACCCACCTCACGTGATAAAGAAAGAAAAAATCGAATAATAATCATAGTGATGGGTGTGTGTAATTAAAACAAAAGCGAGGTGCCGGAGACTCAACCCACAGAACTGCCTTTATTTATTACTTACTGTTTCCCTCTTATCACAAAGGCTGGAGTGCAACAGTGCGAACTTTGCTTATTGCAACACCTCTTTTTAAAATTCACGTGATTGTCGTCCCAATGCCATTCAAGTACCGGGGTTGCAGGTGTCCACGCCACCAGCTCCAGGTAACTTTTATTTTTATTTTATTTTTATTTTTCCTTGTTTTATTTATAGTGAGCGGGCTACGCTGTGTCCTTCGAGGCCGGTCTCGAACCCGTGAACTCAGGATCGGCCTGCCTTGATTATTCAGGCGACTGGTGACAGGCTGCTGTGAGCTACCCTACTGGGCTATTATAATGTATTCTCCAAAAAGACATCAGAGAGCCTGTAGGGGCGCCGCCACTCCAAGCAATTTAAGCACTTTGAAATGCCGAGGCTGGAAGGTCACCTCGAGATCACGATTTCGAGGTCAGCCTATTCATTTCTCTGATGACACGCCTCAGATAATAAAAGAGAGAGAAAATTAAATGTAATCAGACTGATTAGTGTGTAATTGAAACAAAACGAGGTGCCGAAGACTCCACCCTCAAAACAGCCTTACTTTATTACCTACAGTTTCCTCTTGTCACCAAGGCTGGAGTGCAGCAGTGCGATCCTTGCTTATTGCAACACCTCTTTTTAAGTTCACGTGATTGTCGCCCCAATGCCATTCAAGTAGCTGGGGTTGCAGGTGTCCACACCACCAGTTCAGGTAACTTTTATTTTTATTTTATTTTTATTTTTATTTTTCTGTACCTCCAATCTATCTTTATATCATTACCAGAAAGTCACAACAAAGAAATGAAATCTGAAAAGCAGCAGCCCTCGCCTGTCATTTTCACGCTCGACCATGCCGGTGTTCTGTGTAGCCTCAATTTTAGTGTAGGTGCTGCGAAGCATGCACATACCAAGCCCAGCTAAGATTTCGTATGTATTACTGCTTTTATTTTTATTTTTATTTTTATTTTTATTTTTATTTTTATTTTCTGTACCTACAATCTATCTTTATATCATTACCAGAAAGCCATCACAACAAAGAAATGAAATACTAAAAGCAGCACACCTGCGCTTTGATTTTACGCCACGACCATGCCGGTGTTCTGTGTAGCATTGCAATTTTAGTGTAGGTGCTGCGAGCATGCACATACCAAGCCCAGCTAAGATTTTGTATGTATTACTGCTTTTATTTTATTTTTATTTTATTTTATTTTATTTTTCCTTGTTTTATTTATAGTGAGCGGGCTACCCTGTGTCCTTCGAGGCCGGCCTCGAACCCGTGACCTCAGTATCCTCCTGCCTCGGCTTTCTTTGTGTTGAAACTACAGGCTTGAGCATGAGCCCAACAAATTGTCTTTTGTTTTAAGGATGGAGTTTGACCATGCTGGTCGGGCGGGTTTTGAAATTCCAACTTCGTGATTCTCCGCCTTGATTTTTGAGGCGACTGAATGACAGGCTGCCGTGAGCCACCATGCTGGGCTGTTACAATATATTGTTAAAAAGAAATCAAAGACACTACGCCGGGTGCTGCCACTCCAAGTAGTCTAAGCACTTTGAAAGGCCGATTTGGGCGGGTCTTCTGAGGTCAGAATTTGAGGTCAGCCTGTGGTGTGGTGAAAACACACCTCACGCCATAAAAGAAAGAAAAAAATCGAATAATAATCATAGTGATGGGTGTGTAATTAAAACAAAACGAGGTGCCCGAAGACTCCACCCTCAAAACAGCCTTACTTTGTACCTACAGTTTCCACTTGTCACCAAGGCTGGAGTGCAGCAGTGCGATCCTTGCTTATTGCAACACCTCTTTTTAAAATTCACGTGATTGTCGCCCCAATGCCATTCAAGTAGCTGGGGTTGCAGGTGTCACGCCACCAGCTCCAGGTAACTTTTATTTTTATTTTTATTTTATTTTATTTTATTTTATTTTATTTTATTTTATTTTATTTTATTTTATTTTTATTTTATTTTATTTTTATTTTATTTTATTTTTATTTTTATTTTTATTTTTCTGTACCTACAATCTATCTTTATATCATTACCAGAAAGCCATCACAACAAAGAAATGAAATAAAAGCAGCACACCTCGCCTTTGATTTTACGCTCGACCATGCCGGTGTTCTGTGTAGCCTCAATTTTTGTGTAGGTGCTGCCGAACATATGCCACGCCCAGCTCTGCTTTTTATGTTTTCTCTTTCTTTGTTTAGAAAGGGAGCGGCTACGCTGTGTCTTCGAGGTCAGTCTCGAACCCGTGACCTCAGGATCCTCCTGCCTCGGCTTTCTTTGTGTTGAAACTACAGGCTTGAGCCGCAGAGCCCAACCCAAACAGTCTTCTTGTTTTAAGGATGGAGTTTCACCATGTTGTTCGGGCGGGTTTGAAATCTCAACTTCTCGTGATTCTCCCGCCTTGATTTTTGAGGCGACTGAATGACAGGCTGCCGTGAGCCACCATGCTGGGCTGTTGTAATATATTGATAAAATGAAATCACAGAGACTATGTAGGGTGCTGCCACTCACGCAAGTAGTCTAAGCACTTTGAAAGGCCGATTTGGGCGGGTCTTCTGTGGTCACAATTTGAGGTCAGCCTGTGAATTGTGGTGAAAACACACCTCACGTCATAAAGAAAGAAAAAATCGAATAATAATCATACTGATGGATCTGTGTAATTAAAACAAAACGAGGTGCCCGAGACTCCACCCACAGAACTGCCTTTATTTATTACGACAGTTTCCTATTGTCACAAAAGCTGGAGTGCAACAGTGCGAACTTTGCTTACTGCAACACCTCTTTTTAAGTTCACGTGATTGTCGTCCCAATGCCATTCAAGTAGCTGGGGTTGCAGGTGTCCACGCCACCAGCTCAGGTAACTTTTATTTTATTTTTCTGAACCTCAAATCTATCTGTTTTGGATTTCCACAAAGCAGTCACCATAAAGAAATAAAGCTTCACAGCAGTGCGTTTCATTTTACGCTATGAGCACACCTGCCTTCATTGTGGTGTCCCAATTATAGTGTAGGTGCTGCAAGCATGCACATACCAAGCCAGCTAAGATTTTGTATGTATTACTGCTTTTATTTTTATTTTATTTTATTTTATTTTATTTTTATTTTTATTTTTATTTTATTTTATTTTTATTTTTATTTTTCTGTACCTCCAATCTATCTTTATATCATTACCAGAAAGCCATCACAACAAAGAAATGAAATCTGAAAAGCAGCACACCTGCGCTTTTGATTTTACGCTCGACCATGCCGGTGTTCTGTGTAGCGTCTCAATTTTGTGTAGGTGCTGCCACTCACGCAAGTAGTCTAAGCACTTTGAAGCGCCGAGGCGGGTGGGGTCACATCGAGATCACAGTGCGAGGTCAGCCTGTGAATTGTGGTGAAAACACACCTCACGCCATAAAAGAAAGAAAAAAATCGAATAATAATCATAGTGATGGGTGTGTAATTAAAACAAAAGCGAGGTGCCGGAGACTCAACCCACAGAACTGCCTTTATTTATTACAGTTTCCTATTGTCACAAAAGCTGGAGTGCAACAGTGCGAACTTTGCTTATTGCAACACCTCTTTTTAAAATTCACGTGATTGTCGTCCCAATGCCATTCAAGTACCGGGTTGCAGGTGTCACGCCACCAGCTCCAGGTAACTTTTATTTTTATTTTTATTTTATTTTATTTTATTTTATTTTATTTTATTTTTATTTTATTTTATTTTATTTTTATTT
The DNA here is from genome assembly GCA_021498475.1 of Saguinus midas. Classification (NCBI taxonomy): domain Eukaryota; kingdom Metazoa; phylum Chordata; class Mammalia; order Primates; family Cebidae; genus Saguinus; species Saguinus midas. The sequence continues at coordinate 763,249 of CM038410.1, read as the reverse complement.
TATTTTTATTTTTATTTTTATTTTTCTGTACCTACAATCTATCTTTATATCATTACCAGAAAGCCGTCACAACAAAGAAATGAAATAAAAGCAGCACACCTGCGCTTTTGATTTTTACGCTACGACCATGCCGGTGTTCTGTGTAGCGTCTCAATTTTTGTGTAGGTGCTGCGAAGCATGCACATACCAAGCCCAGCTAAGATTTCGTATGTATTACTGCTTTTATTTTTATTTTTTCCTTGTTTTATTTATAGTGAGCGGGCTACCTGTGTCCTTCGAGGCCGGCCTCGAACCCGTGACCTCAGGATCCTCCTGCCTCGGCATTCTTTGTGCTGGGACTACAGGCTTGAGCAGAGCCCAACCCAAACAGTCTTCTTGTTTTAAGGATGGAGTTTCACCATGTTGTTGGGCGGGTTTGAAATCTCAACTTCTCGTGATTCTCCGCCTTGATTTTTGAGGCGACTGAATGACAGGCTGCCGTGAGCCACCATGCTGGGCTGTTGTAATATATTGATAAAAATGAAATCACAGAGACTATGTAGGGTGCTGCCACTCCATAAGTAGTCTAAGCACTTTGAAAGGCCGACGGCGGGTCTTCTGTGGTCACAATTTGAGGTCAGCCTGTGAATTGTGGTGAAAACACACCTCACGTCATAAAAGAAAGAAAAATCGAATAATAATCATACTGATGGATCTGTGTAATTAAAACAAAACGAGGTGCCCGAGACTCCACCCACAGAACTGCCTTTATTTATTACGTACAGTTTCCTATTGTCACAAAAGCTGGAGTGCAACAGTGCGAACTTTGCTTACTGCAACACCTCTTTTTAAGTTCACGTGATTGTCGTCCCAATGCCATTCAAGTAGCTGGGGTTGCAGGTGTCACGCCACCAGCTCCAGGTAACTTTTATTTTATATTTCTGAACCTCAAATCTATCTGTATTGGATTTCCACAAAGCAGTCACCATGAAGAAATAAAACTTCACAGCGGTCCGTGTCATTTTTAGGCTATGACCACGCCTGCCTTCATTTTGGGGTCCCAATTTTAGTGTAGGTGCTGCTGAAGCGAGCATATGCCAAGCCGAGCTAAGATCCTTTATGTATTACTGCTTTTATTTTATTTTTCCTTGTTTTATTTATAGTGAGCGGCTACCCTGTGTCCTTGAGGCCGGCCTCGAACCCGTGAACTCAGGATCGGCCTGCCTCAGCATTCTTTGTGATGAGACTACAGGCATGAGCCCCGGAGCCCAATTCAAATTGTCTTTTTGTTTTAAAGACAGGGTTTCACCTTGTTTGTTGGGCGGGTCTCGAAAGCGCAACTTCCCCTGATCCGCCTGCCTTGATTATTCAGGCGACTGAGTGACAGGCTGCTGTGAGCTACCCTACTGGGCTATTATAATGTATTCTCCAAAAAGACATCAGAGAGCCTGTAGGGGGCGCCGCCACTCGCGTAAGGAATTTAAGCACTTTGAAATGCCGAGGCTGGAAGGTCACCTCGAGATCACGAGTACGAGGTCAGCCTGTTCATTTCTTGATGACACAGCTCACATAAAAAAAGAGAGAGAGAAAATCTAAAGGTAATCAGACTGATTAGTGTGTGTAATTGAAACAAGACGAGGTGCCCGAAGACTCCACCCTCAAAACAGCCTTACTTTATTACCTACAGTTTCCCACTTGTCACCAAGGCTGAGTGCAACCGTGCGATCTTTGCTTATTGAAACACCTGCCTTTTGGGTTCAACTGATTTTCATCCATATTGCCTTCATCTCTCTGGTGTTCCAGGTGTACAAAAGATCAGCTCCAGCAAACTTTCTATTTTATTTTCTGTACCTACAATCTATCTTTATATCATTACCAGAAAGCCATCACAACAAAGAAATGAAATAAAAGCAGCACACCTGCGCCTTTGATTTTACGCTTCGACCATGCCGGTGTTCTGTGTAGCATTGCAATTTTAGTGTAGGTGCTGCGGCGAACATATGCCACGCCCAGCTCTGCTTTTTTATGTTTTCCTCTTTGTTTTGAATAGGCAGGGGGCTACACTGTGACTCTCGAGGTCAGGCTCGAACCCGTGACCTCAGGATCCTCCTGCCTCGGCATTCTTTGTGCTGGGACTACAGGCTTGAGCGGCACAGCCCAACCCAAACGGTCTTCTTGTTTTAAGGATGGAGTTTCACCATGTTGTTCGGGCGGGTTTCGAAATCTCAACTTCTCGTGATTCTCCCGCCTTGATTTTTGAGGCGACTGAATGACAGGCTGCCGTGAGCCACCATGCTGGGCTGTTGTAATATATTGATAAAATGAAATCACAGAGACTATGTAGGGTGCTGCCACTCACGCAAGTAGTCTAAGCACTTTGAAAGGCCGATTTGGGCGGGTCTTCTGTGGTCACGAATTTGAGGTCAGCCTGTGAATTGTGGTGAAAACACACCTCACGTCATAAAAGAAAGAAAAAAATCGAATAATAATCATACTGATGGATCTGTGTAATTAAAACAAAACGAGGTGCCCCGAGACTCCACCCACAGAACTGCCTTTATTTATTACGTACAGTTTCCTATTGTCACAAAAGCTGGAGTGCAACAGTGCGAACTTTGCTTACTGCAACACCTCTTTTTTAAGTTCACGTGATTGTCGTCCCAATGCCATTCAAGTAGCTGGGGTTGCAGGTGTCCACGCCACCAGCTCCAGGTAACTTTTATTTTATATTTCTGAACCTCAAATCTATCTGTATTGGATTTCCACAAAGCAGTCACCATGAAGAAATAAAACTTCACAGCGGTCCGTGTCATTTTTAGGCTATGACCACGCCTGCCTTCATTTTGGGGTCCCAATTTTAGTGTAGGTGCTGCTGAAGCGAGCATATGCCAAGCCGAGCTAAGATCCTTTATGTATTACTATATTTATTTTTATTTGTTTTGTTTTCTTTTTAGTGAGCGGGCTACGCTGTGTCCTTCGAGGCCGGTCTCGAACCCGTGAACTCAGGATCCACCTGCCTCAGCATTCTTTGTGATGAGACTACAGGCATGAGCCCCGGAGCCCAATTCAAATTGTCTCTTTGTTTGAAAGACAGGGTTTCACCTGGTTTGTTGGGCGGGTCTCGAAGTGCAACTTCCCTGATCGGCCTGCCTTGATTATTGAGGCGACTGAATGACAGGCTGCTGTGAGCTACCCTGCCGAGGTATTATAATGTATTGTCAAGAAAGACAAGAGAGAGCCTCTAGGGGCGCCGCCACTCCAAGCAATTTAAGCACTTTGAAATGCCGAGGTTGGAAGGTCACCTCGAGATCACGATTTCGAGGTCAGCCTATTCATTTCTCTGATGACACGTCTCAGATAATAAAGAGAGAGAGAAAATTAAATGTAATCAGACTGATTAGTGTGTGTAATTGAAACAAAACGAGGTGCCCAAGACTCCACCCTCAGAACCGCCTTTCTTTATTACCTACAGTTTCCTCTTGTCACCAAGGCTGGAGTGCAGCAGTGCGATCCTTGTATTACTATATCTATTTTTATTTTCTGTACCTACAATCTATCTTTATATCATTACCAGAAAGCCGTCACAACAAAGAAATGAAATAAAAGCAGCACACCTGCGCTTTTGATTTTACGCTACGACCATGCGGTGTTCTGTGTAGCGTCTCAATTTTGTGTAGGTGCTGCTGAAGCGAGCATATGCCAAGCGAGCTAAGATCCTTTATGTATTACTATATTTATTTTTATTTGTTTTTGTTTTCTTTTTAGTGAGCGGGCTACGCTGTGTCCTTCGAGGCCGGCCTCGAACCCGTGACCTCAGTATCCTCCTGCCTCGGCATTCTTTGTGCTGGGACTACAGGCTTGGCGGCACAGCCCAACCCAAACAGTCTTCTTGTTTTAAGGATGGAGTTTCACCATGTTGTTGGGCGGGTCTCGGCGCAACTTCCCTGATCGGCCTGCCTCAGCATTCTTTGTGATGAGACTACAGGCATGAGCCCGGGCCCAATTCAAATTGTCTTTTTGTTTTAAAGACAGGGTTTCACCTGGTTTGTTGGGCGGGTCTCGAGTGCAACTTCCCCTGATCGGCCTGCCTCAGCATTCTTTGTGATGAGACTACAGGCATGAGCCCCGAGCCCAATTCAAATTGTCTTTTTGTTTTAAAGACAGGGTTTCACCTGGTTTGTTGGGCGGGTCTCGAAGTGCAACTTCCTGATCGGCCTGCCTTGATTATTGAGGCGACTGAATGACAGGCTGCTGTGAGCTACCCTGCCGAGGTATTATAATGTATTGTCAAGAAAGACAAGAGAGCCTCTGGGGGCGCCGCCACTCGTAAGGAATTTAAGCACTTTGAAATGCCGAGGTTGGAAGGTCACCTCGAGATCACGATTTCGAGGTCAGCCTGTTCATTTCTTGATGACACAGCTCACATAAAAAGAGAGAAAAATTAAATGTAATCAGACTGATTAGTGTGTGGAATTGAAACAAGACGAGGTGCCCGAAGACTCCACCCTCAGAACCGCCTTTCTTTGTACCTACAGTTTCCACTTGTCACCAAGGCTGGAGTGCAACAGTGCGAACTTTGCTTATTGCAACACCTCTTTTTAAGTTCACGTGATTGTCGTCCCAATGCCATTCAAGTACCGGGGTTGCAGGTGTCCACGCCACCAGCTCCAGGTAACTTTTATTTTTATTTTTATTTTTATTTTTATTTTTATTTGTTTTTGTTTTCTTTTAGTGAGCGGGCTACGCTGTGTCCTTGAGGCGGTCTCGAACCCGTGAACTCAGGATCCACCTGCCTCAGCATTCTTTGTGATGAGACTACAGGCATGAGCCCCGGGCCCAATTCAAATTGTCTCTTTGTTTGAAAGACAGGGTTTCACCTGGTTTGTTGGGCGGGTCTCGAAAGTGCAACTTCCCCTGATCGGCCTGCCTTGATTATTGAGGCGACTGAATGACAGGCTGCTGTGAGCTACCCTGCCGAGGTATTATAATGTATTGTCAAGAAAGACAAGAGAGCCTCTAGGGGGCGCCGCCACTCGCCCAAGCAATTTAAGCACTTTGAAATGCCGAGGCTGGAAGGTCACCTCGAGATCACGATTTGAGGTCAGCCTATTCATTTCTCTGATGACACGTCTCAGATAATAAAGAGAGAGAAAAATTAAATGTAATCAGACTGATTAGTGTGTAATTGAAACAAAACGAGGTGCCCGAAGACTCCACCCTCAGAACCGCCTTTCTTTATTACCTACAGTTTCCCTCTTGTCACCAAGGCTGGAGTGCAGCAGTGCGATCCTTGCTTATTGCAACACCTGCCTTTTGGGTTCAACTGATTTTCATCCATATTGCCTTCATCTCTCTGGTGTTCCAGGTGTACAAAAGATCAGCTCCAGCAAACTTTCTATTTTTATTTTCTGTACCTCCAATCTATCTTTATATCATTACCAGAAAGCCGTCACAACAAAGAAATGAAATATGAAAAGCAGCAGCCCTGCGCCTGTCATTTTCACGCTACGACCATGCCGGTGTTCTGTGTAGCGTCTCAATTTTTGTGTAGGTGCTGCGGAAGCGAACACATGCCACGCCCAGCTCTGCTTTTTTATGTTTTTCTCTTTCTTTGTTTAGAAAAGGGAGCGGGCTACGCTGTGTCTTTCGAGGTCAGTCTCGAACCCGTGACCTCAGTATCCTCCTGCCTCGGCTTTCTTTGTGCTGAAACTACAGGCTTGAGCCGCAGAGCCCAACAAATTGTCTTTTGTTTTAAGGATGGAGTTTGACCATGCTGGTCGGGCGGGTTTTGAAATTCCAACTTCTCGTGATTCTCCCGCCTTGATTTTTGAGGCGACTGAATGACAGGCTGCCGTGAGCCACCATGCTGGGCTGTTACAATATATTGTTAAAAAAGAAATCAAAGACACTACGTCGGGTGCTGCCACTCACGCAAGTAGTCTAATCACTTTGAAAGGCCAATGGGCGGGTCTTCTGTGGTCACAATTTGAGGTCAGCCTGTGGTGTGGTGAAAACACACCTCACGTCATAAAAGAAAGAAAAAAATCGAATAATAATCATAGTGATGGGTGTGTGTAATTAAAACAAAACGAGGTGCCCGGAGACTCAACCCACAGAACTGCCTTTATTTATTACTTACTGTTTCCCTCTTATCACAAAGGCTGGAGTGCAACAGTGCGAACTTTGCTTATTGCAACACCTCTTTTTAAAATTCACGTGATTGTCGTCCCAATGCCATTCAAGTACCCGGGGTTGCAGGTGTCCACACCACCAGTTCCAGGTAACTTTTATTTTATATTTCTGAACCTCAAATCTATCTGTATTGGATTTCCACAAAGCAGTCACCATGAAGAAATAAAACTTCACAGCGGTCCGTGTCATTTTAGGCTATGACCACGCCTGCCTTCATTTGGGGTCCCAATTTTAGTGTAGGTGCTGCTGAGCGAGCATATGCCAAGCGAGCTAAGATCCTTTATGTATTACTATATTTATTTTTATTTTTATTTGTTTTGTTTTCTTTTAGTGAGCGGGCTACGCTGTGTCCTTGAGGCGGTCTCGAACCCGTGACCTCAGGATCCTCCTGCCTCGGCTTTTGTGTTGAAACTACAGGCTTGAGCAGAGCCCAACCCAAATTGTCTTTTGTTTTAAAGACAGGGTTTCACCTTGTTTGTTGGGCGGGTCTCGAGTGCAACTTCCCTGATCGGCCTGCCTTGATTATTGAGGCGACTGAATGACAGGCTGCTGTGAGCTACCCTGCCGGTATTATAATGTATTGTCAAGAAAGACAAGAGAGAGCCTCTAGGGGCGCCGCCACTCGCCCAAGCAATTTAAGCACTTTGAAATGCCGAGGCTGGAAGGTCACCTCGAGATCACGATTTGAGGTCAGCCTGTGAATTATGGTGAAAACCCACCTCACGTGATAAAGAAAGAAAAATCGAATAATAATCATAGTGATGGGTGTGTGTAATTAAACAAAACGAGGTGCCCAAGACTCCACCCTCAGAACCGCCTTTCTTTATTACCTACAGTTTCCCTCTTGTCACCAAGGCTGGAGTGCAACAGTGCGAACTTTGCTTATTGCAACACCTGCCTTTTGGGTTCAACTGATTTTCATCCATATTGCCTTCATCTCTGGTGTTCCAGGTGTACAAAAGATCAGCTCCAGCAAACTTTCTATTTTTATTTTTCTGTACCTCCAATCTATCTTTATATCATTACCAGAAAGCCGTCACAACAAAGAAATGAAATACGAAAAGCAGCAGCCCTGCCTGTCATTTTCACGCCACGACCATGCCGGTGTTCTGTGTAGCGCCTCAATTTTTGTGTAGGTGCTGCGGAAGCGAACACATGCCACGCCCAGCTCTGCTTTTTATGTTTTTCTTTCTTTGTTTAGAAAGGGAGCGGGCTACGCTGTGTCTTCGAGGTCAGTCTCGAACCCGTGACCTCAGGATCCTCCTGCCTCGGCTTTCTTTGTGTTGAAACTACAGGCTTGAGCCGCAGAGCCCAACCCAAATTGTCTTTTGTTTTAAGGATGGAGTTTGACCATGCTGGTCGGGTTTTGAAATTCCAACTTCTCGTGATTCTCCCGCCTTGATTTTTGAGGCGACTGAATGACAGGCTGCCGTGAGCCACCATGCTGGGCTGTTACAATATATTGTTAAAAGAAATCAAAGACACTACGGGTGCTGCCACTCACGCAAGTAGTCTAATCACTTTGAAAGGCCAATGTGGGCGGGTCTTCTGAGGTCAAGAATTTGAGGTCAGCCTGTGAATTATGGTGAAAACCCACCTCACGTGATAAAAGAAAGAAAAAAATCGAATAATAATCATAGTGATGGGTGTGTGTAATTAAAACAAAACGAGGTGCCCGGAGACTCAACCCACAGAACTGCCTTTATTTATTACTTACTGTTTCCCTCTTATCACAAAGGCTGGAGTGCAACAGTGCGAACTTTGCTTATTGCAACACCTCTTTTTAAAATTCACGTGATTGTCGTCCCAATGCCATTCAAGTACCCGGGGTTGCAGGTGTCCACACCACCAGTTCCAGGTAACTTTTATTTTTATTTTTCTGAACCTCAAATCTATCTGCATTTGATTTCCCCAAAGCAGTCACCATAAAGAAATAAAGCTTCACAGCAGTGCGTTTCATTTTTACGCTATGAGCACACCTGCCTTCATTGTGGTGTCCCAATTATAGTGTAGGTGCTGCCGAAGCATGCACATACCAAGCCCAGCTAAGATTTTGTATGTATTACTGCTTTTATTTTTATTTTTATTTTTTCCTTGTTTTCTTTTTAGTGAGCGGGCTACCCTGTGTCCTTCGAGGCCGGCCTCGAACCCGTGAACTCAGGATCGGCCTGCCTCAGCATTCTTTGTGATGAGACTACAGGCATGAGCCCCGGAGCCCAATTCAAATTGTCTTTTTGTTTTAAAGACAGGGTTTCACCTTGTTTGTTGGGCGGGTCTCGAAAGCGCAACTTCCCCTGATCCGCCTGCCTTGATTATTCAGGCGACTGAGTGACAGGCTGCTGTGAGCTACCCTACTGGGCTATTATAATGTATTCTCCAAAAAGACATCAGAGAGCCTGTAGGGGGCGCCGCCACTCGCGTAAGGAATTTAAGCACTTTGAAACGCCGAGGCGGGTGGGGGTCACATCGAGATCACGAGTACGAGGTCAGCCTGTTCATTTCTTGATGACACAGCTCACATAAAAAAAAGAGAGAGAGAAAATCTAAAGGTAATCAGACTGATTAGTGTGTGGAATTGAAACAAGACGAGGTGCCCGAAGACTCCACCCTCAAAACAGCCTTACTTTATTACCTACAGTTTCCCACTTGTCACCAAGGCTGGAGTGCAACCGTGCGATCTTTGCTTATTGAAACACCTGCCTTTTGGGTTCAACTGATTTTCATCCCAATTCCCTTAATCTATCTGGTGTGGCAGGTGTAAGCAAGATCCGGTCTAGGTAACTTTCTATTTTTATTTTTCTGTACCTACAATCTATCTTTATATCATTACCAGAAAGCCATCACAACAAAGAAATGAAATACGAAAAGCAGCACACCTGCGCCTTTGATTTTTACGCTACGACCATGCCGGTGTTCTGTGTAGCATTGCAATTTTAGTGTAGGTGCTGCCGAAGCGAACATATGCCACGCCCAGCTCTGCTTTTTTATGTTTTCCTCTTTGTTTTGAATAGGCAGGGGGCTACACTGTGACTCTCGAGGTCAGGCTCGAACCCGTGACCTCAGTATCCTCCTGCCTCGGCTTTCTTTGTGCTGAAACTACAGGCTTGAGCCGCAGAGCCCAACCCAAATTGTCTTTTGTTTTAAGGATGGAGTTTGACCATGCTGGTCGGGCGGGTTTTGAAATTCCAACTTCTCGTGATTCTCCCGCCTTGATTTTTGAGGCGACTGAATGACAGGCTGCCGTGAGCCACCATGCTGGGCTGTTACAATATATTGTTAAAAAAGAAATCAAAGACACTACGTCGGGTGCTGCCACTCACGCAAGTAGTCTAATCACTTTGAAAGGCCAATGTGGGCGGGTCTTCTGAGGTCAAGAATTTGAGGTCAGCCTGTGAATTATGGTGAAAACCCACCTCACGTGATAAAAGAAAGAAAAAAATCGAATAATAATCATAGTGATGGGTGTGTGTAATTAAAACAAAACGAGGTGCCCGGAGACTCAACCCACAGAACTGCCTTTATTTATTTATTACTTACTGTTTCCCTCTTATCACAAAGGCTGGAGTGCAACAGTGCGAACTTTGCTTATTGCAACACCTCTTTTTAAAATTCACGTGATTGTCGTCCCAATGCCATTCAAGTACCCGGGGTTGCAGGTGTCCACACCACCAGTTCCAGGTAACTTTTATTTTTATTTTTATTTTCTGTACCTCAATCTATCTTTATATCATTACCAGAAAGTCACAACAAAGAAATGAAATCTGACAGCACACCTGCGCTTTTGATTTTACGCTCGACCATGCGGTGTTCTGTGTAGCGCCTCAATTTTTGTGTAGGTGCTGCAAGCATGCACATACCAAGCCCAGCTAAGATTTTGTATGTATTACTGCTTTTATTTTATTTTTATTTTTCCTTGTTTTATTTATAGTGAGCGGCTACCCTGTGTCCTTGAGGCGGCCTCGAACCCGTGAACTCAGGATCGGCCTGCCTCAGCATTCTTTGTGATGAGACTACAGGCATGAGCCCCGGAGCCCAATTCAAATTGTCTTTTTGTTTTAAAGACAGGGTTTCACCTTGTTTGTTGGGCGGGTCTCGAAAGCGCAACTTCCCCTGATCCGCCTGCCTTGATTATTCAGGCGACTGGTGACAGGCTGCTGTGAGCTACCCTGCCGAGGTATTATAATGTATTGTCAAGAAAGACAAGAGAGAGCTCTAGGGGCGCCGCCACTGCCCAAGCAATTTAAGCACTTTGAAATGCCGAGGTTGGAAGGTCACCTCGAGATCACGATTTCGAGGTCAGCCTATTCATTTCTCTGATGACACGCCTCAGATAATAAAAGAGAGAGAAAAATTAAATGTAATCAGACTGATTAGTGTGTGTAATTGAAACAAAACGAGGTGCCGAAGACTCCACCCTCAAAACAGCCTTACTTTATTACCTACAGTTTCCCACTTGTCACCAAGGCTGGAGTGCAACAGTGCGAACTTTGCTTACTGCAACACCTCTTTTAAAATTCACGTGATTGTCGTCCCAATGCCATTCAAGTAGTTGGGGTTGCAGGTGTCCACGCCACCAGCTCCAGGTAACTTTTATTTTATTTTATTTTTATTTTATTTTTATTTTATTTTATTTTATTTTATTTTTATTTTATTTTTATTTTATTTTTATTTTTATTTTTTCCTTGTTTTATTTATAGTGAGCGGGCTACCCTGTGTCCTTCGAGGCGGTCTCGAACCCGTGACCTCAGTATCCTCCTGCCTCGGCTTTCTTTGTGCTGAAACTACAGGCTTGAGCGGCACAGCCCAACCCAAACGGTCTTCTTGTTTTAAGGATGGAGTTTCACCATGTTGTTGGGCGGGTTTGAAATCTCAACTTCTCGTGATTCTCCCGCCTTGATTTTTGAGGCGACTGAATGACAGGCTGCCGTGAGCCACCATGCTGGGCTGTTACAATATATTGTTAAAAAGAAATCAAAGACACTACGCCGGGTGCTGCCACTCACGCAAGTAGTCTAATCACTTTGAAAGGCCAATGTGGGCGGGTCTTCTGTGGTCACAATTTGAGGTCAGCCTGTGAATTATGGTGAAAACCCACCTCACGTGATAAAAGAAAGAAAAAATCGAATAATAATCATACTGATGGATCTGTGTAATTAAAACAAAAGCGAGGTGCCGGAGACTCAACCCACAGAACTGCCTTTATTTATTACGCAGTTTCCTATTGTCACAAAAGCTGGAGTGCAACAGTGCGAACTTTGCTTATTGCAACACCTCTTTTAAAATTCACGTGATTGTCGCCCCAATGCCATTCAAGTACCCGGGTTGCAGGTGTCACGCCACCAGCTCAGGTAACTTTTATTTTATTTTTCCTTGTTTTATTTATAGTGGCGGGCTACGCTGTGTCCTTCGAGGCCGGTCTCGAACCCGTGACCTCAGGATCCTCCTGCCTCGGCTTTCTTTGTGCTGAAACTACAGGCTTGAGCGGCACAGCCCAACCCAAACAGTCTTCTTGTTTTAAGGATGGAGTTTCACCATGTTGTTGGGCGGGTCTCGAAGTGCAACTTCCCTGATCGGCCTGCCTTGATTATTCAGGCGACTGAGTGACAGGCTGCTGTGAGCTACCCTACTGGGCTATTATAATGTATTCTCCAAAAAGACATCAGAGAGCCTGTAGGGGGCGCCGCCACTCGCGTAAGGAATTTAAGCACTTTGAAACGCCGAGGCGGGTGGGGGTCACATCGAGATCACGAGTACGAGGTCAGCCTGTTCATTTCTTGATGACACAGCTCACATAAAAAAAAGAGAGAGAGAAAATCTAAAGGTAATCAGACTGATTAGTGTGTGGAATTGAAACAAGACGAGGTGCCCGAAGACTCCACCCTCAAAACAGCCTTACTTTATTACCTACAGTTTCCCACTTGTCACCAAGGCTGGAGTGCAACAGTGCGAACTTTGCTTACTGCAACACCTCTTTTAAAATTCACGTGATTGTCGCCCCAATGCCATTCAAGTACCCGGGGTTGCAGGTGTCCACGCCACCAGCTCAGGTAACTTTTATTTTTATTTGTTTTGTTTTCTTTTAGTGAGCGGGCTACCTGTGTCCTTCGAGGCGGTCTCGAACCCGTGACCTCAGTATCCTCCTGCCTCGGCATTCTTTGTGCTGGGACTACAGGCTTGGCGGCACAGCCCAACCCAAATTGTCTTTTGTTTTAAAGACAGGGTTTCACCTGGTTTGTTGGGCGGGTCTCGGCGCAACTTCCCTGATCGGCCTGCCTCAGCATTCTTTGTGATGAGACTACAGGCATGAGCCCCAGCCCAATTCAAATTGTCTTTTGTTTTAAGGATGGAGTTTCACCATGTTGTTGGGCGGGTCTCGAGTGCAACTTCCCTGATCCGCCTGCCTTGATTATTCAGGCGACTGAGTGACAGGCTGCTGTGAGCTACCCTGCCGGTATTATAATGTATTCTCCAAAAAGACATCAGAGAGCCTGTAGGGGGCGCCGCCACTCGTAAGGAATTTAAGCACTTTGAAGCGCCGAGGCGGGTGGGGTCACATCGAGATCACAGTCGAGGTCAGCCTGTTCATTTCTTGATGACACAGCTCACATAAAAAGAGAGAAAATCTAAAGGTAATCAGACTGATTAGTGTGTAATTGAAACAAGACGAGGTGCAAGACTCCACCCTCAAAACAGCCTTACTTTGTACCTACAGTTTCCACTTGTCACCAAGGCTGGAGTGCAACAGTGCGAACTTTGCTTATTGCAACACCTCTTTTAAAATTCACGTGATTGTCGTCCCAATGCCATTCAAGTACCGGGGTTGCAGGTGTCACGCCACCAGCTCAGGTAACTTTTATTTTTATTTGTTTTGTTTTCTTTTAGTGAGCGGCTACCCTGTGTCCTTCGAGGCAGTCTCGAACCCGTGACCTCAGGATCCTCCTGCCTCGGCATTCTTTGTGCTGGGACTACAGGCTTGAGCCGCAGAGCCCAACCCAAATTGTCTTTTGTTTTAAGGATGGAGTTTCACCATGTTGTTCGGGCGGGTTTGAAATCTCAACTTCTCGTGATTCTCCGCCTTGATTTTTGAGGCGACTGAATGACAGGCTGCCGTGAGCCACCATGCTGGGCTGTTGTAATATATTGATAAAATGAAATCACAGAGACTATGTAGGGTGCTGCCACTCACGCAAGTAGTCTAAGCACTTTGAAAGGCCAATGTGGGCGGGTCTTCTGTGGTCACGAATTTGAGGTCAGCCTGTGAATTGTGGTGAAAACACACCTCACGTCATAAAAGAAAGAAAAAAATCGAATAATAATCATACTGATGGATCTGTGTAATTAAAACAAAACGAGGTGCCCCGAGACTCCACCCACAGAACTGCCTTTATTTATTACAGTTTCCTATTGTCACAAAAGCTGGAGTGCAACAGTGCGAACTTTGCTTACTGCAACACCTCTTTTTTAAGTTCACGTGATTGTCGTCCCAATGCCATTCAAGTAGCTGGGGTTGCAGGTGTCCACGCCACCAGCTCCAGGTAACTTTTATTTTTCTATTTCTGAACCTCAAATCTATCTGTATTGGATTTCCACAAAGCAGTCACCATGAAGAAATAAAACTTCACAGCGGTCCGTGTCATTTTTAGGCTATGACCACGCCTGCCTTCATTTTGGGGTCCCAATTTTAGTGTAGGTGCTGCTGAAGCGAGCATATGCCAAGCCGAGCTAAGATCCTTTATGTATTACTATATTTATTTTTATTTGTTTTTGTTTTCTTTTTAGTGAGCGGGCTACGCTGTGTCCTTGAGGCCGGTCTCGAACCCGTGAACTCAGGATCCACCTGCCTCAGCATTCTTTGTGATGAGACTACAGGCATGAGCCCCGGGCCCAATTCAAATTGTCTCTTTGTTTGAAAGACAGGGTTTCACCTGGTTTGTTGGGCGGGTCTCGAAAGTGCAACTTCCCCTGATCGGCCTGCCTTGATTATTGAGGCGACTGAATGACAGGCTGCTGTGAGCTACCCTGCCGAGGTATTATAATGTATTGTCAAGAAAGACAGAGAGAGCCTCTAGGGGCGCCGCCACTGCCCAAGCAATTTAAGCACTTTGAAATGCCGAGGCTGGAAGGTCACCTCGAGATCACGATTTCGAGGTCAGCCTATTCATTTCTCTGATGACACGTCTCAGATAATAAAAGAGAGAGAGAGAAAATTAAATGTAATCAGACTGATTAGTGTGTGTAATTGAAACAAAACGAGGTGCCCGAAGACTCCACCCTCAGAACCGCCTTTCTTTATTACCTACAGTTTCCCTCTTGTCACCAAGGCTGGAGTGCAGCAGTGCGATCCTTGCTTATTGCAACACCTGCCTTTTGGGTTCAACTGATTTTCATCCATATTGCCTTCATCTCTCTGGTGTTCCAGGTGTACAAAAGATCAGCTCCAGCAAACTTTCTATTTTTATTTTTCTGTACCTCCAATCTATCTTTATATCATTACCAGAAAGCCGTCACGACAAAGAAATGAAATACGAAAAGCAGCAGCCCTGCGCCTGTCATTTTCACGCTACGACCATGCCGGTGTTCTGTGTAGCGTCTCAATTTTTGTTTAGGTGCTGCGGAAGCGAACACATGCCACGCCCAGCTCTGCTTTTTTATGTTTTTCTCTTTCTTTGTTTAGAAAAGGGAGCGGGCTACGCTGTGTCTTTCGAGGTCAGTCTCGAACCCGTGAACTCAGGATCCACCTGCCTCAGCATTCTTTGTGATGAGACTACAGGCATGAGCCCGGGCCCAATTCAAATTGTCTTTTGTTTTAAGGATGGAGTTTGACCATGCTGGTCGGGCGGGTTTTGAAATTCCAACTTCTCGTGATTCTCCCGCCTTGATTTTTGAGGCGACTGAATGACAGGCTGCCGTGAGCCACCATGCTGGGCTGTTACAATATATTGTTAAAAAAGAAATCAAAGACACTACGTCGGGTGCTGCCACTCACGCAAGTAGTCTAATCACTTTGAAAGGCCAATGTGGGCGGGTCTTCTGAGGTCAAGAATTTGAGGTCAGCCTGTGAATTATGGTGAAAACCCACCTCACGTGATAAAAGAAAGAAAAAAATCGAATAATAATCATAGTGATGGGTGTGTGTAATTAAAACAAAACGAGGTGCCCCGAGACTCCACCCACAGAACTGCCTTTATTTATTACGTACAGTTTCCTATTGTCACAAAAGCTGGAGTGCAACAGTGCGAACTTTGCTTACTGCAACACCTCTTTTTTAAGTTCACGTGATTGTCGTCCCAATGCCATTCAAGTAGCTGGGGTTGCAGGTGTCCACGCCACCAGCTCAGGTAACTTTTATTTTTATTTCTGAACCTCAAATCTATCTGTTTTGGATTTCCACAAAGCAGTCACCATGAAGAAATAAAACTTCACAGCGGTCCGTGTCATTTTTAGGCTATGACCACGCCTGCCTTCATTTGGGGTCCCAATTTTAGTGTAGGTGCTGCTGAAGCGAGCATATGCCAAGCCGAGCTAAGACCCTTTATGTATTACTATATTTATTTTTATTTTATTTTTATTTTTATTTTTATTTTTATTTTATTTTTATTTTCTGTACCTCCAATCTATCTTTATATCATTACCAGAAAGTCACACAACAAAGAAATGAAATACTAAAAGCAGCAGCCCTGCCTGTCATTTTCACGCTCGACCATGCCGGTGTTCTGTGTAGCCTCAATTTTTGTGTAGGTGCTGCTGAAGCGAGCATATGCCGAGCTAAGATCCTTTATGTATTACTATATTTATTTTTATTTTATTTTATTTTATTTTATTTTTATTTTCTGTACCTCCAATCTATCTTTATATCATTACCAGAAAGCCGCCACAACAAAGAAATGAAATCTGAAAAGCAGCAGCCCTCGCCTGTCATTTCACGCTTCGACCATGCGGTGTTCTGTGTAGCGTCTCAATTTTTGTGTAGGTGCTGCTGAGCGAGCATATGCCGAGCTAAGATCCTTTATGTATTACTGCTTTTATTTTTATTTTATTTTTATTTGTTTTGTTTTCTTTTAGTGAGCGGGCTCGCTGTGTCCTTGAGGCGGTCTCGAACCCGTGAACTCAGGATCGGCCTGCCTTGATTATTCAGGCGACTGGTGACAGGCTGCTGTGAGCTACCCTGCCGAGGTATTATAATGTATTGTCAAGAAAGACAAGAGAGCCTCTAGGGGCGCCGCCACTCAGCGTAAGGAATTTAAGCACTTTGAAATGCCGAGGCTGGAAGGTCACCTCGAGATCACGATTTGAGGTCAGCCTGTGAATTGTGGTGAAAACACACCTCACGTCATAAAAGAAAGAAAAAATCGAATAATAATCATAGTGATGGTGTGTGTAATTAAAACAAAACGAGGTGCCGGAGACTCAACCCACAGAACTGCCTTTATTTACTTACTGTTTCCTCTTATCACAAAGGCTGGAGTGCAGCAGTGCGATCCTTGCTTATTGCAACACCTCTTTTTAAAATTCACGTGATTGTCGTCCCAATGCCATTCAAGTACCGGGGTTGCAGGTGTCCACACCACCAGTTCCAGGTAACTTTTTTTTATTTTTCTGTACCTCAATCTATCTTTATATCATTACCAGAAAGTCACACAACAAAGAAATGAAATCTGACAGCAGCCCTCGCCTGTCATTTTCACGCTCGACCATGCCGGTGTTCTGTGTAGCCTCAATTTTTGTGTAGGTGCTGCGGAAGCGAACACATGCCACGCCCAGCTCTGCTTTTTATGTTTTCTCTTTCTTTGTTTAGAAAAGGGGCGGGCTACGCTGTGTCCTTCGAGGCGGTCTCGAACCCGTGAACTCAGGATCGGCCTGCCTTGATTTTTGAGGCGACTGAATGACAGGCTGCCGTGAGCCACCATGCTGGGCTGTTACAATATATTGTTAAGAAAGAAATCAAAGACACTACGTCGGGTGCTGCCACTCACGCAAGTAGTCTAATCACTTTGAAAGGCCAATGTGGGCGGGTCTTCTGAGGTCAAGAATTTGAGGTCAGCCTGTGAATTATGGTGAAAACCCACCTCACGTGATAAAAGAAAGAAAAAATCGAATAATAATCATAGTGATGGTGTGTGTAATTAAAACAAAACGAGGTGCCCGGAGACTCAACCCACAGAACTGCCTTTATTTATTACGTACAGTTTCCTATTGTCACAAAAGCTGGAGTGCAACAGTGCGAACTTTGCTTACTGCAACACCTCTTTTTTAAGTTCACGTGATTGTCGTCCCAATGCCATTCAAGTAGCTGGGGTTGCAGGTGTCACACCACCAGTTCCAGGTAACTTTTATTTTATATTTCTGAACCTCAAATCTATCTGCATTTGATTTCCCCAAAGCAGTCACCATAAAGAA
Organism: Saguinus midas; assembly: GCA_021498475.1. NCBI lineage: Eukaryota > Metazoa > Chordata > Mammalia > Primates > Cebidae > Saguinus > Saguinus midas. Next base: position 745,681 of record CM038410.1, on the reverse strand, counting down.
ATAAAGCTTCACAGCAGTGCGTTTCATTTTTACGCTATGAGCACACCTGCCTTCATTGTGGTGTCCCAATTATAGTGTAGGTGCTGTCAAGCATGCACATACCAAGCCCAGCTAAGATTTTGTATGTATTACTGCTTTTATTTTTATTTTATTTTCTGTACCTACAATCTATCTTTATATCATTACCAGAAAGTCACAACAAAGAAATGAAATCTGACAGCACACCTCGCCTTTGATTTTACGCTACGACCATGCCGGTGTTCTGTGTAGCGCCTCAATTTTGTGTAGGTGCTGCGAACATATGCCACGCCCAGCTCTGCTTTTTATGTTTTTCTTTCTTTGTTTAGAAAAGGGGCGGGCTACGCTGTGTCTTTCGAGGTCAGTCTCGAACCCGTGAACTCAGGATCGCCTGCCTCAGCATTCTTTGTGATGAGACTACAGGCATGAGCCCAGGCCCAATTCAAATTGTCTTTTGTTTTAAAGACAGGGTTTCACCTTGTTTGTTGGGCGGGTTTGAAATCTCAACTTCTCGTGATTCTCCCGCCTTGATTTTGAGGCGACTGAATGACAGGCTGCCGTGAGCCACCATGCTGGGCTGTTACAATATATTGTTAAAAAGAAATCAAAGACACTACGCCGGTGCTGCCACTCACGCAAGTAGTCTAAGCACTTTGAAACGCCGAGGCGGGTGGGGTCACATCGAGATCACAGTCGAGGTCAGCCTGTTCATTTCTTGATGACACAGCTCACATAAAAAAAGAGAGAGAGAAAATCTAAAGGTAATCAGACTGATTAGTGTGTGTAATTGAAACAAAACGAGGTGCCCGAAGACTCCACCCTCAGAACCGCCTTTCTTTATTACCTACAGTTTCCACTTGTCACCAAGGCTGGAGTGCAACAGTGCGAACTTTGCTTACTGCAACACCTCTTTTTAAAATTCACGTGATTGTCGTCCCAATGCCATTCAAGTAGCTGGGGTTGCAGGTGTCACACCACCAGTTCAGGTAACTTTTATTTTTATTTTATTTTTATTTTTCTGTACCTACAATCTATCTTTATATCATTACCAGAAAGTCACACAACAAAGAAATGAAATAAAAGCAGCACACCTCGCCTTTGATTTTACCTTCGACCATGCGGTGTTCTGTGTAGCGCCTCAATTTTGTGTAGGTGCTGCGGGCGAACATATGCCACGCCCAGCTCTGCTTTTTATGTTTTCCTCTTGTTTTGAATAGGCAGGGGCTACACTGTGACTCTCGAGGTCAGGCTCGAACCCGTGACCTCAGTATCCTCCTGCCTCGGCATTCTTTGTGCTGGGACTACAGGCTTGGCGGCACAGCCAACCCAAACAGTCTTCTTGTTTTAAGGATGGAGTTTCACCATGTTGTTCGGGTTTCAAATCTCAACTTCTCGTGATTCTCCGCCTTGATTTTTGAGGCGACTGAATGACAGGCTGCCGTGAGCCACCATGCTGGGCTGTTACAATATATTGTTAAAAAGAAATCAAAGACACTACGTCGGGTGCTGCCACTCACGCAAGTAGTCTAATCACTTTGAAAGGCCAATGTGGCGGGTCTTCTGAGGTCAAGAATTTGAGGTCAGCCTGTGAATTATGGTGAAAACCCACCTCACGTGATAAAAGAAAAAAATCGAATAATAATCATAGTGATGGTGTGTGTAATTAAACAAAACGAGGTGCCCGAAGACTCCACCCTCAGAACCGCCTTTCTTTATTACCTACAGTTTCCACTTGTCACCAAGGCTGGAGTGCAACAGTGCGAACTTTGCTTATTGCAACACCTCTTTTAAAATTCACGTGATTGTCGTCCCAATGCCATTCAAGTACCGGGGTTGCAGGTGTCCACACCACCAGTTCAGGTAACTTTTATTTTTATTTTTATTTTTATTTTTATTTTTTCCTTGTTTTATTTATAGTGAGCGGGCTACCCTGTGTCCTTGAGGCCGGCCTCGAACCCGTGAACTCAGGATCGCCTGCCTCAGCATTCTTTGTGATGAGACTACAGGCATGAGCCCCGAGCCCAATTCAAATTGTCTTTTTGTTTTAAAGACAGGGTTTCACCTGGTTTGTTGGGCGGGTCTCGAAGTGCAACTTCCCTGATCCGCCTGCCTTGATTATTCAGGCGACTGAGTGACAGGCTGCTGTGAGCTACCCTACTGGGCTATTATAATGTATTCTCCAAAAGACATCAGAGAGCCTGTAGGGGCGCCGCCACTCGTAAGGAATTTAAGCACTTTGAAACGCCGAGGCGGGTGGGGTCACATCGAGATCACGAGTCGAGGTCAGCCTGTTCATTTCTTGATGACACAGCTCACATAAAAAGAGAGAGAAAATCTAAAGGTAATCAGACTGATTAGTGTGTAATTGAAACAAAACGAGGTGCCGAAGACTCCACCCTCAAAACAGCCTTACTTTATTACCTACAGTTTCCCTCTTGTCACCAAGGCTGGAGTGCAACCGTGCGATCTTTGCTTATTGAAACACCTGCCTTTTGGGTTCAACTGATTTTCATCCCAATTCCTTAATCTATCTGGTGTGGCAGGTGTAAGCAAGATCCGGTCTAGGTAACTTTCTATTTTTATTTTTCTGTACCTACAATCTATCTTTATATCATTACCAGAAAGCCATCACAACAAAGAAATGAAATACTAAAAGCAGCACACCTCGCCTTTGATTTTACGCTACGACCATGCCGGTGTTCTGTGTAGCATTGCAATTTTAGCGTAGGTGCTGCGGAAGCGAACATATGCCACGCCCAGCTCTGCTTTTTTATGTTTTCCTCTTTGTTTTGAATAGGCAGGGGGCTACACTGTGACTCTCGAGGTCAGGCTCGAACCCGTGACCTCAGGATCCTCCTGCCTCGGCATTCTTTGTGCTGGGACTACAGGCTTGAGCGGCACAGCCCAACCCAAACGGTCTTCTTGTTTTAAGGATGGAGTTTCACCATGTTGTTCGGGCGGGTTTCGAAATCTCAACTTCGTGATTCTCCGCCTTGATTTTTGAGGCGACTGAATGACAGGCTGCCGTGAGCCACCATGCTGGGCTGTTGTAATATATTGATAAAATGAAATCACAGAGACTATGTAGGGTGCTGCCACTCACGCAAGTAGTCTAAGCACTTTGAAAGGCCAATGTGGGCGGGTCTTCTGTGGTCACGAATTTGAGGTCAGCCTGTGAATTGTGGTGAAAACACACCTCACGTCATAAAAGAAAGAAAAAAATCGAATAATAATCATACTGATGGATCTGTGTAATTAAAACAAAACGAGGTGCCCCGAGACTCCACCCACAGAACTGCCTTTATTTATTACGTACAGTTTCCTATTGTCACAAAAGCTGGAGTGCAACAGTGCGAACTTTGCTTACTGCAACACCTCTTTTATAAATTCACGTGATTGTCGTCCCAATGCCATTCAAGTAGCTGGGGTTGCAGGTGTCACGCCACCAGCTCAGGTAACTTTTATTTTTATTTTCTGAACCTCAAATCTATCTGTTTTGGATTTCCACAAAGCAGTCACCATGAAGAAATAAAACTTCACAGCGGTCCGTGTCATTTTAGGCTATGACCACGCCTGCCTTCATTTGGGGTCCCAATTTTAGTGTAGGTGCTGCTGAGCGAGCATATGCCAAGCCGAGCTAAGATCCTTTATGTATTACTATATTTATTTTTATTTGTTTTGTTTTCTTTTAGTGAGCGGGCTCGCTGTGTCCTTGAGGCGGTCTCGAACCCGTGAACTCAGGATCCACCTGCCTCAGCATTCTTTGTGATGAGACTACAGGCATGAGCCCCGGGCCCAATTCAAATTGTCTCTTTGTTTGAAAGACAGGGTTTCACCTGGTTTGTTGGGCGGGTCTCGAAAGTGCAACTTCCCCTGATCGGCCTGCCTTGATTATTGAGGCGACTGAATGACAGGCTGCTGTGAGCTACCCTGCCGAGGTATTATAATGTATTGTCAAGAAAGACAAGAGAGCCTCTAGGGGCGCCGCCACTCGCCCAAACAATTTAAGCACTTTGAAATGCCGAGGCTGGAAGGTCACCTCGAGATCACGATTTCGAGGTCAGCCTATTCATTTCTCTGATGACACGCTCAGATAATAAAGAGAGAGAAAATTAAATGTAATCAGACTGATTAGTGTGTGTAATTGAAACAAAACGAGGTGCCCCGAGACTCCACCCACAGAACTGCCTTTATTTATTACGACAGTTTCCTATTGTCACAAAAGCTGGAGTGCAACAGTGCGAACTTTGCTTATTGCAACACCTCTTTTTAAAATTCACGTGATTGTCGTCCCAATGCCATTCAAGTAGCTGGGGTTGCAGGTGTCCACCACCAGTTCAGGTAACTTTTATTTTTATTTTCTGTACCTCCAATCTATCTTTATATCATTACCAGAAAGCCGTCACAACAAAGAAATGAAATCTGAAAAGCAGCAGCCCTCGCCTGTCATTTTCACGCTCGACCATGCCGGTGTTCTGTGTAGCGTCTCAATTTTGTGTAGGTGCTGCGAGCGAACACATGCCACGCCCAGCTCTGCTTTTTATGTTTTCTCTTTCTTTGTTTAGAAAAGGGGCGGGCTACGCTGTGTCTTCGAGGTCAGTCTCGAACCCGTGACCTCAGTATCCTCCTGCCTCGGCTTTCTTTGTGCTGAAACTACAGGCTTGAGCCGCAGAGCCCAACAAATTGTCTTTTGTTTTAAGGATGGAGTTTCACCATGTTGTTCGGGCGGTTTCAAATCTCAACTTCTCGTGATTCTCCGCCTTGATTTTTGAGGCGACTGAATGACAGGCTGCCGTGAGCCACCATGCTGGGCTGTTACAATATATTGTTAAAAAAGAAATCAAAGACACTACGTCGGGTGCTGCCACTCACGCAAGTAGTCTAAGCACTTTGAAAGGCCGATTTGGGCGGGTCTTCTGTGGTCACGAATTTGAGGTCAGCCTGTGAATTGTGGTGAAAACACACCTCACGTCATAAAAGAAAGAAAAAAATCGAATAATAATCATACTGATGGATCTGTGTAATTAAAACAAAACGAGGTGCCCCGAGACTCCACCCACAGAACTGCCTTTATTTATTACGTACAGTTTCCTATTGTCACAAAAGCTGGAGTGCAACAGTGCGAACTTTGCTTACTGCAACACCTCTTTTTTAAGTTCACGTGATTGTCGTCCCAATGCCATTCAAGTAGCTGGGGTTGCAGGTGTCCACGCCACCAGCTCCAGGTAACTTTTATTTTTATATTTCTGAACCTCAAATCTATCTGTATTGATTTCCACAAAGCAGTCACCATGAAGAAATAAAACTTCACAGCGGTCCGTGTCATTTTCACGCTCGACCATGCCGGTGTTCTGTGTAGCGTCTCAATTTTTGTAGGTGCTGCGAGCATGCACATACCAAGCCCAGCTAAGATTTTGTATGTATTACTGCTTTTATTTTTATTTTTATTTGTTTTGTTTTCTTTTAGTGAGCGGGCTACGCTGTGTCCTTCGAGGCCGGTCTCGAACCCGTGAACTCAGGATCCACCTGCCTCAGCATTCTTTGTGATGAGACTACAGGCATGAGCCCCGGAGCCCAATTCAAATTGTCTCTTTGTTTGAAAGACAGGGTTTCACCTGGTTTGTTGGGCGGGTCTCGAAAGTGCAACTTCCCCTGATCGGCCTGCCTTGATTATTGAGGCGACTGAATGACAGGCTGCTGTGAGCTACCCTGCCGAGGTATTATAATGTATTGTCAAGAAAGACAAGAGGGAGCCTCTAGGGGGCGCCGCCACTCGCCCAAGCAATTTAAGCACTTTGAAATGCCGAGGCTGGAAGGTCACCTCGAGATCACGATTTCGAGGTCAGCCTATTCATTTCTCTGATGACACGTCTCAGATAATAAAAGAGAGAGAGAGAAAATTAAATGTAATCAGACTGATTAGTGTGTGTAATTGAAACAAAACGAGGTGCCCGAAGACTCCACCCTCAGAACCGCCTTTCTTTATTACCTACAGTTTCCCTCTTGTCACCAAGGCTGGAGTGCAGCAGTGCGATCCTTGCTTATTGCAACACCTGCCTTTTGGGTTCAACTGATTTTCATCCATATTGCCTTCATCTCTCTGGTGTTCCAGGTGTACAAAAGATCAGCTCCAGCAAACTTTCTATTTTTATTTTTCTGTACCTCCAATCTATCTTTATATCATTACCAGAAAGCCGTCACGACAAAGAAATGAAATACGAAAAGCAGCAGCCCTGCGCCTGTCATTTTCACGCTACGACCATGCCGGTGTTCTGTGTAGCGTCTCAATTTTGTGTAGGTGCTGCGAAGCGAACACATGCCACGCCCAGCTCTGCTTTTTATGTTTTCTCTTTCTTTGTTTAGAAAGGGAGCGGGCTACGCTGTGTCTTTCGAGGTCAGTCTCGAACCCGTGACCTCAGTATCCTCCTGCCTCGGCTTTCTTTGTGCTGAAACTACAGGCTTGAGCCGCAGAGCCCAACCCAAATTGTCTTTTGTTTTAAGGATGGAGTTTGACCATGCTGGTCGGGCGGGTTTTGAAATTCCAACTTCTCGTGATTCTCCGCCTTGATTTTGAGGCGACTGAATGACAGGCTGCCGTGAGCCACCATGCTGGGCTGTTACAATATATTGTTAAAAAGAAATCAAAGACACTACGTCGGTGCTGCCACTCACGCAAGTAGTCTAATCACTTTGAAAGGCCAATGTGGGCGGGTCTCGAAAGTGCAACTTCCCTGATCGGCCTGCCTTGATTATTGAGGCGACTGAATGACAGGCTGCCGTGAGCCACCATGCTGGGCTGTTACAATATATTGTTAAAAGAAATCAAAGACACTCGTCGGTGCTGCCACTCCAAGTAGTCTAATCACTTTGAAAGGCCAATGTGGCGGGTCTTCTGAGGTCAAGAATTTGAGGTCAGCCTGTGAATTGTGGTGAAAACACACCTCACGTCATAAAAGAAAGAAAAAAATCGAATAATAATCATAGTGATGGGTGTGTGTAATTAAACAAAACGAGGTGCCCGGAGACTCAACCCACAGAACTGCCTTTATTTATTACGTACAGTTTCCTATTGTCACAAAAGCTGGAGTGCAACAGTGCGAACTTTGCTTATTGCAACACCTCTTTTTAAGTTCACGTGATTGTCGTCCCAATGCCATTCAAGTACCGGGGTTGCAGGTGTCACGCCACCAGCTCCAGGTAACTTTTATTTTTATTTTTATTTTTATTTTTATTTTTATTTTTATTTTTATTTTTATTTTTATTTGTTTTGTTTTCTTTTTAGTGGCGGGCTACGCTGTGTCCTTGAGGCCGGTCTCGAACCCGTGACCTCAGTATCCTCCTGCCTCGGCATTCTTTGTGCTGGGACTACAGGCTTGAGCGGCACAGCCCAACCCAAATTGTCTTTTGTTTTAAGGATGGAGTTTCACCATGTTGTTCGGGTTTCAAATCTCAACTTCGTGATTCTCCCGCCTTGATTTTGAGGCGACTGAATGACAGGCTGCTGTGAGCTACCCTGCCGGTATTATAATGTATTGTCAAGAAAGACAAGAGAGAGCCTCTAGGGGCGCCGCCACTCCAAGCAATTTAAGCACTTTGAAAGGCCGACGGCGGGTCTTCTGAGGTCAAGAATTTGAGGTCAGCCTATTCATTTCTCTGATGACACGCTCAGATAATAAAAGAGAGAGAGAAAATTAAATGTAATCAGACTGATTAGTGTGTGTAATTGAAACAAAACGAGGTGCCCAAGACTCCACCCTCAGAACCGCCTTTCTTTATTACCTACAGTTTCCCTCTTGTCACCAAGGCTGGAGTGCAGCAGTGCGATCCTTGCTTATTGCAACACCTGCCTTTTGGGTTCAACTGATTTTCATCCATATTGCCTTCATCTCTCTGGTGTTCCAGGTGTACAAAGATCAGCTCCAGCAAACTTTCTATTTTTATTTTTCTGTACCTACAATCTATCTTTATATCATTACCAGAAAGCCATCACAACAAAGAAATGAAATACAAAAGCAGCACACCTGCGCTTTTGATTTTTACGCCACGACCATGCCGGTGTTCTGTGTAGCATTGCAATTTTAGTGTAGGTGCTGCGAAGCGAACATATGCCACGCCCAGCTCTGCTTTTTATGTTTTTCTCTTTCTTTGTTTAGAAAAGGGGCGGGCTACGCTGTGTCCTTCGAGGCCGGTCTCGAACCCGTGACCTCAGTATCCTCCTGCCTCGGCTTTCTTTGTGCTGAAACTACAGGCTTGAGCAGAGCCCAACCCAAATTGTCTTTTGTTTTAAGGATGGAGTTTGACCATGCTGGTCGGGCGGGTTTTGAAATTCCAACTTCTCGTGATTCTCCCGCCTTGATTTTTGAGGCGACTGAATGACAGGCTGCCGTGAGCCACCATGCTGGGCTGTTACAATATATTGTTAAAAAGAAATCAAAGACACTCGTCGGTGCTGCCACTCACGCAAGTAGTCTAATCACTTTGAAAGGCCAATGTGGGCGGGTCTTCTGAGGTCAAGAATTTGAGGTCAGCCTGTGAATTATGGTGAAAACCCACCTCACGTGATAAAGAAAGAAAAAATCGAATAATAATCATAGTGATGGGTGTGTGTAATTAAAACAAAAGCGAGGTGCCGGAGACTCAACCCACAGAACTGCCTTTATTTACTTACTGTTTCCTCTTATCACAAAGGCTGGAGTGCAACAGTGCGAACTTTGCTTATTGCAACACCTCTTTTAAAATTCACGTGATTGTCGTCCCAATGCCATTCAAGTAGCTGGGGTTGCAGGTGTCCACCACCAGTTCCAGGTAACTTTATTTTTATTTTATTTTTATTTTATTTTTATTTTTATTTTTATTTTATTTTATTTTTATTTTTATTTTATTTTTATTTTTATTTGTTTTGTTTTCTTTTTAGTGAGCGGGCTACCCTGTGTCCTTCGAGGCCGGCCTCGAACCCGTGAACTCAGGATCCGCCTGCCTCAGCATTCTTTGTGATGAGACTACAGGCATGAGCCCCGGAGCCCAATTCAAATTGTCTTTTTGTTTTAAAGACAGGGTTTCACCTTGTTTGTTGGGCGGGTCTCGGCGCAACTTCCCTGATCGGCCTGCCTCAGCATTCTTTGTGATGAGACTACAGGCATGAGCCCCGGAGCCCAATTCAAATTGTCTTTTTGTTTTAAAGACAGGGTTTCACCTTGTTTGTTGGGCGGGTCTCGAAAGCGCAACTTCCCCTGATCCGCCTGCCTTGATTATTCAGGCGACTGAGTGACAGGCTGCTGTGAGCTACCCTACTGGGCTATTATAATGTATTCTCCAAAAAGACATCAGAGAGCCTGTAGGGGGCGCCGCCACTCGCGTAAGGAATTTAAGCACTTTGAAACGCCGAGGCGGGTGGGGGTCACATCGAGATCACGAGTACGAGGTCAGCCTGTTCATTTCTTGATGACACAGCTCACATAAAAAGAGAGAAAATCTAAAGGTAATCAGACTGATTAGTGTGTGGAATTGAAACAAGACGAGGTGCCCGAAGACTCCACCCTCAAAACAGCCTTACTTTATTACCTACAGTTTCCCACTTGTCACCAAGGCTGGAGTGCAACCGTGCGATCTTTGCTTATTGAAACACCTGCCTTTTGGGTTCAACTGATTTTCATCCCAATTCCCTTAATCTATCTGGTGTGGCAGGTGTAAGCAAGATCCGGTCTAGGTAACTTTCTATTTTATTTTCTGTACCTACAATCTATCTTTATATCATTACCAGAAAGCCATCACAACAAAGAAATGAAATCTGAAAAGCAGCACACCTCGCCTTTGATTTTCACCTTCGACCATGCGGTGTTCTGTGTAGCATTGCAATTTTAGTGTAGGTGCTGCGGCGAACATATGCCACGCCCAGCTCTGCTTTTTTATGTTTTCCTCTTTGTTTTGAATAGGCAGGGGGCTACACTGTGACTCTCGAGGTCAGGCTCGAACCCGTGACCTCAGGATCCTCCTGCCTCGGCATTCTTTGTGCTGGGACTACAGGCTTGGCGGCACAGCCCAACCCAAACAGTCTTCTTGTTTTAAGGATGGAGTTTCACCATGTTGTTGGGCGGGTTTCGAAATCTCAACTTCTCGTGATTCTCCCGCCTTGATTTTTGAGGCGACTGAATGACAGGCTGCCGTGAGCCACCATGCTGGGCTGTTGTAATATATTGATAAAAATGAAATCACAGAGACTATGTAGGGTGCTGCCACTCACGCAAGTAGTCTAAGCACTTTGAAAGGCCGATTTGGGCGGGTCTTCTGTGGTCACGAATTTGAGGTCAGCCTGTGGTGTGGTGAAAACACACCTCACGCCATAAAAGAAAGAAAAATCGAATAATAATCATACTGATGGATCTGTGTAATTAAAACAAAACGAGGTGCCCCGAGACTCCACCCACAGAACTGCCTTTATTTATTACGTACAGTTTCCTATTGTCACAAAAGCTGGAGTGCAACAGTGCGAACTTTGCTTACTGCAACACCTCTTTTTTAAGTTCACGTGATTGTCGTCCCAATGCCATTCAAGTAGCTGGGGTTGCAGGTGTCCACGCCACCAGCTCAGGTAACTTTTATTTTTATATTTCTGAACCTCAAATCTATCTGTATTGGATTTCCACAAAGCAGTCACCATGAAGAAATAAAACTTCACAGCGGTCCGTGTCATTTTTAGGCTATGACCACGCCTGCCTTCATTTTGGGGTCCCAATTTTAGTGTAGGTGCTGCTGAAGCGAGCATATGCCAAGCCGAGCTAAGATCCTTTATGTATTACTATATTTATTTTTATTTGTTTTGTTTTCTTTTTAGTGAGCGGGCTCGCTGTGTCCTTGAGGCGGTCTCGAACCCGTGAACTCAGGATCCACCTGCCTCAGCATTCTTTGTGATGAGACTACAGGCATGAGCCCGGGCCCAATTCAAATTGTCTCTTTGTTTGAAAGACAGGGTTTCACCTGGTTTGTTGGGCGGGTTTGAAATTCCAACTTCGTGATTCTCCGCCTTGATTTTTGAGGCGACTGAATGACAGGCTGCCGTGAGCCACCATGCTGGGCTGTTACAATATATTGTTAAAAAGAAATCAAAGACACTACGTCGGGTGCTGCCACTCCATAAGTAGTCTAAGCACTTTGAAACGCCGAGGCGGGTGGGGGTCACATCGAGATCACGAGTACGAGGTCAGCCTGTTCATTTCTTGATGACACAGCTCACATAAAAAAAGAGAGAGAGAAAATCTAAAGGTAATCAGACTGATTAGTGTGTGTAATTGAAACAAGACGAGGTGCCCGAAGACTCCACCCTCAAAACAGCCTTACTTTGTACCTACAGTTTCCACTTGTCACCAAGGCTGGAGTGCAACCGTGCGATCTTTGCTTATTGAAACACCTGCCTTTTGGGTTCAACTGATTTTCATCCCAATTCCCTTAATCTATCTGGTGTGGCAGGTGTAAGCAAGATCCGGTCTAGGTAACTTTCTATTTTTATTTTCTGTACCTACAATCTATCTTTATATCATTACCAGAAAGCCATCACAACAAAGAAATGAAATCTGACAGCACACCTGCGCCTTTGATTTTTACGCTACGACCATGCCGGTGTTCTGTGTAGCATTGCAATTTTAGCGTAGGTGCTGCGGAAGCGAACATATGCCACGCCCAGCTCTGCTTTTTTATGTTTTCCTCTTTGTTTTGAATAGGCAGGGGGCTACACTGTGACTCTCGAGGTCAGGCTCGAACCCGTGACCTCAGGATCCTCCTGCCTCGGCATTCTTTGTGCTGGGACTACAGGCTTGAGCCGCAGAGCCCAACCCAAATTGTCTTTTGTTTTAAGGATGGAGTTTCACCATGTTGTTCGGGCGGGTTTGAAATCTCAACTTCGTGATTCTCCGCCTTGATTTTTGAGGCGACTGAATGACAGGCTGCCGTGAGCCACCATGCTGGGCTGTTGTAATATATTGATAAAATGAAATCACAGAGACTATGTAGGTGCTGCCACTCACGCAAGTAGTCTAAGCACTTTGAAAGGCCAATGTGGGCGGGTCTTCTGAGGTCAAGAATTTGAGGTCAGCCTGTGAATTGTGGTGAAAACACACCTCACGTCATAAAAGAAAAAAATCGAATAATAATCATACTGATGGATCTGTGTAATTAAAACAAAACGAGGTGCCCCGAGACTCCACCCACAGAACTGCCTTTATTTATTACGTACAGTTTCCTATTGTCACAAAAGCTGGAGTGCAACAGTGCGAACTTTGCTTACTGCAACACCTCTTTTTAAGTTCACGTGATTGTCGTCCCAATGCCATTCAAGTAGCTGGGGTTGCAGGTGTCCACGCCACCAGCTCCAGGTAACTTTTATTTTATATTTCTGAACCTCAAATCTATCTGTATTGGATTTCCACAAAGCAGTCACCATGAAGAAATAAAACTTCACAGCGGTCCGTGTCATTTTAGGCTATGACCACGCCTGCCTTCATTTTGGGGTCCCAATTTTAGTGTAGGTGCTGCTGAAGCGAGCATATGCCAAGCCGAGCTAAGATCCTTTATGTATTACTATATTTATTTTTATTTGTTTTGTTTTCTTTTTAGTGAGCGGGCTACGCTGTGTCCTTGAGGCCGGTCTCGAACCCGTGAACTCAGGATCCACCTGCCTCAGCATTCTTTGTGATGAGACTACAGGCATGAGCCCCGGGCCCAATTCAAATTGTCTCTTTGTTTGAAAGACAGGGTTTCACCTGGTTTGTTGGGCGGGTCTCGAAAGTGCAACTTCCCCTGATCGGCCTGCCTTGATTATTGAGGCGACTGAATGACAGGCTGCTGTGAGCTACCCTGCCGAGGTATTATAATGTATTGTCAAGAAAGACAAGAGAGAGCCTCTAGGGGGCGCCGCCACTCCTTAAACAATTTAAGCACTTTGAAATGCCGAGGCTGGAAGGTCACCTCGAGATCACGATTTCGAGGTCAGCCTATTCATTTCTCTGATGACACGTCTCAGATAATAAAAGAGAGAAAAATTAAATGTAATCAGACTGATTAGTGTGTAATTGAAACAAAACGAGGTGCCCGAAGACTCCACCCTCAGAACCGCCTTTCTTTATTACCTACAGTTTCCCTCTTGTCACCAAGGCTGGAGTGCAGCAGTGCGATCCTTGCTTATTGCAACACCTGCCTTTTGGGTTCAACTGATTTTCATCCATATTGCCTTCATCTCTCTGGTGTTCCAGGTGTACAAAAGATCAGCTCCAGCAAACTTTCTATTTTATTTTCTGTACCTCCAATCTATCTTTATATCATTACCAGAAAGCCGTCACAACAAAGAAATGAAATAAAAGCAGCACACCTGCGCCTTTGATTTTTACGCTACGACCATGCCGGTGTTCTGTGTAGCATTGCAATTTTAGTGTAGGTGCTGCCGAAGCGAACATATGCCACGCCCAGCTCTGCTTTTTTATGTTTTCCTCTTTGTTTTGAATAGGCAGGGGGCTACACTGTGACTCTCGAGGTCAGGCTCGAACCCGTGACCTCAGGATCCTCCTGCCTCGGCATTCTTTGTGCTGGGACTACAGGCTTGGCGGCACAGCCCAACCCAAATTGTCTTTTGTTTTAAGGATGGAGTTTCACCATGTTGTTCGGGCGGGTTTCGAAATCTCAACTTCTCGTGATTCTCCCGCCTTGATTTTTGAGGCGACTGAATGACAGGCTGCCGTGAGCCACCATGCTGGGCTGTTGTAATATATTGATAAAATGAAATCACAGAGACTATGTAGGGTGCTGCCACTCACGCAAGTAGTCTAAGCACTTTGAAAGGCCGATTTGGGCGGGTCTTCTGTGGTCACGAATTTGAGGTCAGCCTGTGAATTGTGGTGAAAACACACCTCACGTCATAAAAGAAAGAAAAAAATCGAATAATAATCATACTGATGGATCTGTGTAATTAAAACAAAACGAGGTGCCCCGAGACTCCACCCACAGAACTGCCTTTATTTATTACGTACAGTTTCCTATTGTCACAAAAGCTGGAGTGCAACAGTGCGAACTTTGCTTACTGCAACACCTCTTTTTTAAGTTCACGTGATTGTCGTCCCAATGCCATTCAAGTAGCTGGGGTTGCAGGTGTCCACGCCACCAGCTCCAGGTAACTTTTATTTTTATATTTCTGAACCTCAAATCTATCTGTTTTGGATTTCCACAAAGCAGTCACCATGAAGAAATAAAACTTCACAGCGGTCCGTGTCATTTTTAGGCTATGACCACGCCTGCCTTCATTTTGGGGTCCCAATTTTAGTGTAGGTGCTGCTGAAGCGAGCATATGCCGAGCTAAGATCCTTTATGTATTACTATATTTATTTTTATTTGTTTTGTTTTCTTTTTAGTGAGCGGGCTACGCTGTGTCCTTCGAGGCCGGTCTCGAACCCGTGAACTCAGGATCCACCTGCCTCAGCATTCTTTGTGATGAGACTACAGGCATGAGCCCCGGAGCCCAATTCAAATTGTCTCTTTGTTTGAAAGACAGGGTTTCACCTGGTTTGTTGGGCGGGTCTCGAAAGTGCAACTTCCCCTGATCGGCCTGCCTTGATTATTGAGGCGACTGAATGACAGGCTGCTGTGAGCTACCCTGCCGAGGTATTATAATGTATTGTCAAGAAAGACAAGAGAGCCTCTAGGGGCGCCGCCACTCGCCCAAACAATTTAAGCACTTTGAAATGCCGAGGCTGGAAGGTCACCTCGAGATCACGATTTCGAGGTCAGCCTATTCATTTCTCTGATGACACGTCTCAGATAATAAAAGAGAGAGAAAAATTAAATGTAATCAGACTGATTAGTGTGTAATTGAAACAAAACGAGGTGCAAGACTCCACCCTCAAAACAGCCTTACTTTGTACCTACAGTTTCCCTCTTGTCACCAAGGCTGGAGTGCAGCAGTGCGATCCTTGCTTATTGCAACACCTGCCTTTTGGGTTCAACTGATTTTCATCCATATTGCCTTCATCTCTCTGGTGTTCCAGGTGTACAAAAGATCAGCTCCAGCAAACTTTCTATTTTATTTTCTGTACCTCCAATCTATCTTTATATCATTACCAGAAAGCCGTCACAACAAAGAAATGAAATCTGAAAAGCAGCAGCCCTGCGCCTGTCATTTTCACGCTACGACCATGCCGGTGTTCTGTGTAGCGTCTCAATTTTGTGTAGGTGCTGCGAAGCGAACACATGCCACGCCCAGCTCTGCTTTTTTATGTTTTTCTCTTTCTTTGTTTAGAAAAGGGAGCGGGCTACGCTGTGTCTTTCGAGGTCAGTCTCGAACACGTGACCTCAGTATCCTCCTGCCTCGGCTTTCTTTGTGCTGAAACTACAGGCTTGAGCCGCAGAGCCCAACCCAAATTGTCTTTTGTTTTAAGGATGGAGTTTGACCATGCTGGTCGGGCGGGTTTGAAATTCCAACTTCGTGATTCTCCGCCTTGATTTTTGAGGCGACTGAATGACAGGCTGCCGTGAGCCACCATGCTGGGCTGTTACACTATATTGTTAAAAAAGAAATCAAAGACACTACGTCGGGTGCTGCCACTCACGCAAGTAGTCTAATCACTTTGAAAGGCCAATGTGGGCGGGTCTTCTGAGGTCAAGAATTTGAGGTCAGCCTGTGAATGGTGGTGAAAACACACCTCACGTCATAAAAGAAAGAAAAAAATCGAATAATAATCATACTGATGGATCTGTGTAATTAAAACAAAACGAGGTGCCCCGAGACTCCACCCACAGAACTGCCTTTATTTATTACGTACAGTTTCCTATTGTCACAAAAGCTGGAGTGCAACAGTGCGAACTTTGCTTACTGCAACACCTCTTTTTTAAGTTCACGTGATTGTCGTCCCAATGCCATTCAAGTAGCTGGGGTTGCAGGTGTCACGCCACCAGCTCAGGTAACTTTTATTTTTATTTCTGAACCTCAAATCTATCTGTTTTGGATTTCCACAAAGCAGTCACCATGAAGAAATAAAACTTCACAGCGGTCCGTGTCATTTTTAGGCTATGACCACGCCTGCCTTCATTTTGGGGTCCCAATTTTAGTGTAGGTGCTGCTGACGCGAGCATATGCCAAGCCGAGCTAAGATCCTTTATGTATTACTATATTTATTTTTATTTGTTTTGTTTTCTTTTTAGTGAGCGGGCTACGCTGTGTCCTTGAGGCCGGTCTCGAACCCGTGAACTCAGGATCCACCTGCCTCAGCATTCTTTGTGATGAGACTACAGGCATGAGCCCCGGAGCCCAATTCAAATTGTCTCTTTGTTTGAAAGACAGGGTTTCACCTGGTTTGTTGGGCGGGTCTCGAAGTGCAACTTCCCTGATCGGCCTGCCTTGATTATTGAGGCGACTGAATGACAGGCTGCTGTGAGCTACCCTGCCGAGGTATTATAATGTATTGTCAAGAAAGACAAGAGAGCCTCTAGGGGCGCCGCCACTCCAAGCAATTTAAGCACTTTGAAATGCCGAGGCTGGAAGGTCACCTCGAGATCACGATTTCGAGGTCAGCCTATTCATTTCTCTGATGACACGTCTCAGATAATAAAGAGAGAGAAAAATTAAATGTAATCAGACTGATTAGTGTGTGTAATTGAAACAAAACGAGGTGCCGAAGACTCCACCCTCAGAACCGCCTTTCTTTATTACCTACAGTTTCCCTCTTGTCACCAAGGCTGGAGTGCAGCAGTGCGATCCTTGCTTATTGCAACACCTGCCTTTTGGGTTCAACTGATTTTCATCCATATTGCCTTCATCTCTCTGGTGTTCCAGGTGTACAAAAGATCAGCTCCAGCAAACTTTCTATTTTTATTTTTCTGTACCTCCAATCTATCTTTATATCATTACCAGAAAGCCGTCACAACAAAGAAATGAAATCTGAGCAGCAGCCCTCGCCTGTCATTTCACGCTCGACCATGCCGGTGTTCTGTGTAGCGTCTCAATTTTGTGTAGGTGCTGCAGGCGAACACATACCACGCCCAGCTCTGCTTTTTATTTTTATTTTATTTTTCTGTACCTCAATCTATCTTTATATCATTACCAGAAAGTCACACAACAAAGAAATGAAATCTGAAAAGCAGCAGCCCTGCCTGTCATTTTCACGCTACGACCATGCGGTGTTCTGTGTAGCGTCTCAATTTTTGTAGGTGCTGCGAAGCATGCACATACCAAGCCAGCTAAGATTTTGTATGTATTACTGCTTTTATTTTATTTTATTTTATTTTATTTTATTTTTCTGTACCTCCAATCTATCTTTATATCATTACCAGAAAGTCACAACAAAGAAATGAAATCTGAGCAGCAGCCCTCGCCTGTCATTTCACGCTACGACCATGCGGTGTTCTGTGTAGCGTCTCAATTTTTGTAGGTGCTGCGAGCATGCACATACCAAGCCCAGCTAAGATTTTGTATGTATTACTGCTTTTATTTTATTTTATTTTATTTTTCCTTGTTTTATTTATAGTGAGCGGGCTACGCTTGTGTCCTTCGAGGCGGTCTCGAACCCGTGACCTCAGGATCCTCCTGCCTCGGCTTTTGTGTTGAAACTACAGGCTTGAGCCGCAGAGCCCAACCAAATTGTCTTTTTGTTTTAAAGACAGGGTTTCACCTGGTTTGTTGGGCGGGTCTCGAAAGTGCAACTTCCCCTGATCCGCCTGCCTTGATTATTCAGGCGACTGAGTGACAGGCTGCTGTGAGCTACCCTGCCGGTATTATAATGTATTCTCCAAAAGACATCAGAGAGCCTGTAGGGGCGCCGCCACTCCAAGCAATTTAAGCACTTTGAAAGGCCAATGGGCGGGTCTTCTGTGGTCACGAATTTGAGGTCAGCCTGTGAATTATGGTGAAAACCCACCTCACGTGATAAAAGAAAGAAAAATCGAATAATAATCATAGTGATGGTGTGTGTAATTAAAACAAAAGCGAGGTGCCGGAGACTCAACCCACAGAACTGCCTTTATTTATTACTGTTTCCCTCTTATCACAAAGGCTGGAGTGCAGCAGTGCGATCCTTGCTTATTGCAACACCTCTTTTAAAATTCACGTGATTGTCGCCCCAATGCCATTCAAGTAGTTGGGGTTGCAGGTGTCACGCCACCAGCTCAGGTAACTTTTATTTTATTTTTATTTTATTTTATTTTATTTTTATTTTCTGTACCTCAATCTATCTTTATATCATTACCAGAAAGTCACAACAAAGAAATGAAATACGAAAAGCAGCAGCCCTGCGCTTGTCATTTTCACGCTACGACCATGCGGTGTTCTGTGTAGCGCCTCAATTTTGTGTAGGTGCTGCTGAGCGAGCATATGCTGCCGAGCTAAGATCCTTTATGTATTACTATATTTATTTTTATTTTATTTTATTTTTATTTTTATTTGTTTTGTTTTCTTTTAGTGAGCGGCTACCCTGTGTCCTTCGAGGCCGGCCTCGAACCCGTGAACTCAGGATCGGCCTGCCTTGATTATTGAGGCGACTGAATGACAGGCTGCTGTGAGCTACCCTACTGGGCTATTATAATGTATTCTCCAAAAGACATCAGAGAGCCTGTAGGGGCGCCGCCACTCGCCCAAGCAATTTAAGCACTTTGAAATGCCGAGGCTGGAAGGTCACCTCGAGATCACGATTTGAGGTCAGCCTGTGAATTATGGTGAAAACCCACCTCACGTGATAAAAGAAAGAAAAAATCGAATAATAATCATAGTGATGGGTGTGTAATTAAACAAAACGAGGTGCCGGAGACTCAACCCACAGAACTGCCTTTATTTATTACTGTTTCCCTCTTATCACAAAGGCTGGAGTGCAACAGTGCGAACTTTGCTTATTGCAACACCTCTTTTAAAATTCACGTGATTGTCGTCCCAATGCCATTCAAGTAGTTGGGGTTGCAGGTGTCACGCCACCAGCTCCAGGTAACTTTTATTTTTATTTTTATTTTATTTTTATTTTATTTTTATTTTTATTTTTATTTTATTTTATTTTATTTTATTTTTCCTTGTTTTATTTATAGTGGCGGGCTACCCTGTGTCCTTGAGGCGGCCTCGAACCCGTGACCTCAGTATCCTCCTGCCTCGGCTTTTGTGTTGAAACTACAGGCTTGAGCATGAGCCCAACAAATTGTCTTTTGTTTTAAAGACAGGGTTTCACCTTGTTTGTTGGGCGGGTCTCAAAGTGCAACTTCCTGATCGGCCTGCCTTGATTATTCAGGCGACTGGTGACAGGCTGCTGTGAGCTACCCTGCCGGTATTATAATGTATTGTCAAGAAAGACAAGAGAGCCTCTAGGGGCGCCGCCACTGCCCAAGCAATTTAAGCACTTTGAAATGCCGAGGTTGGAAGGTCACCTCGAGATCACGATTTCGAGGTCAGCCTGTGAATTGTGGTGAAAACACACCTCACGTCATAAAAGAAAGAAAAATCGAATAATAATCATAGTGATGGGTGTGTAATTAAACAAAACGAGGTGCCCAAGACTCCACCCTCAGAACCGCCTTTCTTTGTACCTACAGTTTCCTCTTATCACAAAGGCTGGAGTGCAACAGTGCGAACTTTGCTTATTGCAACACCTCTTTTTAAAATTCACGTGATTGTCGTCCCAATGCCATTCAAGTACCGGGGTTGCAGGTGTCCACACCACCAGTTCAGGTAACTTTTATTTTATTTTCTGAACCTCAAATCTATCTGCATTTGATTTCCCAAAGCAGTCACCATAAAGAAATAAAGCTTCACAGCAGTGCTTTCATTTTTACGCTATGAGCACACCTGCCTTCATTGTGGTGTCCCAATTATAGTGTAGGTGCTGCGAAGCATGCACATACCAAGCCAGCTAAGATTTTGTATGTATTACTGCTTTTATTTTTATTTTTTCCTTGTTTTATTTATAGTGAGCGGGCTACCCTGTGTCCTTGAGGCGGCCTCGAACCCGTGAACTCAGGATCCACCTGCCTCAGCATTCTTTGTGATGAGACTACAGGCATGAGCCCGGGCCCAATTCAAATTGTCTCTTTGTTTGAAAGACAGGGATTCACCTAGTTTGTTGGGCGGGTCTCGAAAGCGCAACTTCCCCTTATCGGCCCGCCTTGATTATTGAGGCGACGGAATGACAGGCTGCTGTGAGCTACCGTGCCTAGGTATTATAATGTATTCTCCAAAAAGACATCAGAGAGCCTGTAGGGGCGCCGCCACTGCGTAAGGAATTTAAGCACTTTGAAATGCCGAGGCTGGAAGGTCACCTCGAGATCACGATTTCGAGGTCAGCCTATTCATTTCTCTGATGACACGTCTCAGATAATAAAAGAGAGAGAAAAATTAAATGTAATCAGACTGATTAGTGTGTGTAATTGAAACAAAACGAGGTGCCGAAGACTCCACCCTCAGAACCGCCTTTCTTTATTACCTACAGTTTCCTCTTGTCACCAAGGCTGGAGTGCAGCAGTGCGATCCTTGCTTATTGCAACACCTGCCTTTTGGGTTCAACTGATTTTCATCCATATTGCCTTCATCTCTCTGGTGTTCCAGGTGTACAAAAGATCAGCTCCAGCAAACTTTCTATTTTTATTTTCTGTACCTCCAATCTATCTTTATATCATTACCAGAAAGCCGTCACAACAAAGAAATGAAATCTGAAAAGCAGCAGCCCTGCGCCTGTCATTTTCACGCTACGACCATGCGGTGTTCTGTGTAGCGTCTCAATTTTGTGTAGGTGCTGCGCGAACACATGCCACGCCCAGCTCTGCTTTTTTATGTTTTTCTCTTTCTTTGTTTAGAAAAGGGAGCGGGCTACGCTGTGTCTTTCGAGGTCAGTCTCGAACCCGTGACCTCAGTATCCTCCTGCCTCGGCTTTCTTTGTGCTGAAACTACAGGCTTGAGCCGCAGAGCCCAACCCAAATTGTCTTTTGTTTTAAGGATGGAGTTTGACCATGCTGGTCGGGTTTTGAAATTCCAACTTCGTGATTCTCCCGCCTTGATTTTTGAGGCGACTGAATGACAGGCTGCCGTGAGCCACCATGCTGGGCTGTTACAATATATTGTTAAAAAAGAAATCAAAGACACTACGTCGGGTGCTGCCACTCACGCAAGTAGTCTAATCACTTTGAAAGGCCAATGTGGGCGGGTCTTCTGAGGTCAAGAATTTGAGGTCAGCCTGTGAATTATGGTGAAAACCCACCTCACGTGATAAAAGAAAGAAAAAAATCGAATAATAATCATAGTGATGGGTGTGTGTAATTAAAACAAAACGAGGTGCCCGGAGACTCAACCCACAGAACTGCCTTTATTTATTACTTACTGTTTCCCTCTTATCACAAAGGCTGGAGTGCAACAGTGCGAACTTTGCTTATTGCAACACCTCTTTTTAAAATTCACGTGATTGTCGTCCCAATGCCATTCAAGTACCCGGGGTTGCAGGTGTCCACACCACCAGTTCCAGGTAACTTTTATTTTTATTTTTCTGAACCTCAAATCTATCTGCATTTGATTTCCCCAAAGCAGTCACCATAAAGAAATAAAGCTTCACAGCAGTGCGTTTCATTTTTACGCTATGAGCACACCTGCCTTCATTGTGGTGTCCCAATTATAGTGTAGGTGCTGCCGAAGCATGCACATACCAAGCCCAGCTAAGATTTTGTATGTATTACTGCTTTTATTTTAATTTTTATTTTTTCCTTGTTTTATTTATAGTGAGCGGGCTACCCTGTGTCCTTCGAGGCCGGCCTCGAACCCGTGAACTCAGGATCGCCTGCCTCAGCATTCTTTGTGATGAGACTACAGGCATGAGCCCCGAGCCCAATTCAAATTGTCTTTTTGTTTTAAAGACAGGGTTTCACCTGGTTTGTTGGGCGGGTCTCGGCAACTTCCCTGATCCGCCTGCCTTGATTATTGAGGCGACTGAATGACAGGCTGCCGTGAGCCACCATGCTGGGCTGTTACAATATATTGTTAAAAGAAATCAAAGACACTCGTCGGGTGCTGCCACTCCAAGTAGTCTAAGCACTTTGAAACGCCGAGGCGGGTGGGGGTCACATCGAGATCACAGTGCGAGGTCAGCCTGTTCATTTCTTGATGACACAGCTCACATAAAAAAGAGAGAAAATCTAAAGGTAATCAGACTGATTAGTGTGTGTAATTGAAACAAAACGAGGTGCCGAAGACTCCACCCTCAGAACCGCCTTTCTTTATTACCTACAGTTTCCTCTTGTCACCAAGGCTGGAGTGCAGCAGTGCGATCCTTGCTTATTGCAACACCTGCCTTTTGGGTTCAACTGATTTTCATCCATATTGCCTTCATCTCTCTGGTGTTCCAGGTGTACAAAAGATCAGCTCCAGCAAACTTTCTATTTTATTTTCTGTACCTCCAATCTATCTTTATATCATTACCAGAAAGCCGTCACAACAAAGAAATGAAATCTGAAAAGCAGCAGCCCTCGCCTGTCATTTTCACGCTTCGACCATGCCGGTGTTCTGTGTAGCGTCTCAATTTTTGTGTAGGTGCTGCGAGCGAACACATGCCACGCCCAGCTCTGCTTTTTATGTTTTCTCTTTCTTTGTTTAGAAAAGGGGCGGGCTACGCTGTGTCTTTCGAGGTCAGTCTCGAACCCGTGACCTCAGTATCCTCCTGCCTCGGCTTTCTTTGTGCTGAAACTACAGGCTTGAGCCGCAGAGCCCAACAAATTGTCTTTTGTTTTAAGGATGGAGTTTGACCATGCTGGTCGGGCGGGTTTTGAAATTCCAACTTCGTGATTCTCCGCCTTGATTTTTGAGGCGACTGAATGACAGGCTGCCGTGAGCCACCATGCTGGGCTGTTACAATATATTGTTAAAAGAAATCAAAGACACTACGTCGGGTGCTGCCACTCACGCCAAGTAGTCTAATCACTTTGAAAGGCCAATGTGGGCGGGTCTTCTGAGGTCAAGAATTTGAGGTCAGCCTGTGAATTATGGTGAAAACCCACCTCACGTGATAAAGAAAGAAAAAAATCGAATAATAATCATAGTGATGGGTGTGTGTAATTAAAACAAAACGAGGTGCCCGGAGACTCAACCCACAGAACTGCCTTTATTTATTACTTACTGTTTCCCTCTTATCACAAAGGCTGGAGTGCAACAGTGCGAACTTTGCTTATTGCAACACCTCTTTTTAAAATTCACGTGATTGTCGTCCCAATGCCATTCAAGTACCCGGGGTTGCAGGTGTCCACACCACCAGTTCCAGGTAACTTTTATTTTTATTTTTCTGAACCTCAAATCTATCTGCATTTGATTTCCCCAAAGCAGTCACCATAAAGAAATAAAGCTTCACAGCAGTGCGTTTCATTTTTACGCTATGAGCACACCTGCCTTCATTGTGGTGTCCCAATTATAGTGTAGGTGCTGCCGAAGCATGCACATACCAAGCCCAGCTAAGATTTTGTATGTATTACTGCTTTTATTTTTATTTTTATTTTTTCCTTGTTTTATTTATAGTGGCGGGCTACCCTGTGTCCTTGAGGCGGCCTCGAACCCGTGAACTCAGGATCGGCCTGCCTCAGCATTCTTTGTGATGAGACTACAGGCATGAGCCCGGGCCCAATTCAAATTGTCTTTTGTTTTAAGGATGGAGTTTCACCATGTTGTTGGGCGGGTTTGAAATTCCAACTTCGTGATTCTCCCGCCTTGATTTTTGAGGCGACTGAATGACAGGCTGCCGTGAGCCACCATGCTGGGCTGTTACAATATATTGTTAAAAAGAAATCAAAGACACTCGTCGGGTGCTGCCACTCCAAGTAGTCTAAGCACTTTGAAACGCCGAGGCGGGTGGGGGTCACATCGAGATCACAGTGCGAGGTCAGCCTGTTCATTTCTTGATGACACAGCTCACATAAAAAAGAGAGAAAATCTAAAGGTAATCAGACTGATTAGTGTGTGTAATTGAAACAAAACGAGGTGCCGAAGACTCCACCCTCAGAACCGCCTTTCTTTATTACCTACAGTTTCCTCTTGTCACCAAGGCTGGAGTGCAGCAGTGCGATCCTTGCTTATTGCAACACCTGCCTTTTGGGTTCAACTGATTTTCATCCATATTGCCTTCATCTCTCTGGTGTTCCAGGTGTACAAAAGATCAGCTCCAGCAAACTTTCTATTTTTATTTTCTGTACCTCAATCTATCTTTATATCATTACCAGAAAGCCGTCACGACAAAGAAATGAAATCTGACAGCAGCCCTCGCCTGTCATTTTCACGCTCGACCATGCCGGTGTTCTGTGTAGCGTCTCAATTTTGTGTAGGTGCTGCGGGCGAACACATGCCACGCCCAGCTCTGCTTTTTATGTTTTCTCTTTCTTTGTTTAGAAAAGGGGCGGGCTACGCTGTGTCTTTCGAGGTCAGTCTCGAACCCGTGACCTCAGTATCCTCCTGCCTCGGCTTTCTTTGTGCTGAAACTACAGGCTTGAGCAGAGCCCAACCCAAATTGTCTTTTGTTTTAAGGATGGAGTTTCACCATGTTGTTGGGCGGGTTTGAAATTCCAACTTCTCGTGATTCTCCCGCCTTGATTTTTGAGGCGACTGAATGACAGGCTGCCGTGAGCCACCATGCTGGGCTGTTACAATATATTGTTAAAAAAGAAATCAAAGACACTACGTCGGGTGCTGCCACTCACGCAAGTAGTCTAATCACTTTGAAAGGCCAATGTGGGCGGGTCTTCTGAGGTCAAGAATTTGAGGTCAGCCTGTGAATTATGGTGAAAACCCACCTCACGTGATAAAAGAAAGAAAAAAATCGAATAATAATCATAGTGATGGGTGTGTGTAATTAAAACAAAACGAGGTGCCCGGAGACTCAACCCACAGAACTGCCTTTATTTATTTATTACTTACTGTTTCCCTCTTATCACAAAGGCTGGAGTGCAACAGTGCGAACTTTGCTTATTGCAACACCTCTTTTTAAAATTCACGTGATTGTCGTCCCAATGCCATTCAAGTACCCGGGGTTGCAGGTGTCCACACCACCAGTTCCAGGTAACTTTTATTTTTATTTTTCTGAACCTCAAATCTATCTGCATTTGATTTCCCCAAAGCAGTCACCATAAAGAAATAAAGCTTCACAGCAGTGCGTTTCATTTTTACGCTATGAGCACACCTGCCTTCATTGTGGTGTCCCAATTATAGTGTAGGTGCTGCCGAAGCATGCACATACCAAGCCCAGCTAAGATTTCGTATGTATTACTGCTTTTATTTTTATTTTAATTTTTTCCTTGTTTTATTTATAGTGAGCGGGCTACCCTGTGTCCTTGAGGCCGGCCTCGAACCCGTGAACTCAGGATCGGCCTGCCTCAGCATTCTTTGTGATGAGACTACAGGCATGAGCCCGGGCCCAATTCAAATTGTCTTTTTGTTTTAAAGACAGGGTTTCACCTTGTTTGTTGGGCGGGTCTCGAGTGCAACTTCCCTGATCCGCCTGCCTTGATTATTGAGGCGACTGAATGACAGGCTGCCGTGAGCCACCATGCTGGGCTGTTGTAATATATTGATAAAAATGAAATCACAGAGACTATGTAGGGTGCTGCCACCACGCAAGTAGTCTAAGCACTTTGAAATGCCGAGGTTGGAAGGTCACCTCGAGATCACGATTTCGAGGTCAGCCTATTCATTTCTCTGATGACACGTCTCAGATAATAAAGAGAGAGAGAAAAATTAAATGTAATCAGACTGATTAGTGTGTAATTGAAACAAGACGAGGTGCCCGAGACTCCACCCACAGAACTGCCTTTATTTATTACGACAGTTTCCTATTGTCACAAAAGCTGGAGTGCAACAGTGCGAACTTTGCTTATTGCAACACCTCTTTTAAAATTCACGTGATTGTCGTCCCAATGCCATTCAAGTAGTTGGGGTTGCAGGTGTCACGCCACCAGCTCCAGGTAACTTTTATTTTTATTTTTCCTTGTTTTATTTATAGTGGCGGGCTACGCTGTGTCCTTCGAGGCGGTCTCGAACCCGTGACCTCAGGATCCTCCTGCCTCGGCATTCTTTGTGCTGGGACTACAGGCTTGGCGGCACAGCCCAACCCAAACAGTCTTCTTGTTTTAAGGATGGAGTTTCACCATGTTGTTCGGGCGGGTTTGAAATCTCAACTTCGTGATTCTCCGCCTTGATTTTTGAGGCGACTGAATGACAGGCTGCCGTGAGCCACCATGCTGGGCTGTTGTAATATATTGATAAAAATGAAATCACAGAGACTATGTAGGGTGCTGCCACTCCATAAGTAGTCTAAGCACTTTGAAAGGCCGATTTGGGCGGGTCTTCTGTGGTCACAATTTGAGGTCAGCCTGTGGTGTGGTGAAAACACACCTCACGTCATAAAGAAAGAAAAAATCGAATAATAATCATACTGATGGATCTGTGTAATTAAACAAAACGAGGTGCCCCGAGACTCCACCCACAGAACTGCCTTTATTTATTACGTACAGTTTCCTATTGTCACAAAAGCTGGAGTGCAACAGTGCGAACTTTGCTTACTGCAACACCTCTTTTTTAAGTTCACGTGATTGTCGTCCCAATGCCATTCAAGTAGCTGGGGTTGCAGGTGTCCACGCCACCAGCTCCAGGTAACTTTTATTTTTATATTTCTGAACCTCAAATCTATCTGTTTTGGATTTCCACAAAGCAGTCACCATGAAGAAATAAAACTTCACAGCGGTCCGTGTCATTTTAGGCTATGACCACGCCTGCCTTCATTTTGGGGTCCCAATTTTAGTGTAGGTGCTGCTGAAGCGAGCATATGCCAAGCCGAGCTAAGATCCTTTATGTATTACTATATTTATTTTTATTTGTTTTGTTTTCTTTTTAGTGAGCGGGCTACGCTGTGTCCTTGAGGCGGTCTCGAACCCGTGAACTCAGGATCCACCTGCCTCAGCATTCTTTGTGATGAGACTACAGGCATGAGCCCAATTCAAATTGTCTCTTTGTTTGAAAGACAGGGTTTCACCTGGTTTGTTGGGCGGGTCTCGGCAACTTCCCTGATCCGCCTGCCTTGATTATTCAGGCGACTGAGTGACAGGCTGCTGTGAGCTACCCTACTGGGCTATTATAATGTATTCTCCAAAAAGACATCAGAGAGCCTGTAGGGGGCGCCGCCACTCGCGTAAGGAATTTAAGCACTTTGAAACGCCGAGGCGGGTGGGGTCACATCGAGATCACAGTCGAGGTCAGCCTGTTCATTTCTTGATGACACAGCTCACATAAAAAAGAGAGAGAAAATCTAAAGGTAATCAGACTGATTAGTGTGTAATTGAAACAAAACGAGGTGCCCAAGACTCCACCCTCAAAACAGCCTTACTTTATTACCTACAGTTTCCCACTTGTCACCAAGGCTGGAGTGCAACCGTGCGATCTTTGCTTATTGAAACACCTGCCTTTTGGGTTCAACTGATTTTCATCCCAATTCCTTAATCTATCTGGTGTGGCAGGTGTAAGCAAGATCCGGTCTAGGTAACTTTCTATTTTATTTTTCTGTACCTACAATCTATCTTTATATCATTACCAGAAAGCCATCACAACAAAGAAATGAAATCTGACAGCACACCTGCGCTTTGATTTTACGCTCGACCATGCCGGTGTTCTGTGTAGCATTGCAATTTTAGTGTAGGTGCTGCCGAACATATGCCACGCCCAGCTCTGCTTTTTATGTTTTCCTCTTTGTTTTGAATAGGCAGGGGCTACACTGTGACTCTCGAGGTCAGGCTCGAACCCGTGACCTCAGGATCCTCCTGCCTCGGCATTCTTTGTGCTGGGACTACAGGCTTGGCGGCACAGCCCAACCCAAACGGTCTTCTTGTTTTAAGGATGGAGTTTCACCATGTTGTTCGGGCGGGTTTGAAATCTCAACTTCTCGTGATTCTCCGCCTTGATTTTTGAGGCGACTGAATGACAGGCTGCCGTGAGCCACCATGCTGGGCTGTTGTAATATATTGATAAAATGAAATCACAGAGACTATGTAGGGTGCTGCCACTCACGCAAGTAGTCTAAGCACTTTGAAAGGCCGATTTGGGCGGGTCTTCTGTGGTCACAATTTGAGGTCAGCCTGTTCATTTCTTGATGACACAGCTCACATAAAAAGAGAGAAAAATTAAATGTAATCAGACTGATTAGTGTGTAATTGAAACAAGACGAGGTGCAAGACTCCACCCTCAAAACAGCCTTACTTTATTACCTACAGTTTCCTCTTGTCACCAAGGCTGGAGTGCAGCAGTGCGATCCTTGCTTATTGCAACACCTCTTTTAAAATTCACGTGATTGTCGTCCCAATGCCATTCAAGTAGCTGGGGTTGCAGGTGTCCACGCCACCAGCTCCAGGTAACTTTTATTTTTATATTTCTGAACCTCAAATCTATCTGTTTTGGATTTCCACAAAGCAGTCACCATGAAGAAATAAAACTTCACAGCGGTCCGTGTCATTTTTAGGCTATGACCACGCCTGCCTTCATTTTGGGGTCCCAATTTTAGTGTAGGTGCTGCTGAAGCGAGCATATGCCAAGCCGAGCTAAGACCCTTTATGTATTACTATATCTATTTTTATTTGTTTTTGTTTTCTTTTTAGTGAGCGGGCTACGCTGTGTCCTTTGAGGCCGGTCTCGAACCCGTGAACTCAGGATCCACCTGCCTCAGCATTCTTTGTGATGAGACTACAGGCATGAGCCCCGGAGCCCAATTCAAATTGTCTCTTTGTTTGAAAGACAGGGTTTCACCTGGTTTGTTGGGCGGGTCTCGAAAGTGCAACTTCCCCTTATCGGCCTGCCTTGATTATTGAGGCGACTGAATGACAGGCTGCTGTGAGCTACCCTGCCGAGGTATTATAATGTATTGTCAAGAAAGACAAGAGAGAGCCTCTAGGGGCGCCGCCACTCGTAAGGAATTTAAGCACTTTGAAATGCCGAGGCTGGAAGGTCACCTCGAGATCACGATTTCGAGGTCAGCCTGTTCATTTCTTGATGACACAGCTCACATAAAAAAGAGAGAGAGAAAAATTAAATGTAATCAGACTGATTAGTGTGTGTAATTGAAACAAAACGAGGTGCCCAAGACTCCACCCTCAGAACCGCCTTTCTTTATTACCTACAGTTTTCCTCTTGTCACCAAGGCTGGAGTGCAGCAGTGCGATCCTTGCTTATTGCAACACCTGCCTTTTGGGTTCAACTGATTTTCATCCATATTGCCTTCATCTCTCTGGTGTTCCAGGTGTACAAAAGATCAGCTCCAGCAAACTTTCTATTTTTATTTTTATTTTCTGAACCTCAAATCTATCTGTTTTGGATTTCCACAAAGCAGTCACCATGAAGAAATAAAACTTCACAGCGGTCCGTGTCATTTTTAGGCTATGACCACGCCTGCCTTCATTTTGGGGTCCCAATTTTAGTGTAGGTGCTGCCGAAGCATGCACATACCAAGCCCAGCTAAGATTTTGTATGTATTACTGCTTTTATTTTTATTTTTATTTTTTCCTTGTTTTATTTATAGTGAGCGGGCTACCCTGTGTCCTTCGAGGCCGGCCTCGAACCCGTGAACTCAGGATCGGCCTGCCTCAGCATTCTTTGTGATGAGACTACAGGCATGAGCCCCGGAGCCCAATTCAAATTGTCTTTTTGTTTTAAAGACAGGGTTTCACCTTGTTTGTTGGGCGGGTCTCGAAAGCGCAACTTCCCCTGATCCGCCTGCCTTGATTATTCAGGCGACTGAGTGACAGGCTGCTGTGAGCTACCCTACTGGGCTATTATAATGTATTCTCCAAAAAGACATCAGAGAGCCTGTAGGGGGCGCCGCCACTCGCGTAAGGAATTTAAGCACTTTGAAACGCCGAGGCGGGTGGGGGTCACATCGAGATCACGAGTACGAGGTCAGCCTGTTCATTTCTTGATGACACAGCTCACATAAAAAAAAGAGAGAGAGAAAATCTAAAGGTAATCAGACTGATTAGTGTGTGGAATTGAAACAAGACGAGGTGCCCGAAGACTCCACCCTCAAAACAGCCTTACTTTATTACCTACAGTTTCCCACTTGTCACCAAGGCTGGAGTGCAACCGTGCGATCTTTGCTTATTGAAACACCTGCCTTTTGGGTTCAACTGATTTTCATCCCAATTCCCTTAATCTATCTGGTGTGGCAGGTGTAAGCAAGATCCGGTCTAGGTAACTTTCTATTTTATTTTCTGTACCTACAATCTATCTTTATATCATTACCAGAAAGCCATCACAACAAAGAAATGAAATACGAAAAGCAGCACACCTGCGCCTTTGATTTTTACGCTACGACCATGCCGGTGTTCTGTGTAGCATTGCAATTTTAGCGTAGGTGCTGCGGAAGCGAACATATGCCACGCCCAGCTCTGCTTTTTTATGTTTTCCTCTTTGTTTTGAATAGGCAGGGGGCTACACTGTGACTCTCGAGGTCAGGCTCGAACCCGTGACCTCAGGATCCTCCTGCCTCGGCATTCTTTGTGCTGGGACTACAGGCTTGAGCGGCACAGCCCAACCCAAACGGTCTTCTTGTTTTAAGGATGGAGTTTCACCATGTTGTTCGGGCGGTTTCAAATCTCAACTTCGTGATTCTCCGCCTTGATTTTTGAGGCGACTGAATGACAGGCTGCCGTGAGCCACCATGCTGGGCTGTTGTAATATATTGATAAAATGAAATCACAGAGACTATGTAGGGTGCTGCCACTCACGCAAGTAGTCTAAGCACTTTGAAAGGCCAATGTGGGCGGGTCTTCTGTGGTCACAATTTGAGGTCAGCCTGTGAATTGTGGTGAAAACACACCTCACGTCATAAAAGAAAGAAAAAATCGAATAATAATCATACTGATGGATCTGTGTAATTAAAACAAAACGAGGTGCCCCGAGACTCCACCCACAGAACTGCCTTTATTTATTACGTACAGTTTCCTATTGTCACAAAAGCTGGAGTGCAACAGTGCGAACTTTGCTTACTGCAACACCTCTTTTTTAAGTTCACGTGATTGTCGTCCCAATGCCATTCAAGTAGCTGGGGTTGCAGGTGTCCACACCACCAGTTCAGGTAACTTTTATTTTTATTTTCTGAACCTCAAATCTATCTGCATTTGATTTCCCCAAAGCAGTCACCATGAAGAAATAAAACTTCACAGCGGTCCGTGTCATTTTAGGCTATGACCACGCCTGCCTTCATTTTGGGGTCCCAATTTTAGTGTAGGTGCTGCTGAGCGAGCATATGCCAAGCGAGCTAAGATCCTTTATGTATTACTATATTTATTTTTATTTGTTTTGTTTTCTTTTTAGTGAGCGGGCTACGCTGTGTCCTTCGAGGCCGGTCTCGAACCCGTGAACTCAGGATCCACCTGCCTCAGCATTCTTTGTGATGAGACTACAGGCATGAGCCCCGGAGCCCAATTCAAATTGTCTCTTTGTTTGAAAGACAGGGTTTCACCTGGTTTGTTGGGCGGGTTTGAAATTCCAACTTCGTGATTCTCCCGCCTTGATTTTTGAGGCGACTGAATGACAGGCTGCTGTGAGCTACCCTGCCGAGGTATTATAATGTATTGTCAAGAAAGACAGAGAGAGCCTCTAGGGGCGCCGCCACTCCTTAAACAATTTAAGCACTTTGAAATGCCGAGGCTGGAAGGTCACCTCGAGATCACGATTTGAGGTCAGCCTGTGGTGTGGTGAAAACACACCTCACGTCATAAAGAAAGAAAAATCGAATAATAATCATACTGATGGATCTGTGTAATTAAACAAAACGAGGTGCCGGAGACTCCACCCTCAGAACCGCCTTTCTTTATTACCTACAGTTTCCTCTTGTCACCAAGGCTGGAGTGCAGCAGTGCGATCCTTGCTTATTGCAACACCTCTTTTAAAATTCACGTGATTGTCGCCCCAATGCCATTCAAGTACCGGGGTTGCAGGTGTCCACACCACCAGTTCAGGTAACTTTTATTTTATTTTCTGTACCTCAATCTATCTTTATATCATTACCAGAAAGTCACAACAAAGAAATGAAATACAAAAGCAGCAGCCCTGCGCTTGTCATTTTCACGCTCGACCATGCCGGTGTTCTGTGTAGCCTCAATTTTTGTGTAGGTGCTGCAAGCATGCACATACCAAGCCCAGCTAAGATTTTGTATGTATTACTGCTTTTATTTTTATTTTATTTTTATTTTTATTTTTATTTGTTTTGTTTTCTTTTTAGTGAGCGGGCTACGCTGTGTCTTCGAGGTCAGTCTCGAACCCGTGACCTCAGGATCCTCCTGCCTCGGCTTTCTTTGTGTTGAAACTACAGGCTTGAGCATGAGCCCAACAAATTGTCTTTTGTTTTAAGGATGGAGTTTGACCATGCTGGTCGGGCGGGTTTGAAATTCCAACTTCTCGTGATTCTCCGCCTTGATTTTTGAGGCGACTGAATGACAGGCTGCTGTGAGCTACCCTGCCGGTATTATAATGTATTGTCAAGAAAGACAAGAGAGCCTCTAGGGGCGCCGCCACTCGTAAGGAATTTAAGCACTTTGAAATGCCGAGGTTGGAAGGTCACCGAGATCACGATTTGAGGTCAGCCTGTTCATTTCTTGATGACACAGCTCACATAAAAAAGAGAGAGAGAAAATCTAAAGGTAATCAGACTGATTAGTGTGTGTAATTAAAACAAAACGAGGTGCCCGGAGACTCAACCCACAGAACTGCCTTTATTTATTACTTACTGTTTCCCTCTTATCACAAAGGCTGGAGTGCAACAGTGCGAACTTTGCTTACTGAAACACCTCTTTTTAAAATTCACGTGATTGTCGTCCCAATGCCATTCAAGTACCCGGGGTTGCAGGTGTCCACCCCACCAGTTCCAGGTAACTTTTATTTTATTTTTATTTTATTTTTATTTTATTTTTATTTGTTTTGTTTTCTTTTTAGTGAGCGGGCTACCCTGTGTCCTTCGAGGCCGGCCTCGAACCCGTGAACTCAGGATCGGCCTGCCTCAGCATTCTTTGTGATGAGACTACAGGCATGAGCCCCGGAGCCCAATTCAAATTGTCTTTTTGTTTTAAAGACAGGGTTTCACCTTGTTTGTTGGGCGGGTCTCGAAAGCGCAACTTCCCCTGATCCGCTTGCCTTGATTATTCAGGCGACTGAGTGACAGGCTGCTGTGAGCTACCCTACTGGGCTATTATAATGTATTCTCCAAAAAGACATATCAGAGAGCCTGTAGGGGGCGCCGCCACTCGCGTAAGGAATTTAAGCACTTTGAAACGCCGAGGCGGGTGGGGGTCACATCGAGATCACGAGTCGAGGTCAGCCTGTTCATTTCTTGATGACACAGCTCACATAAAAAGAGAGAAAATCTAAAGGTAATCAGACTGATTAGTGTGTGGAATTGAAACAAGACGAGGTGCCCGAGACTCCACCCACAGAACTGCCTTTATTTATTACGACAGTTTCCTATTGTCACAAAAGCTGGAGTGCAACCGTGCGATCTTTGCTTATTGAAACACCTGCCTTTTGGGTTCAACTGATTTTCATCCCAATTCCCTTAATCTATCTGGTGTGGCAGGTGTAAGCAAGATCCGGTCTAGGTAACTTTCTATTTTATTTTCTGTACCTACAATCTATCTTTATATCATTACCAGAAAGCCATCACAACAAAGAAATGAAATCTGACAGCACACCTGCGCCTTTGATTTTTACGCCACGACCATGCCGGTGTTCTGTGTAGCATTGCAATTTTAGTGTAGGTGCTGCGAGCGAACATATGCCACGCCCAGCTCTGCTTTTTATGTTTTCCTCTTTGTTTTGAATAGGCAGGGGCTACACTGTGACTCTCGAGGTCAGGCTCGAACCCGTGACCTCAGGATCCTCCTGCCTCGGCATTCTTTGTGCTGGGACTACAGGCTTGGCGGCACAGCCCAACCCAAACAGTCTTCTTGTTTTAAGGATGGAGTTTCACCATGTTGTTCGGGCGGGTTTGAAATCTCAACTTCGTGATTCTCCGCCTTGATTTTTGAGGCGACTGAATGACAGGCTGCCGTGAGCCACCATGCTGGGCTGTTGTAATATATTGATAAAATGAAATCACAGAGACTATGTAGGTGCTGCCACTCACGCAAGTAGTCTAAGCACTTTGAAAGGCCGATTTGGGCGGGTCTTCTGTGGTCACAATTTGAGGTCAGCCTGTGAATTGTGGTGAAAACACACCTCACGTCATAAAAGAAAGAAAAAATCGAATAATAATCATACTGATGGATCTGTGTAATTAAAACAAAACGAGGTGCCCGAGACTCCACCCACAGAACTGCCTTTATTTATTACGTACAGTTTCCTATTGTCACAAAAGCTGGAGTGCAACAGTGCGAACTTTGCTTACTGCAACACCTCTTTTTAAGTTCACGTGATTGTCGTCCCAATGCCATTCAAGTAGCTGGGGTTGCAGGTGTCCACCACCAGTTCAGGTAACTTTTATTTTATTTTTCTGAACCTCAAATCTATCTGTATTGGATTTCCACAAAGCAGTCACCATGAAGAAATAAAACTTCACAGCGGTCCGTGTCATTTTAGGCTATGACCACGCCTGCCTTCATTTTGGGGTCCCAATTTTAGTGTAGGTGCTGCGAAGCATGCACATACCAAGCCCAGCTAAGATTTTGTATGTATTACTGCTTTTATTTTATTTTTATTTTATTTTCTGTACCTACAATCTATCTTTATATCATTACCAGAAAGCCATCACAACAAAGAAATGAAATACGAAAAGCAGCACACCTGCGCCTTTGATTTTACGCCACGACCATGCCGGTGTTCTGTGTAGCATTGCAATTTTAGTGTAGGTGCTGCCACTCACGCAAGTAGTCTAAGCACTTTGAAAGGCCAATGGGCGGGTCTTCTGTGGTCACAATTTGAGGTCAGCCTGTGAATTATGGTGAAAACCCACCTCACGTGATAAAAGAAAGAAAAATCGAATAATAATCATAGTGATGGGTGTGTGTAATTAAAACAAAACGAGGTGCCGGAGACTCAACCCACAGAACTGCCTTTATTTATTACTTACTGTTTCCTCTTATCACAAAGGCTGGAGTGCAACAGTGCGAACTTTGCTTATTGCAACACCTCTTTTTAAAATTCACGTGATTGTCGCCCCAATGCCATTCAAGTACCGGGGTTGCAGGTGTCCACGCCACCAGCTCAGGTAACTTTTATTTTTATTTTTATTTTT
This sequence comes from Saguinus midas, assembly GCA_021498475.1. Classification (NCBI taxonomy): domain Eukaryota; kingdom Metazoa; phylum Chordata; class Mammalia; order Primates; family Cebidae; genus Saguinus; species Saguinus midas. The sequence goes on along the minus strand of CM038410.1, from coordinate 710,438 downwards.
ATTTTATTTTTCCTTGTTTTATTTATAGTGAGCGGGCTACGCTGTGTCCTTCGAGGCCGGTCTCGAACCCGTGAACTCAGGATCCACCTGCCTCAGCATTCTTTGTGATGAGACTACAGGCATGAGCCCCGGAGCCCAATTCAAATTGTCTTTTGTTTTAAGGATGGAGTTTCACCATGTTGTTGGGCGGGTTTGAAATCTCAACTTCTCGTGATTCTCCGCCTTGATTTTTGAGGCGACTGAATGACAGGCTGCCGTGAGCCACCATGCTGGGCTGTTGTAATATATTGATAAAAATGAAATCACAGAGACTATGTAGGGTGCTGCCACTCACGCAAGTAGTCTAAGCACTTTGAAACGCCGAGGCGGGTGGGGTCACATCGAGATCACGAGTGCGAGGTCAGCCTGTTCATTTCTTGATGACACAGCTCACATAAAAAAGAGAGAAAATCTAAAGGTAATCAGACTGATTAGTGTGTAATTGAAACAAGACGAGGTGCCCGAGACTCCACCCACAGAACTGCCTTTATTTATTACTTACTGTTTCCTCTTATCACAAAGGCTGGAGTGCAACAGTGCGAACTTTGCTTACTGCAACACCTCTTTTTAAAATTCACGTGATTGTCGTCCCAATGCCATTCAAGTAGTTGGGGTTGCAGGTGTCCACGCCACCAGCTCAGGTAACTTTTATTTTATTTTTCCTTGTTTTATTTATAGTGAGCGGGCTACGCTGTGTCCTTGAGGCGGTCTCGAACCCGTGACCTCAGGATCCTCCTGCCTCGGCTTTCTTTGTGCTGAAACTACAGGCTTGAGCCGCAGAGCCCAACCCAAATTGTCTTTTGTTTTAAGGATGGAGTTTCACCATGTTGTTCGGGCGGTTTCAAATCTCAACTTCGTGATTCTCCGCCTTGATTTTTGAGGCGACTGAATGACAGGCTGCCGTGAGCCACCATGCTGGGCTGTTACAATATATTGTTAAAAAGAAATCAAAGACACTACGCCGGGTGCTGCCACTCCAAGTAGTCTAAGCACTTTGAAAGGCCAATGGGCGGGTCTTCTGTGGTCACGAATTTGAGGTCAGCCTGTGAATTATGGTGAAAACCCACCTCACGTGATAAAAGAAAGAAAAAATCGAATAATAATCATAGTGATGGGTGTGTGTAATTAAAACAAAACGAGGTGCCGGAGACTCAACCCACAGAACTGCCTTTATTTATTACTTACTGTTTCCTCTTATCACAAAGGCTGGAGTGCAACAGTGCGAACTTTGCTTATTGCAACACCTCTTTTTAAAATTCACGTGATTGTCGTCCCAATGCCATTCAAGTACCGGGGTTGCAGGTGTCCACGCCACCAGCTCAGGTAACTTTTATTTTTATTTTATTTTTATTTTTATTTTTATTTTATTTTTATTTTATTTTTATTTTTATTTTTCCTTGTTTTATTTATAGTGAGCGGGCTACCCTGTGTCCTTGAGGCGGTCTCGAACCCGTGAACTCAGGATCGGCCTGCCTCAGCATTCTTTGTGATGAGACTACAGGCATGAGCCCCGGAGCCCAATTCAAATTGTCTTTTGTTTTAAGGATGGAGTTTCACCATGTTGTTGGGCGGGTTTGAAATTCCAACTTCTCGTGATTCTCCGCCTTGATTTTTGAGGCGACTGAATGACAGGCTGCCGTGAGCCACCATGCTGGGCTGTTACAATATATTGTTAAAAAGAAATCAAAGACACTACGCCGGGTGCTGCCACTCCAAGTAGTCTAAGCACTTTGAAAGGCCAATGTGGCGGGTCTTCTGTGGTCACAATTTGAGGTCAGCCTGTTCATTTCTTGATGACACAGCTCACATAAAAAGAGAGAAAATCTAAAGGTAATCAGACTGATTAGTGTGTGAATTGAAACAAGACGAGGTGCAAGACTCCACCCTCAAAACAGCCTTACTTTATTACCTACAGTTTCCCACTTGTCACCAAGGCTGGAGTGCAACAGTGCGAACTTTGCTTACTGCAACACCTCTTTTTAAAATTCACGTGATTGTCGTCCCAATGCCATTCAAGTAGTTGGGGTTGCAGGTGTCCACGCCACCAGCTCCAGGTAACTTTTATTTTTATTTGTTTTGTTTTCTTTTTAGTGAGCGGGCTACGCTGTGTCTTTCGAGGTCAGTCTCGAACCCGTGACCTCAGGATCCTCCTGCCTCGGCATTCTTTGTGCTGGGACTACAGGCTTGAGCCGCAGAGCCCAACCCAAACAGTCTTCTTGTTTTAAGGATGGAGTTTCACCATGTTGTTCGGGCGGGTTTCGAAATCTCAACTTCTCGTGATTCTCCCGCCTTGATTTTTGAGGCGACTGAATGACAGGCTGCCGTGAGCCACCATGCTGGGCTGTTGTAATATATTGATAAAAATGAAATCACAGAGACTATGTAGGGTGCTGCCACTCACGCAAGTAGTCTAAGCACTTTGAAAGGCCGATTTGGGCGGGTCTTCTGTGGTCACGAATTTGAGGTCAGCCTGTGAATTGTGGTGAAAACACACCTCACGTCATAAAAGAAAGAAAAAAATCGAATAATAATCATACTGATGGATCTGTGTAATTAAAACAAAACGAGGTGCCCCGAGACTCCACCCACAGAACTGCCTTTATTTATTACAGTTTCCTATTGTCACAAAAGCTGGAGTGCAACAGTGCGAACTTTGCTTACTGCAACACCTCTTTTTTAAGTTCACGTGATTGTCGTCCCAATGCCATTCAAGTAGCTGGGGTTGCAGGTGTCCACGCCACCAGCTCCAGGTAACTTTTATTTTTATATTTCTGAACCTCAAATCTATCTGTTTTGGATTTCCACAAAGCAGTCACCATGAAGAAATAAAACTTCACAGCGGTCCGTGTCATTTTTAGGCTATGACCACGCCTGCCTTCATTTTGGGGTCCCAATTTTAGTGTAGGTGCTGCTGAAGCGAGCATATGCCAAGCCGAGCTAAGATCCTTTATGTATTACTATATTTATTTTTATTTGTTTTTGTTTTCTTTTTAGTGAGCGGGCTACGCTGTGTCCTTCGAGGCCGGTCTCGAACCCGTGAACTCAGGATCCACCTGCCTCAGCATTCTTTGTGATGAGACTACAGGCATGAGCCCCGGAGCCCAATTCAAATTGTCTCTTTGTTTGAAAGACAGGGTTTCACCTGGTTTGTTGGGCGGGTCTCGAAAGTGCAACTTCCCCTGATCGGCCTGCCTTGATTATTGAGGCGACTGAATGACAGGCTGCTGTGAGCTACCCTGCCGAGGTATTATAATGTATTGTCAAGAAAGACAAGAGAGAGCCTCTAGGGGGCGCCGCCACTCCAAGCAATTTAAGCACTTTGAAATGCCGAGGCTGGAAGGTCACCTCGAGATCACGATTTCGAGGTCAGCCTATTCATTTCTCTGATGACACGTCTCAGATAATAAAGAGAGAGAAAAATTAAATGTAATCAGACTGATTAGTGTGTGTAATTGAAACAAAACGAGGTGCCGAAGACTCCACCCTCAGAACCGCCTTTCTTTATTACCTACAGTTTCCCTCTTGTCACCAAGGCTGGAGTGCAGCAGTGCGATCCTTGCTTATTGCAACACCTGCCTTTTGGGTTCAACTGATTTTCATCCATATTGCCTTCATCTCTCTGGTGTTCCAGGTGTACAAAAGATCAGCTCCAGCAAACTTTCTATTTTTCTGTACCTCCAATCTATCTTTATTCATTACAGTTTCCTATTGTCACAAAAGCTGGAGTGCAACCGTGCGATCTTTGCTTATTGAAACACCTGCCTTTTGGGTTCAACTGATTTTCATCCCAATTCCCTTAATCTATCTGGTGTGGCAGGTGTAAGCAAGATCCGGTCTAGGTAACTTTCTATTTTTATTTGTTTTTGTTTTCTTTTTAGTGAGCGGGCTCGCTGTGTCCTTGAGGCCGGTCTCGAACCCGTGACCTCAGTATCCTCCTGCCTCGGCATTCTTTGTGCTGGGACTACAGGCTTGAGCCGCAGAGCCCAACCCAAATTGTCTTTTGTTTTAAAGACAGGGTTTCACCTTGTTTGTTGGGCGGGTTTGAAATTCCAACTTCTCGTGATTCTCCCGCCTTGATTTTTGAGGCGACTGAATGACAGGCTGCCGTGAGCCACCATGCTGGGCTGTTGTAATATATTGATAAAATGAAATCACAGAGACTATGTAGGGTGCTGCCACTCACGCAAGTAGTCTAAGCACTTTGAAAGGCCGATTTGGGCGGGTCTTCTGTGGTCACAATTTGAGGTCAGCCTGTGAATTGTGGTGAAAACACACCTCACGTCATAAAAGAAAGAAAAAATCGAATAATAATCATACTGATGGATCTGTGTAATTAAAACAAAACGAGGTGCCCGAGACTCCACCCACAGAACTGCCTTTATTTATTACAGTTTCCTATTGTCACAAAAGCTGGAGTGCAACAGTGCGAACTTTGCTTACTGCAACACCTCTTTTTAAGTTCACGTGATTGTCGTCCCAATGCCATTCAAGTAGTTGGGGTTGCAGGTGTCCACGCCACCAGCTCAGGTAACTTTTATTTTATATTTCTGAACCTCAAATCTATCTGTTTTGGATTTCCACAAAGCAGTCACCATGAAGAAATAAAACTTCACAGCGGTCCGTGTCATTTTAGGCTATGACCACGCCTGCCTTCATTTTGGGGTCCCAATTTTAGTGTAGGTGCTGCTGAAGCGAGCATATGCCAAGCCGAGCTAAGATCCTTTATGTATTACTATATTTATTTTTATTTGTTTTGTTTTCTTTTTAGTGAGCGGCTACGCTGTGTCCTTCGAGGCCGGTCTCGAACCCGTGAACTCAGGATCCACCTGCCTCAGCATTCTTTGTGATGAGACTACAGGCATGAGCCCCGGAGCCCAATTCAAATTGTCTCTTTGTTTGAAAGACAGGGTTTCACCTGGTTTGTTGGGCGGGTCTCGAAGTGCAACTTCCCTGATCGGCCTGCCTTGATTATTGAGGCGACTGAATGACAGGCTGCTGTGAGCTACCCTGCCGAGGTATTATAATGTATTGTCAAGAAAGACAAGAGAGCCTCTAGGGGCGCCGCCACTCCTTAAACAATTTAAGCACTTTGAAATGCCGAGGCTGGAAGGTCACCTCGAGATCACGATTTCGAGGTCAGCCTATTCATTTCTCTGATGACACGTCTCAGATAATAAAGAGAGAGAGAAAAATTAAATGTAATCAGACTGATTAGTGTGTGTAATTGAAACAAAACGAGGTGCCCGAAGACTCCACCCTCAGAACCGCCTTTCTTTATTACCTACAGTTTCCCTCTTGTCACCAAGGCTGGAGTGCAGCAGTGCGATCCTTGCTTATTGCAACACCTGCCTTTTGGGTTCAACTGATTTTCATCCATATTGCCTTCATCTCTCTGGTGTTCCAGGTGTACAAAAGATCAGCTCCAGCAAACTTTCTATTTTTATTTTCTGTACCTCCAATCTATCTTTATATCATTACCAGAAAGCCGTCACAACAAAGAAATGAAATCTGACAGCAGCCCTCGCCTGTCATTTTCACGCTACGACCATGCCGGTGTTCTGTGTAGCGTCTCAATTTTGTGTAGGTGCTGCGGGCGAACACATGCCACGCCCAGCTCTGCTTTTTTATGTTTTTCTCTTTCTTTGTTTAGAAAAGGGAGCGGGCTACGCTGTGTCTTTCGAGGTCAGTCTCGAACCCGTGACCTCAGTATCCTCCTGCCTCGGCTTTCTTTGTGCTGAAACTACAGGCTTGAGCCGCAGAGCCCAACCCAAATTGTCTTTTGTTTTAAGGATGGAGTTTGACCATGCTGGTCGGGCGGGTTTTGAAATTCCAACTTCTCGTGATTCTCCGCCTTGATTTTTGAGGCGACTGAATGACAGGCTGCTGTGAGCTACCCTACTGGGCTATTATAATGTATTCTCCAAAAGACATCAGAGAGCCTGTAGGGGCGCCGCCACTCCAAGCAATTTAAGCACTTTGAAATGCCGAGGTTGGAAGGTCACCTCGAGATCACGATTTCGAGGTCAGCCTATTCATTTCTCTGATGACACGCCTCAGATAATAAAGAGAGAAAAATTAAATGTAATCAGACTGATTAGTGTGTAATTGAAACAAAACGAGGTGCCCGGAGACTCAACCCACAGAACTGCCTTTATTTATTACTTACTGTTTCCCTCTTATCACAAAGGCTGGAGTGCAACAGTGCGAACTTTGCTTATTGCAACACCTCTTTTTAAAATTCACGTGATTGTCGTCCCAATGCCATTCAAGTACCCGGGGTTGCAGGTGTCCACACCACCAGTTCAGGTAACTTTTATTTTATTTTCTGAACCTCAAATCTATCTGCATTTGATTTCCCCAAAGCAGTCACCATAAAGAAATAAAGCTTCACAGCAGTGCGTTTCATTTTTACGCTATGAGCACACCTGCCTTCATTGTGGTGTCCCAATTATAGTGTAGGTGCTGCGGAAGCATGCACATACCAAGCCCAGCTAAGATTTTGTATGTATTACTGCTTTTATTTTTATTTTAATTTTTTCCTTGTTTTATTTATAGTGAGCGGGCTACCCTGTGTCCTTCGAGGCCGGCCTCGAACCCGTGAACTCAGGATCGGCCTGCCTCAGCATTCTTTGTGATGAGACTACAGGCATGAGCCCCGGAGCCCAATTCAAATTGTCTTTTTGTTTTAAAGACAGGGTTTCACCTTGTTTGTTGGGCGGGTCTCGAAAGCGCAACTTCCCCTGATCCGCCTGCCTTGATTATTCAGGCGACTGAGTGACAGGCTGCTGTGAGCTACCCTACTGGGCTATTATAATGTATTCTCCAAAAAGACATCAGAGAGCCTGTAGGGGCGCCGCCACTCGCCCAAGCAATTTAAGCACTTTGAAAGGCGGGCTACGCTGTGTCCTTCGAGGCGGTCTCGAACCCGTGAACTCAGGATCGGCCTGCCTTGATTATTGAGGCGACTGAATGACAGGCTGCTGTGAGCTACCCTACTGGGCTATTATAATGTATTGTCAAGAAAGACAAGAGAGAGCCTCTAGGGGCGCCGCCACTCCAAGCAATTTAAGCACTTTGAAATGCCGAGGTTGGAAGGTCACCTCGAGATCACGATTTCGAGGTCAGCCTATTCATTTCTCTGATGACACGTCTCAGATAATAAAGAGAGAGAAAAATTAAATGTAATCAGACTGATTAGTGTGTGTAATTGAAACAAAACGAGGTGCCCGAGACTCCACCCACAGAACTGCCTTTATTTATTACGACAGTTTCCTATTGTCACAAAAGCTGGAGTGCAACAGTGCGAACTTTGCTTATTGCAACACCTGCCTTTTGGGTTCAACTGATTTTCATCCATATTGCCTTCATCTCTCTGGTGTTCCAGGTGTACAAAAGATCAGCTCCAGCAAACTTTCTATTTTTATTTGTTTTTGTTTTCTTTTTAGTGAGCGGCTACGCTGTGTCTTTCGAGGTCAGTCTCGAACCCGTGACCTCAGGATCCTCCTGCCTCGGCATTCTTTGTGCTGGGACTACAGGCTTGAGCCGCAGAGCCCAACCCAAATTGTCTTTTGTTTTAAGGATGGAGTTTGACCATGCTGGTCGGGCGGGTTTTGAAATTCCAACTTCTCGTGATTCTCCGCCTTGATTTTTGAGGCGACTGAATGACAGGCTGCCGTGAGCCACCATGCTGGGCTGTTACAATATATTGTTAAAAAGAAATCAAAGACACTCGTCGGGTGCTGCCACTCACGCAAGTAGTCTAAGCACTTTGAAACGCCGAGGCGGGTGGGGTCACATCGAGATCACGAGTGCGAGGTCAGCCTGTTCATTTCTTGATGACACAGCTCACATAAAAAAGAGAGAGAGAAAAATTAAATGTAATCAGACTGATTAGTGTGTGTAATTGAAACAAGGCGAGGTGCCGAAGACTCCACCCTCAAAACAGCCTTACTTTATTACCTACAGTTTCCTCTTGTCACCAAGGCTGGAGTGCAGCAGTGCGATCCTTGCTTATTGCAACACCTGCCTTTTGGGTTCAACTGATTTTCATCCCAATTCCCTTAATCTATCTGGTGTGGCAGGTGTAAGCAAGATCCGTCTAGGTAACTTTCTATTTTTATTTTTATTTTTATTTTTCCTTGTTTTATTTATAGTGAGCGGGCTACCCTGTGTCCTTGAGGCCGGCCTCGAACCCGTGAACTCAGGATCCACCTGCCTCAGCATTCTTTGTGATGAGACTACAGGCATGAGCCCCGGAGCCCAATTCAAATTGTCTCTTTGTTTGAAAGACAGGGTTTCACCTGGTTTGTTGGGCGGGTCTCGAAGCGCAACTTCCCTGATCGGCCTGCCTTGATTATTGAGGCGACTGAATGACAGGCTGCTGTGAGCTACCCTGCCGAGGTATTATAATGTATTCTCCAAAAGACATCAGAGAGCCTGTAGGGGCGCCGCCACTCGCGTAAGGAATTTAAGCACTTTGAAATGCCGAGGCTGGAAGGTCACCTCGAGATCACGATTTCGAGGTCAGCCTATTCATTTCTCTGATGACACGTCTCAGATAATAAAAGAGAGAGAAAAATTAAATGTAATCAGACTGATTAGTGTGTGTAATTGAAACAAAACGAGGTGCCCGAAGACTCCACCCTCAGAACCGCCTTTCTTTATTACCTACAGTTTCCTCTTGTCACCAAGGCTGGAGTGCAGCAGTGCGATCCTTGCTTATTGCAACACCTGCCTTTTGGGTTCAACTGATTTTCATCCATATTGCCTTCATCTCTCTGGTGTTCCAGGTGTACAAAAGATCAGCTCCAGCAAACTTTCTATTTTATTTTCTGTACCTCCAATCTATCTTTATATCATTACCAGAAAGTCACAACAAAGAAATGAAATACTAAAAGCAGCACACCTGCGCCTTTGATTTTACGCCACGACCATGCCGGTGTTCTGTGTAGCGTCTCAATTTTGTGTAGGTGCTGCGGCGAACATATGCCACGCCCAGCTCTGCTTTTTATGTTTTCTCTTTCTTTGTTTAGAAAAGGGGCGGGCTACGCTGTGTCTTTCGAGGTCAGTCTCGAACCCGTGACCTCAGTATCCTCCTGCCTCGGCTTTCTTTGTGCTGAAACTACAGGCTTGAGCCGCAGAGCCCAACAAATTGTCTTTTGTTTTAAGGATGGAGTTTGACCATGCTGGTCGGGCGGGTTTTGAAATTCCAACTTCTCGTGATTCTCCGCCTTGATTTTTGAGGCGACTGAATGACAGGCTGCCGTGAGCCACCATGCTGGGCTGTTACAATATATTGTTAAAAAGAAATCAAAGACACTCGTCGGGTGCTGCCACTCACGCAAGTAGTCTAATCACTTTGAAAGGCCAATGTGGGCGGGTCTTCTGAGGTCAAGAATTTGAGGTCAGCCTGTGAATTATGGTGAAAACCCACCTCACGTGATAAAAGAAAGAAAAAATCGAATAATAATCATAGTGATGGGTGTGTGTAATTAAAACAAAACGAGGTGCCCGGAGACTCAACCCACAGAACTGCCTTTATTTATTACTTACTGTTTCCTCTTATCACAAAGGCTGGAGTGCAACAGTGCGAACTTTGCTTATTGCAACACCTCTTTTAAAATTCACGTGATTGTCGTCCCAATGCCATTCAAGTACCGGGTTGCAGGTGTCCACACCACCAGTTCCAGGTAACTTTTATTTTTATTTTTATTTTTATTTTATTTTTCTGTACCTCAATCTATCTTTATATCATTACCAGAAAGCCGTCACGACAAAGAAATGAAATACGAAAAGCAGCAGCCCTCGCCTGTCATTTTCACGCTACGACCATGCGGTGTTCTGTGTAGCGTCTCAATTTTGTGTAGGTGCTGCGGCGAACATATGCCACGCCCAGCTCTGCTTTTTATGTTTTTCTTTCTTTGTTTAGAAAGGGAGCGGCTACGCTGTGTCTTTCGAGGTCAGTCTCGAACCCGTGACCTCAGGATCCTCCTGCCTCGGCATTCTTTGTGCTGGGACTACAGGCTTGAGCAGAGCCCAACCCAAATTGTCTTTTTGTTTTAAAGACAGGGTTTCACCTGGTTTGTTGGGCGGGTCTCGGCGCAACTTCCCTGATCCGCCTGCCTTGATTATTCAGGCGACTGGTGACAGGCTGCTGTGAGCTACCCTGCCGAGGTATTATAATGTATTCTCCAAAAGACAAGAGAGAGCCTCTAGGGGCGCCGCCACTCGCGTAAGGAATTTAAGCACTTTGAAAGGCCAATGTGGGCGGGTCTTCTGAGGTCAAGAATTTGAGGTCAGCCTGTTCATTTCTTGATGACACAGCTCACATAAAAAAGAGAGAGAAAATCTAAAGGTAATCAGACTGATTAGTGTGTGTAATTGAAACAAGACGAGGTGCCCGAAGACTCCACCCTCAAAACAGCCTTACTTTATTACCTACAGTTTCCCACTTGTCACCAAGGCTGGAGTGCAACCGTGCGATCTTTGCTTATTGAAACACCTGCCTTTTGGGTTCAACTGATTTTCATCCCAATTCCTTAATCTATCTGGTGTGGCAGGTGTAAGCAAGATCCGGTCTAGGTAACTTTCTATTTTTATTTTTCTGTACCTACAATCTATCTTTATATCATTACCAGAAAGCCATCACAACAAAGAAATGAAATCTGACAGCACACCTGCGCCTTTGATTTTTACGCCACGACCATGCCGGTGTTCTGTGTAGCATTGCAATTTTAGTGTAGGTGCTGCGGCGAACATATGCCACGCCCAGCTCTGCTTTTTTATGTTTTCCTCTTTGTTTTGAATAGGCAGGGGGCTACACTGTGACTCTCGAGGTCAGGCTCGAACCCGTGACCTCAGGATCCTCCTGCCTCGGCATTCTTTGTGCTGGGACTACAGGCTTGAGCGGCACAGCCCAACCCAAACGGTCTTCTTGTTTTAAGGATGGAGTTTCACCATGTTGTTCGGGCGGGTTTCGAAATCTCAACTTCGTGATTCTCCGCCTTGATTTTTGAGGCGACTGAATGACAGGCTGCCGTGAGCCACCATGCTGGGCTGTTGTAATATATTGATAAAAATGAAATCACAGAGACTATGTAGGGTGCTGCCACTCACGCAAGTAGTCTAAGCACTTTGAAAGGCCGATTTGGGCGGGTCTTCTGTGGTCACGAATTTGAGGTCAGCCTGTGAATTGTGGTGAAAACACACCTCACGTCATAAAAGAAAGAAAAAAATCGAATAATAATCATACTGATGGATCTGTGTAATTAAAACAAAACGAGGTGCCCCGAGACTCCACCCACAGAACTGCCTTTATTTTATTTTTATTTTTATTTTTATTTTTCCTTGTTTTATTTATAGTGAGCGGGCTACGCTGTGTCCTTCGAGGCCGGTCTCGAACCCGTGAACTCAGGATCGGCCTGCCTTGATTATTGAGGCGACTGAATGACAGGCTGCCGTGAGCCACCATGCTGGGCTGTTGTAATATATTGATAAAAATGAAATCACAGAGACTATGTAGGTGCTGCCAAGCATGCACATACCAAGCCCAGCTAAGATTTTGTATGTATTACTGCTTTTATTTTTATTTTTATTTTTCCTTGTTTTATTTATAGTGAGCGGGCTACCCTGTGTCCTTGAGGCCGGCCTCGAACCCGTGAACTCAGGATCCACCTGCCTCAGCATTCTTTGTGATGAGACTACAGGCATGAGCCCGGGCCCAATTCAAATTGTCTTTTGTTTTAAAGACAGGGTTTCACCTTGTTTGTTGGGCGGGTCTCGAAGCGCAACTTCCCTGATCCGCCTGCCTTGATTATTCAGGCGACTGGTGACAGGCTGCTGTGAGCTACCCTACTGGGCTATTATAATGTATTCTCCAAAAGACATCAGAGAGCCTGTAGGGGCGCCGCCACTGCGTAAGGAATTTAAGCACTTTGAAATGCCGAGGTTGGAAGGTCACCTCGAGATCACGATTTCGAGGTCAGCCTGTTCATTTCTTGATGACACAGCTCACATAAAAAAGAGAGAGAGAAAATCTAAAGGTAATCAGACTGATTAGTGTGTGGAATTGAAACAAGACGAGGTGCCCGAGACTCCACCCACAGAACTGCCTTTATTTATTACAGTTTCCTATTGTCACAAAAGCTGGAGTGCAACAGTGCGAACTTTGCTTACTGCAACACCTCTTTTAAAATTCACGTGATTGTCGTCCCAATGCCATTCAAGTAGCTGGGGTTGCAGGTGTCCACACCACCAGTTCCAGGTAACTTTTATTTTTATTTTTATTTTTATTTGTTTTGTTTTCTTTTTAGTGAGCGGGCTACGCTGTGTCCTTGAGGCCGGCCTCGAACCCGTGAACTCAGGATCGGCCTGCCTCAGCATTCTTTGTGATGAGACTACAGGCATGAGCCCCGGAGCCCAATTCAAATTGTCTTTTGTTTTAAAGACAGGGTTTCACCTGGTTTGTTGGGCGGGTCTCGAAGCGCAACTTCCCTGATCGGCCTGCCTCAGCATTCTTTGTGATGAGACTACAGGCATGAGCCCCGGAGCCCAATTCAAATTGTCTTTTTGTTTTAAAGACAGGGTTTCACCTGGTTTGTTGGGCGGGTCTCGGCGCAACTTCCCTGATCGGCCTGCCTCAGCATTCTTTGTGATGAGACTACAGGCATGAGCCCCGGAGCCCAATTCAAATTGTCTTTTGTTTTAAGGATGGAGTTTCACCATGTTGTTCGGGCGGGTTTGAAATCTCAACTTCTCGTGATTCTCCCGCCTTGATTTTTGAGGCGACTGAATGACAGGCTGCCGTGAGCCACCATGCTGGGCTGTTGTAATATATTGATAAAATGAAATCACAGAGACTATGTAGGTGCTGCCACTCACGCAAGTAGTCTAAGCACTTTGAAAGGCCAATGTGGGCGGGTCTTCTGAGGTCAAGAATTTGAGGTCAGCCTGTTCATTTCTTGATGACACAGCTCACATAAAAAAGAGAGAGAAAATCTAAAGGTAATCAGACTGATTAGTGTGTAATTGAAACAAAACGAGGTGCCCGAGACTCCACCCACAGAACTGCCTTTATTTATTACGACAGTTTCCTATTGTCACAAAAGCTGGAGTGCAACAGTGCGAACTTTGCTTACTGCAACACCTCTTTTTAAGTTCACGTGATTGTCGTCCCAATGCCATTCAAGTAGCTGGGGTTGCAGGTGTCCACACCACCAGTTCCAGGTAACTTTTATTTTTATTTTTCTGAACCTCAAATCTATCTGCATTTGATTTCCCCAAAGCAGTCACCATGAAGAAATAAAACTTCACAGCGGTCCGTGTCATTTTAGGCTATGACCACGCCTGCCTTCATTTTGGGGTCCCAATTTTAGTGTAGGTGCTGCTGAAGCGAGCATATGCCAAGCCGAGCTAAGATCCTTTATGTATTACTATATTTATTTTTATTTTTCTGTACCTACAATCTATCTTTATATCATTACCAGAAAGCCGTCACAACAAAGAAATGAAATACGAAAAGCAGCACACCTGCGCTTTTGATTTTTACGCCACGACCATGCCGGTGTTCTGTGTAGCGCCTCAATTTTTGTGTAGGTGCTGCGGAAGCGAACACATGCCACGCCCAGCTCTGCTTTTTATGTTTTCTCTTTCTTTGTTTAGAAAGGGAGCGGGCTACGCTGTGTCCTTGAGGCGGTCTCGAACCCGTGACCTCAGGATCCTCCTGCCTCGGCTTTCTTTGTGTTGAAACTACAGGCTTGAGCGGCACAGCCCAACCCAAACGGTCTTCTTGTTTTAAGGATGGAGTTTGACCATGCTGGTCGGGCGGGTTTGAAATTCCAACTTCGTGATTCTCCCGCCTTGATTTTTGAGGCGACTGAATGACAGGCTGCCGTGAGCCACCATGCTGGGCTGTTGTAATATATTGATAAAATGAAATCACAGAGACTATGTAGGTGCTGCCACTCACGCAAGTAGTCTAAGCACTTTGAAAGGCCAATGTGGGCGGGTCTTCTGAGGTCAAGAATTTGAGGTCAGCCTGTGAATTATGGTGAAAACCCACCTCACGTGATAAAAGAAAGAAAAAATCGAATAATAATCATACTGATGGATCTGTGTAATTAAAACAAAACGAGGTGCCCGAAGACTCCACCCTCAGAACCGCCTTTCTTTATTACCTACAGTTTCCCACTTGTCACCAAGGCTGGAGTGCAGCAGTGCGATCCTTGCTTATTGCAACACCTGCCTTTTGGGTTCAACTGATTTTCATCCCAATTCCCTTAATCTATCTGGTGTGGCAGGTGTAAGCAAGATCCGGTCTAGGTAACTTTCTATTTTTATTTGTTTTTGTTTTCTTTTTAGTGAGCGGGCTCGCTGTGTCCTTGAGGCGGTCTCGAACCCGTGACCTCAGGATCCTCCTGCCTCGGCATTCTTTGTGCTGGGACTACAGGCTTGAGCGGCACAGCCCAACCCAAACGGTCTTCTTGTTTTAAGGATGGAGTTTGACCATGCTGGTCGGGCGGGTTTGAAATTCCAACTTCGTGATTCTCCGCCTTGATTTTTGAGGCGACTGAATGACAGGCTGCCGTGAGCCACCATGCTGGGCTGTTGTAATATATTGATAAAAATGAAATCACAGAGACTATGTAGGGTGCTGCCACTCACGCAAGTAGTCTAAGCACTTTGAAAGGCCAATGTGGGCGGGTCTTCTGAGGTCAAGAATTTGAGGTCAGCCTGTGAATTATGGTGAAAACCCACCTCACGTGATAAAAGAAAGAAAAAATCGAATAATAATCATACTGATGGATCTGTGTAATTAAAACAAAACGAGGTGCCCGAAGACTCCACCCTCAGAACCGCCTTTCTTTATTACCTACAGTTTCCCTCTTGTCACCAAGGCTGGAGTGCAACCGTGCGATCTTTGCTTATTGAAACACCTGCCTTTTGGGTTCAACTGATTTTCATCCCAATTCCCTTAATCTATCTGGTGTGGCAGGTGTAAGCAAGATCCGGTCTAGGTAACTTTCTATTTTTATTTGTTTTTGTTTTCTTTTTAGTGAGCGGGCTCGCTGTGTCCTTGAGGCCGGTCTCGAACCCGTGACCTCAGGATCCTCCTGCCTCGGCTTTCTTTGTGTTGAAACTACAGGCTTGAGCCGCAGAGCCCAACCCAAACGGTCTTCTTGTTTTAAGGATGGAGTTTCACCATGTTGTTCGGGCGGGTTTGAAATTCCAACTTCTCGTGATTCTCCGCCTTGATTTTTGAGGCGACTGAATGACAGGCTGCTGTGACCTACCCTGCCGAGGTATTATAATGTATTGTCAAGAAAGACAAGAGAGAGCCTCTAGGGGGCGCCGCCACTCGCCCAAGCAATTTAAGCACTTTGAAATGCCGAGGCTGGAAGGTCACCTCGAGATCACGATTTCGAGGTCAGCCTATTCATTTCTCTGATGACACGCCTCAGATAATAAAGAGAGAGAAAAATTAAATGTAATCAGACTGATTAGTGTGTGTAATTGAAACAAAACAGGTGCCCGAAGACTCCACCCTCAAAACAGCCTTACTTTATTACCTACAGTTTCCTCTTGTCACCAAGGCTGGAGTGCAACCGTGCGATCTTTGCTTATTGAAACACCTGCCTTTTGGGTTCAACTGATTTTCATCCCAATTCCCTTAATCTATCTGGTGTGGCAGGTGTAAGCAAGATCCGGTCTAGGTAACTTTCTATTTTTATTTTTCTGTACCTACAATCTATCTTTATATCATTACCAGAAAGCCATCACAACAAAGAAATGAAATCTGAAAAGCAGCAGCCCTCGCCTGTCATTTTCACGCTACGACCATGCCGGTGTTCTGTGTAGCATTGCAATTTTAGTGTAGGTGCTGCGGCGAACATATGCCACGCCCAGCTCTGCTTTTTTATGTTTTCCTCTTTGTTTTGAATAGGCAGGGGGCTACACTGTGACTCTCGAGGTCAGGCTCGAACCCGTGACCTCAGGATCCTCCTGCCTCGGCATTCTTTGTGCTGGGACTACAGGCTTGAGCGGCACAGCCCAACCCAAACGGTCTTCTTGTTTTAAGGATGGAGTTTGACCATGCTGGTCGGGCGGGTTTCGAAATCTCAACTTCTCGTGATTCTCCCGCCTTGATTTTTGAGGCGACTGAATGACAGGCTGCCGTGAGCCACCATGCTGGGCTGTTGTAATATATTGATAAAAATGAAATCACAGAGACTATGTAGGGTGCTGCCACTCACGCAAGTAGTCTAAGCACTTTGAAAGGCCGATTTGGGCGGGTCTTCTGTGGTCACGAATTTGAGGTCAGCCTGTGAATTGTGGTGAAAACACACCTCACGTCATAAAAGAAAGAAAAAAATCGAATAATAATCATACTGATGGATCTGTGTAATTAAAACAAAACGAGGTGCCCCGAGACTCCACCCACAGAACTGCCTTTATTTATTACGTACAGTTTCCTATTGTCACAAAAGCTGGAGTGCAACAGTGCGAACTTTGCTTACTGCAACACCTCTTTTTTAAGTTCACGTGATTGTCGTCCCAATGCCATTCAAGTAGCTGGGGTTGCAGGTGTCCACGCCACCAGCTCCAGGTAACTTTTATTTTATATTTCTGAACCTCAAATCTATCTGTATTGGATTTCCACAAAGCAGTCACCATGAAGAAATAAAACTTCACAGCGGTCCGTGTCATTTTAGGCTATGACCACGCCTGCCTTCATTTTGGGGTCCCAATTTTAGTGTAGGTGCTGCTGAAGCGAGCATATGCCAAGCCGAGCTAAGATCCTTTATGTATTACTATATTTATTTTTATTTGTTTTTGTTTTCTTTTTAGTGAGCGGGCTACGCTGTGTCCTTCGAGGCCGGTCTCGAACCCGTGACCTCAGGATCCTCCTGCCTCGGCATTCTTTGTGCTGGGACTACAGGCTTGAGCCGCAGAGCCCAACCCAAACGGTCTTCTTGTTTTAAGGATGGAGTTTGACCATGCTGGTCGGGCGGGTTTTGAAATTCCAACTTCGTGATTCTCCGCCTTGATTTTTGAGGCGACTGAATGACAGGCTGCCGTGAGCCACCATGCTGGGCTGTTGTAATATATTGATAAAATGAAATCACAGAGACTATGTAGGTGCTGCCACTCACGCAAGTAGTCTAAGCACTTTGAAATGCCGAGGTTGGAAGGTCACCTCGAGATCACGATTTCGAGGTCAGCCTATTCATTTCTCTGATGACACGTCTCAGATAATAAAAGAGAGAGAAAAATTAAATGTAATCAGACTGATTAGTGTGTGGAATTGAAACAAGACGAGGTGCCCGAAGACTCCACCCTCAGAACCGCCTTTCTTTATTACCTACAGTTTCCCACTTGTCACCAAGGCTGGAGTGCAACCGTGCGATCTTTGCTTATTGAAACACCTGCCTTTTGGGTTCAACTGATTTTCATCCATATTGCCTTCATCTCTGGTGTTCCAGGTGTACAAAAGATCAGCTCCAGCAAACTTTCTATTTTTATTTTTATTTTTATTTTTATTTTTATTTGTTTTGTTTTCTTTTTAGTGAGCGGGCTACGCTGTGTCTTCGAGGTCAGTCTCGAACCCGTGACCTCAGTATCCTCCTGCCTCGGCTTTCTTTGTGTTGAAACTACAGGCTTGAGCCGCAGAGCCCAACCCAAATTGTCTTTTGTTTTAAAGACAGGGTTTCACCTTGTTTGTTGGGCGGGTCTCGAAGTGCAACTTCCCTGATCGGCCTGCCTCAGCATTCTTTGTGATGAGACTACAGGCATGAGCCCCGGAGCCCAATTCAAATTGTCTTTTGTTTTAAAGACAGGGTTTCACCTGGTTTGTTGGGCGGGTCTCGAGTGCAACTTCCCTGATCGGCCTGCCTCAGCATTCTTTGTGATGAGACTACAGGCATGAGCCCGGGCCCAATTCAAATTGTCTTTTGTTTTAAGGATGGAGTTTGACCATGCTGGTCGGGCGGGTTTTGAAATTCCAACTTCGTGATTCTCCGCCTTGATTTTTGAGGCGACTGAATGACAGGCTGCTGTGAGCTACCCTGCCGAGGTATTATAATGTATTCTCCAAAAGACATCAGAGAGCCTGTAGGGGCGCCGCCACCGCGTAAGGAATTTAAGCACTTTGAAATGCCGAGGTTGGAAGGTCACCTCGAGATCACGATTTCGAGGTCAGCCTATTCATTTCTCTGATGACACGTCTCAGATAATAAAAGAGAGAGAAAAATTAAATGTAATCAGACTGATTAGTGTGTGAATTGAAACAAGACGAGGTGCCCGAAGACTCCACCCTCAAAACAGCCTTACTTTATTACCTACAGTTTCCCTCTTGTCACCAAGGCTGGAGTGCAACAGTGCGAACTTTGCTTATTGCAACACCTGCCTTTTGGGTTCAACTGATTTTCATCCATATTGCCTTCATCTCTCTGGTGTTCCAGGTGTACAAAAGATCAGCTCCAGCAAACTTTCTATTTTTATTTTTCTGAACCTCAAATCTATCTGCATTTGATTTCCCAAAGCAGTCACCATGAAGAAATAAAACTTCACAGCGGTCCGTGTCATTTTTAGGCTATGACCACGCCTGCCTTCATTTTGGGGTCCCAATTTTAGTGTAGGTGCTGCGAAGCATGCACATACCAAGCCCAGCTAAGATTTTGTATGTATTACTGCTTTTATTTTTATTTTTATTTGTTTTGTTTTCTTTTTAGTGAGCGGGCTACCCTGTGTCCTTCGAGGCCGGCCTCGAACCCGTGAACTCAGGATCGGCCTGCCTCAGCATTCTTTGTGATGAGACTACAGGCATGAGCCCCGGAGCCCAATTCAAATTGTCTTTTTGTTTTAAAGACAGGGTTTCACCTTGTTTGTTGGGCGGGTCTCGAAAGCGCAACTTCCCCTGATCCGCCTGCCTTGATTATTCAGGCGACTGAGTGACAGGCTGCTGTGAGCTACCCTACTGGGCTATTATAATGTATTCTCCAAAAAGACATCAGAGAGCCTGTAGGGGGCGCCGCCACTCGCGTAAGGAATTTAAGCACTTTGAAACGCCGAGGCGGGTGGGGGTCACATCGAGATCACGAGTACGAGGTCAGCCTGTTCATTTCTTGATGACACAGCTCACATAAAAAAGGAGAGAGAGAAAATCTAAAGGTAATCAGACTGATTAGTGTGTGTAATTGAAACAAGACGAGGTGCCCGAGACTCCACCCACAGAACTGCCTTTATTTATTACTTACTGTTTCCTCTTATCACAAAGGCTGGAGTGCAACAGTGCGAACTTTGCTTATTGCAACACCTCTTTTTAAAATTCACGTGATTGTCGTCCCAATGCCATTCAAGTAGCTGGGGTTGCAGGTGTCCACACCACCAGTTCCAGGTAACTTTTATTTTTATTTTTATTTTTATTTTTATTTTTATTTGTTTTGTTTTCTTTTTAGTGAGCGGGCTACGCTGTGTCTTTCGAGGTCAGTCTCGAACCCGTGACCTCAGTATCCTCCTGCCTCGGCTTTCTTTGTGCTGAAACTACAGGCTTGAGCGGCACAGCCCAACCCAAACGGTCTTCTTGTTTTAAGGATGGAGTTTGACCATGCTGGTCGGGCGGGTTTTGAAATTCCAACTTCGTGATTCTCCGCCTTGATTTTTGAGGCGACTGAATGACAGGCTGCCGTGAGCCACCATGCTGGGCTGTTACAATATATTGTTAAAAAGAAATCAAAGACACTACGTCGGGTGCTGCCACTCACGCAAGTAGTCTAAGCACTTTGAAACGCCGAGGCGGGTGGGGTCACATCGAGATCACGAGTACGAGGTCAGCCTGTTCATTTCTTGATGACACAGCTCACATAAAAAGAGAGAGAGAAAATCTAAAGGTAATCAGACTGATTAGTGTGTGAATTGAAACAAGACGAGGTGCCCGAGACTCCACCCACAGAACTGCCTTTATTTATTACTTACTGTTTCCCTCTTATCACAAAGGCTGGAGTGCAACAGTGCGAACTTTGCTTACTGCAACACCTCTTTTAAAATTCACGTGATTGTCGTCCCAATGCCATTCAAGTAGCTGGGGTTGCAGGTGTCCACGCCACCAGCTCCAGGTAACTTTTATTTTTATATTTCTGAACCTCAAATCTATCTGCATTTGATTTCCCAAAGCAGTCACCATGAAGAAATAAAACTTCACAGCGGTCCGTGTCATTTTTAGGCTATGACCACGCCTGCCTTCATTTTGGGGTCCCAATTTTAGTGTAGGTGCTGCCACTCACGCAAGTAGTCTAATCACTTTGAAAGGCCAATGTGGGCGGGTCTTCTGTGGTCACGAATTTGAGGTCAGCCTGTTCATTTCTTGATGACACAGCTCACATAAAAAAGAGAGAGAAAATCTAAAGGTAATCAGACTGATTAGTGTGTGAATTGAAACAAGACGAGGTGCCGAAGACTCCACCCTCAAAACAGCCTTACTTTATTACCTACAGTTTCCCACTTGTCACCAAGGCTGGAGTGCAACAGTGCGAACTTTGCTTATTGCAACACCTCTTTTAAAATTCACGTGATTGTCGTCCCAATGCCATTCAAGTACCGGGGTTGCAGGTGTCCACACCACCAGTTCAGGTAACTTTTATTTTTATTTTTATTTTTATTTTTATTTTTATTTTATTTTTCCTTGTTTTATTTATAGTGAGCGGGCTACCCTGTGTCCTTCGAGGCCGGCCTCGAACCCGTGACCTCAGTATCCTCCTGCCTCGGCTTTCTTTGTGCTGAAACTACAGGCTTGAGCCGCAGAGCCCAACCCAAACGGTCTTCTTGTTTTAAGGATGGAGTTTGACCATGCTGGTCGGGCGGGTTTTGAAATTCCAACTTCTCGTGATTCTCCCGCCTTGATTTTTGAGGCGACTGAATGACAGGCTGCCGTGAGCCACCATGCTGGGCTGTTACAATATATTGTTAAGAAAGAAATCAAAGACACTACGTCGGGTGCTGCCACTCACGCAAGTAGTCTAAGCACTTTGAAACGCCGAGGCGGGTGGGGTCACATCGAGATCACGAGTACGAGGTCAGCCTGTGAATTATGGTGAAAACCCACCTCACGTGATAAAAGAAAGAAAAAAATCGAATAATAATCATAGTGATGGGTGTGTGTAATTAAAACAAAACGAGGTGCCCGGAGACTCAACCCACAGAACTGCCTTTATTTATTACGTACAGTTTCCTATTGTCACAAAAGCTGGAGTGCAACAGTGCGAACTTTGCTTATTGCAACACCTCTTTTTAAGTTCACGTGATTGTCGTCCCAATGCCATTCAAGTAGCTGGGGTTGCAGGTGTCCACACCACCAGTTCCAGGTAACTTTTATTTTTATTTTATTTTTCCTTGTTTTATTTATAGTGAGCGGGCTACGCTGTGTCTTTCGAGGTCAGTCTCGAACCCGTGACCTCAGGATCCTCCTGCCTCGGCATTCTTTGTGCTGGGACTACAGGCTTGAGCCGCAGAGCCCAACCCAAATTGTCTTTTGTTTTAAGGATGGAGTTTGACCATGCTGGTCGGGCGGGTTTTGAAATTCCAACTTCGTGATTCTCCGCCTTGATTTTTGAGGCGACTGAATGACAGGCTGCCGTGAGCCACCATGCTGGGCTGTTACAATATATTGTTAAAAAGAAATCAAAGACACTACGTCGGGTGCTGCCACTCACGCAAGTAGTCTAAGCACTTTGAAAGGCCGATTTGGGCGGGTCTTCTGTGGTCACGAATTTGAGGTCAGCCTGTGAATTGTGGTGAAAACACACCTCACGTCATAAAAGAAAGAAAAAAATCGAATAATAATCATACTGATGGATCTGTGTAATTAAAACAAAACGAGGTGCCCGAAGACTCCACCCTCAGAACCGCCTTTCTTTATTACCTACAGTTTCCCACTTGTCACCAAGGCTGGAGTGCAACAGTGCGAACTTTGCTTATTGCAACACCTCTTTTAAAATTCACGTGATTGTCGTCCCAATGCCATTCAAGTAGCTGGGGTTGCAGGTGTCCACACCACCAGTTCCAGGTAACTTTTATTTTTATTTTTCTGAACCTCAAATCTATCTGTTTTGGATTTCCACAAAGCAGTCACCATGAAGAAATAAAACTTCACAGCGGTCCGTGTCATTTTTAGGCTATGACCACGCCTGCCTTCATTTTGGGGTCCCAATTTTAGTGTAGGTGCTGCTGAAGCGAGCATATGCCAAGCCGAGCTAAGATCCTTTATGTATTACTATATTTATTTTTATTTTTATTTTTATTTTTCTGAACCTCAAATCTATCTGTATTGGATTTCCACAAAGCAGTCACCATAAAGAAATAAAGCTTCACAGCAGTGCGTTTCATTTTACGCTATGAGCACACCTGCCTTCATTGTGGTGTCCCAATTATAGTGTAGGTGCTGCTGAAGCGAGCATATGCCAAGCCGAGCTAAGATCCTTTATGTATTACTATATCTATTTTTATTTTTATTTTTCTGAACCTCAAATCTATCTGCATTTGATTTCCCAAAGCAGTCACCATAAAGAAATAAAGCTTCACAGCAGTGCGTTTCATTTTACGCTATGAGCACACCTGCCTTCATTGTGGTGTCCCAATTATAGTGTAGGTGCTGCTGAAGCGAGCATATGCCAAGCC
This sequence comes from Saguinus midas, assembly GCA_021498475.1. Taxonomy (NCBI): domain Eukaryota; kingdom Metazoa; phylum Chordata; class Mammalia; order Primates; family Cebidae; genus Saguinus; species Saguinus midas. Next base: position 687,731 of record CM038410.1, on the reverse strand, counting down.
GAGCTAAGATCCTTTATGTATTACTATATCTATTTTTATTTTTATTTTTATTTTTATTTTTATTTTTCTGTACCTCCAATCTATCTTTATATCATTACCAGAAAGCCGTCACAACAAAGAAATGAAATACGAAAAGCAGCAGCCCTGCGCCTGTCATTTTCACGCCACGACCATGCCGGTGTTCTGTGTAGCGTCTCAATTTTTGTGTAGGTGCTGCTGAAGCGAGCATATGCCAAGCCGAGCTAAGATCCTTTATGTATTACTATATTTATTTTTATTTTTATTTTTCTGTACCTCCAATCTATCTTTATATCATTACCAGAAAGCCGTCACAACAAAGAAATGAAATCTGAAAAGCAGCAGCCCTGCGCCTGTCATTTTCACGCTACGACCATGCCGGTGTTCTGTGTAGCGTCTCAATTTTTGTTGAAGCGAACACATGCCACGCCCAGCTCTGCTTTTTTATGTTTTTCTCTTTCTTTGTTTAGAAAAGGGAGCGGGCTACGCTGTGTCTTTCGAGGTCAGTCTCGAACCCGTGACCTCAGTATCCTCCTGCCTCGGCTTTCTTTGTGCTGAAACTACAGGCTTGAGCCGCAGAGCCCAACCCAAATTGTCTTTTGTTTTAAGGATGGAGTTTGACCATGCTGGTCGGGCGGGTTTTGAAATTCCAACTTCGTGATTCTCCGCCTTGATTTTTGAGGCGACTGAATGACAGGCTGCCGTGAGCCACCATGCTGGGCTGTTGTAATATATTGATAAAATGAAATCACAGAGACTATGTAGGGTGCTGCCACTCACGCAAGTAGTCTAATCACTTTGAAAGGCCAATGTGGGCGGGTCTTCTGAGGTCAAGAATTTGAGGTCAGCCTGTGAATTATGGTGAAAACCCACCTCACGTGATAAAAGAAAGAAAAAAATCGAATAATAATCATAGTGATGGGTGTGTGTAATTAAAACAAAACGAGGTGCCCGGAGACTCAACCCACAGAACTGCCTTTATTTATTACTTACTGTTTCCCTCTTATCACAAAGGCTGGAGTGCAACAGTGCGAACTTTGCTTATTGCAACACCTCTTTTTAAAATTCACGTGATTGTCGTCCCAATGCCATTCAAGTACCCGGGGTTGCAGGTGTCCACACCACCAGTTCCAGGTAACTTTTATTTTTATTTTTCTGAACCTCAAATCTATCTGCATTTGATTTCCCCAAAGCAGTCACCATAAAGAAATAAAGCTTCACAGCAGTGCGTTTCATTTTTACGCTATGAGCACACCTGCCTTCATTGTGGTGTCCCAATTATAGTGTAGGTGCTGCCGAAGCATGCACATACCAAGCCCAGCTAAGATTTTGTATGTATTACTGCTTTTATTTTTATTTTTATTTTTTCCTTGTTTTATTTATAGTGAGCGGGCTACCCTGTGTCCTTCGAGGCCGGCCTCGAACCCGTGAACTCAGGATCGGCCTGCCTCAGCATTCTTTGTGATGAGACTACAGGCATGAGCCCCGGAGCCCAATTCAAATTGTCTTTTTGTTTTAAAGACAGGGTTTCACCTTGTTTGTTGGGCGGGTCTCGAAAGCGCAACTTCCCCTGATCCGCCTGCCTTGATTATTCAGGCGACTGAGTGACAGGCTGCTGTGAGCTACCCTACTGGGCTATTATAATGTATTCTCCAAAAAGACATCAGAGAGCCTGTAGGGGGCGCCGCCACTCGCGTAAGGAATTTAAGCACTTTGAAACGCCGAGGCGGGTGGGGGTCACATCGAGATCACGAGTACGAGGTCAGCCTGTTCATTTCTTGATGACACAGCTCACATAAAATAGGAGAGAGAGAAAATCTAAAGGTAATCAGACTGATTAGTGTGTGTAATTGAAACAAGACGAGGTGCCCGAAGACTCCACCCTCAAAACAGCCTTACTTTATTACCTACAGTTTCCCACTTGTCACCAAGGCTGGAGTGCAACCGTGCGATCTTTGCTTATTGAAACACCTGCCTTTTGGGTTCAACTGATTTTCATCCCAATTCCCTTAATCTATCTGGTGTGGCAGGTGTAAGCAAGATCCGGTCTAGGTAACTTTCTATTTTTATTTTTCTGTACCTACAATCTATCTTTATATCATTACCAGAAAGCCATCACAACAAAGAAATGAAATGTGAAAAGCAGCACCCCTGCGCCTTTGATTTTTACGCTACGACCATGCCGGTGTTCTGTGTAGCATTGCAATTTTAGTGTAGGTGCTGCCGAAGCGAACACATGCCACGCCCAGCTCTGCTTTTTTATGTTTTCCTCTTTGTTTTGAATAGGCAGGGGGCTACACTGTGACTCTCGAGGTCAGGCTCGAACCCGTGACCTCAGGATCCTCCTGCCTCGGCATTCTTTGTGCTGGGACTACAGGCTTGAGCGGCACAGCCCAACCCAAACGGTCTTCTTGTTTTAAGGATGGAGTTTGACCATGCTGGTCGGGCGGGTTTTGAAATTCCAACTTCGTGATTCTCCGCCTTGATTTTTGAGGCGACTGAATGACAGGCTGCCGTGAGCCACCATGCTGGGCTGTTGTAATATATTGATAAAATGAAATCACAGAGACTATGTAGGGTGCTGCCACTCACGCAAGTAGTCTAATCACTTTGAAAGGCCAATGTGGGCGGGTCTTCTGAGGTCAAGAATTTGAGGTCAGCCTGTGAATTATGGTGAAAACCCACCTCACGTGATAAAAGAAAGAAAAAAATCGAATAATAATCATAGTGATGGGTGTGTGTAATTAAAACAAAACGAGGTGCCCGGAGACTCAACCCACAGAACTGCCTTTATTTATTACTTACTGTTTCCCTCTTATCACAAAGGCTGGAGTGCAACAGTGCGAACTTTGCTTATTGCAACACCTCTTTTTAAAATTCACGTGATTGTCGTCCCAATGCCATTCAAGTACCGGGTTGCAGGTGTCCACACCACCAGTTCCAGGTAACTTTTATTTTTATTTTTCTGAACCTCAAATCTATCTGCATTTGATTTCCCCAAAGCAGTCACCATAAAGAAATAAAGCTTCACAGCAGTGCGTTTCATTTTTACGCTATGAGCACACCTGCCTTCATTGTGGTGTCCCAATTATAGTGTAGGTGCTGCCGAAGCATGCACATACCAAGCCCAGCTAAGATTTTGTATGTATTACTGCTTTTATTTTTATTTTTATTTTTTCCTTGTTTTATTTATAGTGAGCGGGCTACCCTGTGTCCTTGAGGCCGGTCTCGAACCCGTGAACTCAGGATCCACCTGCCTCAGCATTCTTTGTGATGAGACTACAGGCATGAGCCCCGGAGCCCAATTCAAATTGTCTTTTTGTTTTAAAGACAGGGTTTCACCTGGTTTGTTGGGCGGGTCTCGAAAGTGCAACTTCCCCTGATCCGCCTGCCTTGATTATTGAGGCGACTGAATGACAGGCTGCTGTGAGCTACCCTGCCGAGGTATTATAATGTATTGTCAAGAAAGACAAGAGAGAGCCTCTAGGGGGCGCCGCCACTCGCCCAAGCAATTTAAGCACTTTGAAATGCCGAGGCTGGAAGGTCACCTCGAGATCACGATTTCGAGGTCAGCCTGTGCATTTCTGTAATGACACACCTCACATAATAAAAGAGAGAGAGAAAATCTAAAGGTAATCAGACTGATTAGTGTGTGTAATTGAAACAAGACGAGGTGCCGAAGACTCCACCCTCAAAACAGCCTTACTTTATTACCTACAGTTTCCCACTTGTCACCAAGGCTGGAGTGCAACCGTGCGATCTTTGCTTATTGAAACACCTGCCTTTTGGGTTCAACTGATTTTCATCCCAATTCCCTTAATCTATCTGGTGTGGCAGGTGTAAGCAAGATCCGGTCTAGGTAACTTTCTATTTTTATTTTTCTGTACCTACAATCTATCTTTATATCATTACCAGAAAGCCATCACAACAAAGAAATGAAATACGAAAAGCAGCACACCTGCGCCTTTGATTTTTACGCTACGACCATGCCGGTGTTCTGTGTAGCATTGCAATTTTAGTGTAGGTGCTGCGGCGAACATATGCCACGCCCAGCTCTGCTTTTTTATGTTTTCCTCTTTGTTTTGAATAGGCAGGGGGCTACACTGTGACTCTCGAGGTCAGGCTCGAACCCGTGACCTCAGGATCCTCCTGCCTCGGCATTCTTTGTGCTGGGACTACAGGCTTGAGCGGCACAGCCCAACCCAAACGGTCTTCTTGTTTTAAGGATGGAGTTTCACCATGTTGTTCGGGCGGGTTTCGAAATCTCAACTTCTCGTGATTCTCCCGCCTTGATTTTTGAGGCGACTGAATGACAGGCTGCCGTGAGCCACCATGCTGGGCTGTTGTAATATATTGATAAAATGAAATCACAGAGACTATGTAGGGTGCTGCCACTCACGCAAGTAGTCTAAGCACTTTGAAAGGCCGATTTGGGCGGGTCTTCTGTGGTCACGAATTTGAGGTCAGCCTGTGAATTGTGGTGAAAACACACCTCACGTCATAAAAGAAAGAAAAAAATCGAATAATAATCATACTGATGGATCTGTGTAATTAAAACAAAACGAGGTGCCCCGAGACTCCACCCACAGAACTGCCTTTATTTATTACGTACAGTTTCCTATTGTCACAAAAGCTGGAGTGCAACAGTGCGAACTTTGCTTACTGCAACACCTCTTTTTTAAGTTCACGTGATTGTCGTCCCAATGCCATTCAAGTAGCTGGGGTTGCAGGTGTCCACGCCACCAGCTCCAGGTAACTTTTATTTTTATATTTCTGAACCTCAAATCTATCTGTATTGGATTTCCACAAAGCAGTCACCATGAAGAAATAAAACTTCACAGCGGTCCGTGTCATTTTTAGGCTATGACCACGCCTGCCTTCATTTTGGGGTCCCAATTTTAGTGTAGGTGCTGCTGAAGCGAGCATATGCCAAGCCGAGCTAAGATCCTTTATGTATTACTATATTTATTTTTATTTGTTTTGTTTTCTTTTTAGTGAGCGGGCTACGCTGTGTCCTTCGAGGCCGGTCTCGAACCCGTGAACTCAGGATCGGCCTGCCTTGATTATTGAGGCGACTGAATGACAGGCTGCCGTGAGCCACCATGCTGGGCTGTTGTAATATATTGATAAAATGAAATCACAGAGACTATGTAGGTGCTGCCACTCACGCAAGTAGTCTAAGCACTTTGAAAGGCCGATTTGGGCGGGTCTTCTGTGGTCACGAATTTGAGGTCAGCCTGTTCATTTCTTGATGACACAGCTCACATAAAAAGAGAGAGAAAATCTAAAGGTAATCAGACTGATTAGTGTGTGGAATTGAAACAAGACGAGGTGCCCGAGACTCCACCCACAGAACTGCCTTTATTTATTACTTACTGTTTCCTCTTATCACAAAGGCTGGAGTGCAACCGTGCGATCTTTGCTTATTGAAACACCTGCCTTTTGGGTTCAACTGATTTTCATCCCAATTCCTTAATCTATCTGGTGTGGCAGGTGTAAGCAAGATCCGGTCTAGGTAACTTTCTATTTTTATTTTTCTGTACCTACAATCTATCTTTATATCATTACCAGAAAGCCATCACAACAAAGAAATGAAATACGAAAAGCAGCACACCTGCGCCTTTGATTTTTACGCTACGACCATGCCGGTGTTCTGTGTAGCATTGCAATTTTAGTGTAGGTGCTGCCACTCACGCAAGTAGTCTAAGCACTTTGAAAGGCCGATTTGGGCGGGTCTTCTGTGGTCACGAATTTGAGGTCAGCCTGTTCATTTCTTGATGACACAGCTCACATAAAAAGAGAGAGAGAAAATCTAAAGGTAATCAGACTGATTAGTGTGTGTAATTGAAACAAGACGAGGTGCCCAAGACTCCACCCTCAAAACAGCCTTACTTTATTACCTACAGTTTCCCACTTGTCACCAAGGCTGGAGTGCAACCGTGCGATCTTTGCTTATTGAAACACCTGCCTTTTGGGTTCAACTGATTTTCATCCCAATTCCTTAATCTATCTGGTGTGGCAGGTGTAAGCAAGATCCGGTCTAGGTAACTTTCTATTTTTATTTTTATTTTTCCTTGTTTTATTTATAGTGAGCGGGCTACCCTGTGTCCTTGAGGCCGGCCTCGAACCCGTGAACTCAGGATCCACCTGCCTCAGCATTCTTTGTGATGAGACTACAGGCATGAGCCCCGGAGCCCAATTCAAATTGTCTTTTGTTTTAAAGACAGGGTTTCACCTTGTTTGTTGGGCGGGTCTCGAAGTGCAACTTCCCTGATCGGCCTGCCTTGATTATTGAGGCGACTGAATGACAGGCTGCCGTGAGCCACCATGCTGGGCTGTTGTAATATATTGATAAAATGAAATCACAGAGACTATGTAGGTGCTGCCGGCGAACATATGCCACGCCCAGCTCTGCTTTTTTATGTTTTCCTCTTTGTTTTGAATAGGCAGGGGGCTACACTGTGACTCTCGAGGTCAGGCTCGAACCCGTGACCTCAGGATCCTCCTGCCTCGGCATTCTTTGTGCTGGGACTACAGGCTTGAGCGGCACAGCCCAACCCAAACGGTCTTCTTGTTTTAAGGATGGAGTTTCACCATGTTGTTCGGGCGGGTTTCGAAATCTCAACTTCTCGTGATTCTCCCGCCTTGATTTTTGAGGCGACTGAATGACAGGCTGCCGTGAGCCACCATGCTGGGCTGTTGTAATATATTGATAAAAATGAAATCACAGAGACTATGTAGGGTGCTGCCACTCACGCAAGTAGTCTAAGCACTTTGAAAGGCCGATTTGGGCGGGTCTTCTGTGGTCACGAATTTGAGGTCAGCCTGTGAATTGTGGTGAAAACACACCTCACGTCATAAAAGAAAGAAAAAAATCGAATAATAATCATAGTGATGGGTGTGTGTAATTAAAACAAAACGAGGTGCCCGGAGACTCAACCCACAGAACTGCCTTTATTTATTACTTACTGTTTCCCTCTTATCACAAAGGCTGGAGTGCAACAGTGCGAACTTTGCTTATTGCAACACCTCTTTTTAAAATTCACGTGATTGTCGTCCCAATGCCATTCAAGTACCCGGGGTTGCAGGTGTCCACACCACCAGTTCCAGGTAACTTTTATTTTTATATTTCTGAACCTCAAATCTATCTGCATTTGATTTCCCCAAAGCAGTCACCATAAAGAAATAAAGCTTCACAGCAGTGCGTTTCATTTTTACGCTATGAGCACACCTGCCTTCATTGTGGTGTCCCAATTATAGTGTAGGTGCTGCGGAAGCATGCACATACCAAGCCCAGCTAAGATTTTGTATGTATTACTGCTTTTATTTTTATTTTTATTTTTTCCTTGTTTTATTTATAGTGAGCGGGCTACCCTGTGTCCTTCGAGGCCGGCCTCGAACCCGTGAACTCAGGATCGGCCTGCCTCAGCATTCTTTGTGATGAGACTACAGGCATGAGCCCCGGAGCCCAATTCAAATTGTCTTTTTGTTTTAAAGACAGGGTTTCACCTTGTTTGTTGGGCGGGTCTCGGCGCAACTTCCCCTGATCCGCCTGCCTTGATTATTCAGGCGACTGAGTGACAGGCTGCTGTGAGCTACCCTACTGGGCTATTATAATGTATTCTCCAAAAAGACATCAGAGAGCCTGTAGGGGGCGCCGCCACTCGCGTAAGGAATTTAAGCACTTTGAAACGCCGAGGCGGGTGGGGGTCACATCGAGATCACGAGTACGAGGTCAGCCTGTTCATTTCTTGATGACACAGCTCACATAAAAAAAGAGAGAAAATCTAAAGGTAATCAGACTGATTAGTGTGTGGAATTGAAACAAGACGAGGTGCCCAAGACTCCACCCTCAAAACAGCCTTACTTTATTACCTACAGTTTCCCACTTGTCACCAAGGCTGGAGTGCAACCGTGCGATCTTTGCTTATTGAAACACCTGCCTTTTGGGTTCAACTGATTTTCATCCCAATTCCCTTAATCTATCTGGTGTGGCAGGTGTAAGCAAGATCCGGTCTAGGTAACTTTCTATTTTTATTTTTCTGAACCTCAAATCTATCTGTATTGGATTTCCACAAAGCAGTCACCATAAAGAAATAAAGCTTCACAGCAGTGCGTTTCATTTTACGCTATGAGCACACCTGCCTTCATTGTGGTGTCCCAATTATAGTGTAGGTGCTGCGAAGCATGCACATACCAAGCCCAGCTAAGATTTTGTATGTATTACTGCTTTTATTTTTATTTTTCTGAACCTCAAATCTATCTGTATTGGATTTCCACAAAGCAGTCACCATGAAGAAATAAAACTTCACAGCGGTCCGTGTCATTTTTAGGCTATGACCACGCCTGCCTTCATTTTGGGGTCCCAATTTTAGTGTAGGTGCTGCGGCGAACATATGCCACGCCCAGCTCTGCTTTTTTATGTTTTCCTCTTTGTTTTGAATAGGCAGGGGGCTACACTGTGTCTCTCGAGGTCAGGCTCGAACCCGTGACCTCAGGATTCTCCTGCGTCGGCATTCTTTGTGCTGGGACTACAGGCTTGAGCGGCACAGCCCAACCCAAATGGTCTTTTTGTTTTAAGGATGGAGTTTCACCATGTTGTTCATGCGGGTTTCGAAATCTCAACTTCTCGTGATTCTCCCGCCTTGATTTTTGAGGCGACTGAATGACAGGCTGCCGTGAGCCACCATGCTGGGCTGTTATAATATATTGATAAAAATGAAATCACAGAGACTATGTAGGGTGCTGCCACTCACGCAAGTAGTCTAAGCAATTTGAAAGGCCGATATGTGCGGGTCTTCTGTGGTCACCAATTTGAGGTCAGCCTGTGAACTCTGGTGAAAACCCACCTCACGTGATAAAAGAAAGAAAAAAATCGAATAATAATCATACTGATGGGTGTGTGTAATTAAAACAAAACGAGGTGCCCGAGACTCCACCCACAGAACTGCCTTTATTTATTACTTACTGTTTCCTCTTATCACAAAGGCTGGAGTGCAACAGTGCGAACTTTGCTTATTGCAACACCTCTTTTTTAAGTTCACGTGATTGTCGTCCCAATGCCATTCAAGTAGCTGGGGTTGCAGGTGTCCACGCCACCAGCTCCAGGTAACTTTTATTTTTATATTTCTGAACCTCAAATCTATCTGTATTGGATTTCCACAAAGCAGTCACCATGAAGAAATAAAACTTCACAGCGGTCCGTGTCATTTTTACGCTATGACCACGCCTGCCTTCATTGTGGGGTCCCAATTTTAGTGTAGGTGCTGCTGAAGCGAGCATATGCCAAGCCGAGCTAAGATCCTTTATGTATTACTATATTTATTTTTATTTGTTTTGTTTTCTTTTTAGTGAGCGGGCTACGCTGTGTCCTTGAGGCGGTCTCGAACCCGTGAACTCAGGATCCACCTGCCTCAGCATTCTTTGTGATGAGACTACAGGCATGAGCCCCGGAGCCCAATTCAAATTGTCTCTTTGTTTGAAAGACAGGGTTTCACCTGGTTTGTTGGGCGGGTCTCGAAGTGCAACTTCCCTGATCGGCCTGCCTTGATTATTGAGGCGACTGAATGACAGGCTGCTGTGAGCTACCCTGCCGAGGTATTATAATGTATTGTCAAGAAAGACAAGAGAGCCTCTAGGGGCGCCGCCACTGCCCAAGCAATTTAAGCACTTTGAAATGCCGAGGCTGGAAGGTCACCTCGAGATCACGATTTCGAGGTCAGCCTATTCATTTCTCTGATGACACGTCTCAGATAATAAAAGAGAGAGAGAAAAAATTAAATGTAATCAGACTGATTAGTGTGTGTAATTGAAACAAAACGAGGTGCCCGAAGACTCCACCCTCAGAACCGCCTTTCTTTATTACCTACAGTTTCCCTCTTGTCACCAAGGCTGGAGTGCAGCAGTGCGATCCTTGCTTATTGCAACACCTGCCTTTTGGGTTCAACTGATTTTCATCCATATTGCCTTCATCTCTCTGGTGTTCCAGGTGTACAAAAGATCAGCTCCAGCAAACTTTCTATTTTTATTTTTCTGTACCTCCAATCTATCTTTATATCATTACCAGAAAGCCGTCACAACAAAGAAATGAAATATGAAAAGCAGCAGCCCTGCGCCTGTCATTTTCACGCTACGACCATGCCGGTGTTCTGTGTAGCGTCTCAATTTTTGTGTAGGTGCTGCGGAAGCGAACACATGCCACGCCCAGCTCTGCTTTTTTATGTTTTTCTCTTTCTTTGTTTAGAAAAGGGAGCGGGCTACGCTGTGTCTTTCGAGGTCAGTCTCGAACCCGTGACCTCAGTATCCTCCTGCCTCGGCTTTCTTTGTGCTGAAACTACAGGCTTGAGCCGCAGAGCCCAACCCAAATTGTCTTTTGTTTTAAGGATGGAGTTTGACCATGCTGGTCGGGCGGGTTTTGAAATTCCAACTTCTCGTGATTCTCCCGCCTTGATTTTTGAGGCGACTGAATGACAGGCTGCCGTGAGCCACCATGCTGGGCTGTTGTAATATATTGATAAAATGAAATCACAGAGACTATGTAGGTGCTGCCGGCGAACATATGCCACGCCCAGCTCTGCTTTTTATGTTTTCTCTTTCTTTGTTTAGAAAGGGAGCGGGCTACGCTGTGTCTTTCGAGGTCAGTCTCGAACCCGTGAACTCAGGATCCACCTGCCTCAGCATTCTTTGTGATGAGACTACAGGCATGAGCCCCGGAGCCCAATTCAAATTGTCTCTTTGTTTGAAAGACAGGGTTTCACCTGGTTTGTTGGGCGGGTCTCGAAGTGCAACTTCCCTGATCGGCCTGCCTTGATTATTGAGGCGACTGAATGACAGGCTGCCGTGAGCCACCATGCTGGGCTGTTGTAATATATTGATAAAATGAAATCACAGAGACTATGTAGGTGCTGCCACTCACGCAAGTAGTCTAAGCACTTTGAAATGCCGAGGTTGGAAGGTCACCTCGAGATCACGATTTCGAGGTCAGCCTATTCATTTCTCTGATGACACGTCTCAGATAATAAAAGAGAGAGAAAAATTAAATGTAATCAGACTGATTAGTGTGTGTAATTGAAACAAAACGAGGTGCCCGAGACTCCACCCACAGAACTGCCTTTATTTATTACTTACTGTTTCCTCTTATCACAAAGGCTGGAGTGCAACAGTGCGAACTTTGCTTATTGCAACACCTCTTTTTTAAGTTCACGTGATTGTCGTCCCAATGCCATTCAAGTAGCTGGGGTTGCAGGTGTCCACGCCACCAGCTCCAGGTAACTTTTATTTTTATATTTCTGAACCTCAAATCTATCTGTTTTGGATTTCCACAAAGCAGTCACCATGAAGAAATAAAACTTCACAGCGGTCCGTGTCATTTTTAGGCTATGACCACGCCTGCCTTCATTTTGGGGTCCCAATTTTAGTGTAGGTGCTGCTGAAGCGAGCATATGCCAAGCCGAGCTAAGACCCTTTATGTATTACTATATCTATTTTTATTTGTTTTGTTTTCTTTTTAGTGAGCGGGCTACGCTGTGTCTTTCGAGGTCAGTCTCGAACCCGTGACCTCAGTATCCTCCTGCCTCGGCTTTCTTTGTGTTGAAACTACAGGCTTGAGCGGCACAGCCCAACCCAAATTGTCTTTTGTTTTAAGGATGGAGTTTGACCATGCTGGTCGGGCGGGTTTTGAAATTCCAACTTCGTGATTCTCCGCCTTGATTTTTGAGGCGACTGAATGACAGGCTGCCGTGAGCCACCATGCTGGGCTGTTGTAATATATTGATAAAATGAAATCACAGAGACTATGTAGGTGCTGCCGGCGAACATATGCCACGCCCAGCTCTGCTTTTTATGTTTTCCTCTTTGTTTTGAATAGGCAGGGGCTACACTGTGACTCTCGAGGTCAGGCTCGAACCCGTGAACTCAGGATCCACCTGCCTCAGCATTCTTTGTGATGAGACTACAGGCATGAGCCCCGGAGCCCAATTCAAATTGTCTCTTTGTTTGAAAGACAGGGTTTCACCTGGTTTGTTGGGCGGGTCTCGAAAGTGCAACTTCCCCTGATCGGCCTGCCTTGATTATTGAGGCGACTGAATGACAGGCTGCTGTGAGCTACCCTGCCGAGGTATTATAATGTATTGTCAAGAAAGACAAGAGAGAGCCTCTAGGGGGCGCCGCCACTCGCCCAAGCAATTTAAGCACTTTGAAATGCCGAGGCTGGAAGGTCACCTCGAGATCACGATTTCGAGGTCAGCCTATTCATTTCTCTGATGACACGTCTCAGATAATAAAAGAGAGAGAGAAAAATTAAATGTAATCAGACTGATTAGTGTGTGGAATTGAAACAAGACGAGGTGCCCAAGACTCCACCCTCAGAACCGCCTTTCTTTATTACCTACAGTTTCCTCTTGTCACCAAGGCTGGAGTGCAGCAGTGCGATCCTTGCTTATTGCAACACCTCTTTTAAAATTCACGTGATTGTCGTCCCAATGCCATTCAAGTACCCGGGTTGCAGGTGTCCACGCCACCAGCTCCAGGTAACTTTTATTTTTATTTGTTTTGTTTTCTTTTTAGTGAGCGGGCTACGCTGTGTCTTTCGAGGTCAGTCTCGAACCCGTGAACTCAGGATCCACCTGCCTCAGCATTCTTTGTGATGAGACTACAGGCATGAGCCCCGGAGCCCAATTCAAATTGTCTTTTGTTTTAAAGACAGGGTTTCACCTGGTTTGTTGGGCGGGTCTCGAAGCGCAACTTCCCTGATCCGCCTGCCTTGATTATTCAGGCGACTGAGTGACAGGCTGCTGTGAGCTACCCTGCCGAGGTATTATAATGTATTGTCAAGAAAGACAAGAGAGCCTCTAGGGGCGCCGCCACTGCCCAAGCAATTTAAGCACTTTGAAACGCCGAGGCGGGTGGGGTCACATCGAGATCACGAGTACGAGGTCAGCCTGTTCATTTCTTGATGACACAGCTCACATAAAAAGAGAGAGAGAAAAATTAAATGTAATCAGACTGATTAGTGTGTAATTGAAACAAAACGAGGTGCCCGAAGACTCCACCCTCAGAACCGCCTTTCTTTATTACCTACAGTTTCCTCTTGTCACCAAGGCTGGAGTGCAACAGTGCGAACTTTGCTTATTGCAACACCTGCCTTTTGGGTTCAACTGATTTTCATCCATATTGCCTTCATCTCTGGTGTTCCAGGTGTACAAAAGATCAGCTCCAGCAAACTTTCTATTTTTATTTTTCCTTGTTTTATTTATAGTGAGCGGGCTACGCTGTGTCTTTCGAGGTCAGTCTCGAACCCGTGAACTCAGGATCCACCTGCCTCAGCATTCTTTGTGATGAGACTACAGGCATGAGCCCCGGAGCCCAATTCAAATTGTCTCTTTGTTTGAAAGACAGGGTTTCACCTTGTTTGTTGGGCGGGTCTCGAAGCGCAACTTCCCTGATCCGCCTGCCTTGATTATTCAGGCGACTGAGTGACAGGCTGCTGTGAGCTACCCTACTGGGCTATTATAATGTATTGTCAAGAAAGACAAGAGAGCCTCTAGGGGCGCCGCCACTGCCCAAGCAATTTAAGCACTTTGAAATGCCGAGGTTGGAAGGTCACCTCGAGATCACGATTTCGAGGTCAGCCTATTCATTTCTCTGATGACACGTCTCAGATAATAAAAGAGAGAGAAAATCTAAAGGTAATCAGACTGATTAGTGTGTAATTGAAACAAAACGAGGTGCCGGAGACTCAACCCACAGAACTGCCTTTATTTATTACTTACTGTTTCCTCTTATCACAAAGGCTGGAGTGCAGCAGTGCGATCCTTGCTTATTGCAACACCTGCCTTTTGGGTTCAACTGATTTTCATCCCAATTCCCTTAATCTATCTGGTGTGGCAGGTGTAAGCAAGATCCGGTCTAGGTAACTTTCTATTTTTATTTTTCCTTGTTTTATTTATAGTGAGCGGGCTACGCTGTGTCTTTCGAGGTCAGTCTCGAACCCGTGACCTCAGTATCCTCCTGCCTCGGCTTTCTTTGTGTTGAAACTACAGGCTTGAGCCGCAGAGCCCAACCCAAATTGTCTTTTGTTTTAAAGACAGGGTTTCACCTGGTTTGTTGGGCGGGTCTCGAAGTGCAACTTCCCTGATCCGCCTGCCTTGATTATTCAGGCGACTGAGTGACAGGCTGCTGTGAGCTACCCTGCCGAGGTATTATAATGTATTCTCCAAAAGACATCAGAGAGCCTGTAGGGGCGCCGCCACTCGCGTAAGGAATTTAAGCACTTTGAAACGCCGAGGCGGGTGGGGTCACATCGAGATCACGAGTACGAGGTCAGCCTGTGAATTATGGTGAAAACCCACCTCACGTGATAAAAGAAAGAAAAAATCGAATAATAATCATAGTGATGGGTGTGTGTAATTAAAACAAAACGAGGTGCCCGGAGACTCAACCCACAGAACTGCCTTTATTTATTACTTACTGTTTCCTCTTATCACAAAGGCTGGAGTGCAACAGTGCGAACTTTGCTTATTGCAACACCTCTTTTAAAATTCACGTGATTGTCGTCCCAATGCCATTCAAGTACCGGGGTTGCAGGTGTCCACACCACCAGTTCCAGGTAACTTTTATTTTTATTTTTCTGTACCTCCAATCTATCTTTATATCATTACCAGAAAGCCGTCACAACAAAGAAATGAAATACGAAAAGCAGCAGCCCTCGCCTGTCATTTTCACGCTACGACCATGCCGGTGTTCTGTGTAGCGTCTCAATTTTTGTGTAGGTGCTGCGAAGCATGCACATACCAAGCCCAGCTAAGATTTTGTATGTATTACTGCTTTTATTTTTATTTTTCCTTGTTTTATTTATAGTGAGCGGGCTACGCTGTGTCCTTCGAGGCCGGCCTCGAACCCGTGAACTCAGGATCGGCCTGCCTTGATTATTGAGGCGACTGAATGACAGGCTGCTGTGAGCTACCCTACTGGGCTATTATAATGTATTCTCCAAAAGACATCAGAGAGCCTGTAGGGGCGCCGCCACTCGCGTAAGGAATTTAAGCACTTTGAAATGCCGAGGCTGGAAGGTCACCTCGAGATCACGATTTCGAGGTCAGCCTATTCATTTCTCTGATGACACGTCTCAGATAATAAAAGAGAGAGAAAATCTAAAGGTAATCAGACTGATTAGTGTGTGTAATTGAAACAAGACGAGGTGCCCAAGACTCCACCCTCAGAACCGCCTTTCTTTATTACCTACAGTTTCCCACTTGTCACCAAGGCTGGAGTGCAACCGTGCGATCTTTGCTTATTGAAACACCTGCCTTTTGGGTTCAACTGATTTTCATCCATATTGCCTTCATCTCTGGTGTTCCAGGTGTACAAAAGATCAGCTCCAGCAAACTTTCTATTTTTATTTTTCCTTGTTTTATTTATAGTGAGCGGGCTACCCTGTGTCCTTCGAGGCCGGTCTCGAACCCGTGAACTCAGGATCGGCCTGCCTTGATTATTGAGGCGACTGAATGACAGGCTGCTGTGAGCTACCGTACTGGGCTATTATAATGTATTCTCAAAAAAGACATCAGAGAGCCTGTAGGGGGCGCCGCCACTCGCGTAAGGAATTTAAGCACTTTGAAACGCCGAGGCGGGTGGGGGTCACATCGAGATCACGAGTACGAGGTCAGCCTGTTCATTTCTTGATGACACAGCTCACATAAAAAAAAGAGAGAGAGAAAATCTAAAGGTAATCAGACTGATTAGTGTGTGGAATTGAAACAAGACGAGGTGCCCGAAGACTCCACCCTCAAAACAGCCTTACTTTATTACCTACAGTTTCCCACTTGTCACCAAGGCTGGAGTGCAACAGTGCGAACTTTGCTTATTGCAACACCTGCCTTTTGGGTTCAACTGATTTTCATCCCAATTCCCTTAATCTATCTGGTGTGGCAGGTGTAAGCAAGATCCGGTCTAGGTAACTTTCTATTTTTATTTTTCCTTGTTTTATTTATAGTGAGCGGGCTACGCTGTGTCTTTCGAGGTCAGTCTCGAACCCGTGAACTCAGGATCCACCTGCCTCAGCATTCTTTGTGATGAGACTACAGGCATGAGCCCCGGAGCCCAATTCAAATTGTCTCTTTGTTTGAAAGACAGGGTTTCACCTGGTTTGTTGGGCGGGTCTCGAAGCGCAACTTCCCTGATCCGCCTGCCTTGATTATTCAGGCGACTGAGTGACAGGCTGCTGTGAGCTACCCTACTGGGCTATTATAATGTATTCTCCAAAAGACATCAGAGAGCCTGTAGGGGCGCCGCCACTGCCCAAGCAATTTAAGCACTTTGAAATGCCGAGGCTGGAAGGTCACCTCGAGATCACGATTTCGAGGTCAGCCTATTCATTTCTCTGATGACACGTCTCAGATAATAAAAGAGAGAGAAAATCTAAAGGTAATCAGACTGATTAGTGTGTGTAATTGAAACAAAACGAGGTGCCCGAAGACTCCACCCTCAGAACCGCCTTTCTTTATTACCTACAGTTTCCCACTTGTCACCAAGGCTGGAGTGCAGCAGTGCGATCCTTGCTTATTGCAACACCTGCCTTTTGGGTTCAACTGATTTTCATCCCAATTCCCTTAATCTATCTGGTGTGGCAGGTGTAAGCAAGATCCGGTCTAGGTAACTTTCTATTTTTATTTTTCTGTACCTCCAATCTATCTTTATATCATTACCAGAAAGCCGTCACAACAAAGAAATGAAATCTGAAAAGCAGCAGCCCTCGCCTGTCATTTTCACGCCACGACCATGCCGGTGTTCTGTGTAGCGTCTCAATTTTTGTGTAGGTGCTGCGAAGCATGCACATACCAAGCCCAGCTAAGATTTTGTATGTATTACTGCTTTTATTTTTATTTTTCTGTACCTCCAATCTATCTTTATATCATTACCAGAAAGCCGTCACAACAAAGAAATGAAATCTGAAAAGCAGCAGCCCTCGCCTGTCATTTTCACGCCACGACCATGCCGGTGTTCTGTGTAGCGTCTCAATTTTTGTGTAGGTGCTGCTGAAGCGAGCATATGCCAAGCCGAGCTAAGATCCTTTATGTATTACTATATTTATTTTTATTTTTCCTTGTTTTATTTATAGTGAGCGGGCTACGCTGTGTCTTTCGAGGTCAGTCTCGAACCCGTGAACTCAGGATCGGCCTGCCTTGATTATTGAGGCGACTGAATGACAGGCTGCTGTGAGCTACCCTGCCGAGGTATTATAATGTATTGTCAAGAAAGACAAGAGAGCCTCTAGGGGCGCCGCCACTGCCCAAGCAATTTAAGCACTTTGAAATGCCGAGGTTGGAAGGTCACCTCGAGATCACGATTTCGAGGTCAGCCTATTCATTTCTCTGATGACACGTCTCAGATAATAAAAGAGAGAGAAAAATTAAATGTAATCAGACTGATTAGTGTGTGTAATTGAAACAAAACGAGGTGCCGGAGACTCAACCCACAGAACTGCCTTTATTTATTACTTACTGTTTCCTCTTATCACAAAGGCTGGAGTGCAACCGTGCGATCTTTGCTTATTGAAACACCTGCCTTTTGGGTTCAACTGATTTTCATCCATATTGCCTTCATCTCTGGTGTTCCAGGTGTACAAAAGATCAGCTCCAGCAAACTTTCTATTTTTATTTTTCCTTGTTTTATTTATAGTGAGCGGGCTACGCTGTGTCCTTCGAGGCCGGTCTCGAACCCGTGAACTCAGGATCGGCCTGCCTTGATTATTCAGGCGACTGAGTGACAGGCTGCTGTGAGCTACCCTGCCGAGGTATTATAATGTATTGTCAAGAAAGACAAGAGAGCCTCTAGGGGCGCCGCCACTGCCCAAGCAATTTAAGCACTTTGAAATGCCGAGGCTGGAAGGTCACCTCGAGATCACGATTTCGAGGTCAGCCTATTCATTTCTCTGATGACACGTCTCAGATAATAAAAGAGAGAGAGAAAATCTAAAGGTAATCAGACTGATTAGTGTGTGGAATTGAAACAAGACGAGGTGCCCAAGACTCCACCCTCAAAACAGCCTTACTTTATTACCTACAGTTTCCCACTTATCACAAAGGCTGGAGTGCAACAGTGCGAACTTTGCTTATTGCAACACCTCTTTTAAAATTCACGTGATTGTCGTCCCAATGCCATTCAAGTACCGGGTTGCAGGTGTCCACACCACCAGTTCCAGGTAACTTTTATTTTTATTTTTATTTTTATTTTTATTTTTATTTTTATATTTCTGAACCTCAAATCTATCTGTTTTGGATTTCCACAAAGCAGTCACCATGAAGAAATAAAGCTTCACAGCAGTGCGTTTCATTTTTACGCTATGAGCACACCTGCCTTCATTGTGGTGTCCCAATTATAGTGTAGGTGCTGCCGAAGCATGCACATACCAAGCCCAGCTAAGATTTTGTATGTATTACTGCTTTTATTTTTATTTTTATTTTTTCCTTGTTTTATTTATAGTGAGCGGGCTACCCTGTGTCCTTCGAGGCCGGCCTCGAACCCGTGAACTCAGGATCGGCCTGCCTCAGCATTCTTTGTGATGAGACTACAGGCATGAGCCCCGGAGCCCAATTCAAATTGTCTTTTTGTTTTAAAGACAGGGTTTCACCTTGTTTGTTGGGCGGGTCTCGAAAGCGCAACTTCCCCTGATCCGCCTGCCTTGATTATTCAGGCGACTGAGTGACAGGCTGCTGTGAGCTACCCTACTGGGCTATTATAATGTATTCTCCAAAAAGACATCAGAGAGCCTGTAGGGGGCGCCGCCACTCGCGTAAGGAATTTAAGCACTTTGAAACGCCGAGGCGGGTGGGGGTCACATCGAGATCACGAGTACGAGGTCAGCCTGTTCATTTCTTGATGACACAGCTCACATAAAATAGGAGAGAGAGAAAATCTAAAGGTAATCAGACTGATTAGTGTGTGTAATTGAAACAAGACGAGGTGCCCGAAGACTCCACCCTCAAAACAGCCTTACTTTATTACCTACAGTTTCCCACTTGTCACCAAGGCTGGAGTGCAACCGTGCGATCTTTGCTTATTGAAACACCTGCCTTTTGGGTTCAACTGATTTTCATCCCAATTCCCTTAATCTATCTGGTGTGGCAGGTGTAAGCAAGATCCGGTCTAGGTAACTTTCTATTTTTATTTTTCTGTACCTACAATCTATCTTTATATCATTACCAGAAAGCCATCACAACAAAGAAATGAAATCTGAAAAGCAGCACACCTGCGCCTTTGATTTTTACGCCACGACCATGCCGGTGTTCTGTGTAGCATTGCAATTTTAGTGTAGGTGCTGCGGCGAACATATGCCACGCCCAGCTCTGCTTTTTTATGTTTTCCTCTTTGTTTTGAATAGGCAGGGGGCTACACTGTGACTCTCGAGGTCAGGCTCGAACCCGTGACCTCAGGATCCTCCTGCCTCGGCATTCTTTGTGCTGGGACTACAGGCTTGAGCGGCACAGCCCAACCCAAACGGTCTTCTTGTTTTAAGGATGGAGTTTGACCATGCTGGTCGGGCGGGTTTTGAAATCTCAACTTCGTGATTCTCCGCCTTGATTTTTGAGGCGACTGAATGACAGGCTGCCGTGAGCCACCATGCTGGGCTGTTGTAATATATTGATAAAATGAAATCACAGAGACTATGTAGGTGCTGCCACTCACGCAAGTAGTCTAAGCACTTTGAAAGGCCAATGTGGGCGGGTCTTCTGTGGTCACGAATTTGAGGTCAGCCTGTTCATTTCTTGATGACACAGCTCACATAAAAAGAGAGAGAAAATCTAAAGGTAATCAGACTGATTAGTGTGTAATTGAAACAAGACGAGGTGCCCAAGACTCCACCCTCAAAACAGCCTTACTTTATTACCTACAGTTTCCCACTTGTCACCAAGGCTGGAGTGCAACAGTGCGAACTTTGCTTACTGCAACACCTCTTTTTAAGTTCACGTGATTGTCGTCCCAATGCCATTCAAGTACCGGGGTTGCAGGTGTCCACGCCACCAGCTCCAGGTAACTTTTATTTTTATTTTTCTGTACCTACAATCTATCTTTATATCATTACCAGAAAGCCATCACAACAAAGAAATGAAATCTGAAAAGCAGCACACCTGCGCCTTTGATTTTTACGCCACGACCATGCCGGTGTTCTGTGTAGCATTGCAATTTTAGTGTAGGTGCTGCGAGCATGCACATACCAAGCCCAGCTAAGATTTTGTATGTATTACTGCTTTTATTTTTATTTTTATTTTTATTTTTATTTTTATTTTCTGAACCTCAAATCTATCTGTATTGGATTTCCACAAAGCAGTCACCATAAAGAAATAAAGCTTCACAGCAGTGCGTTTCATTTTACGCTATGAGCACACCTGCCTTCATTGTGGTGTCCCAATTATAGTGTAGGTGCTGCCACTCACGCAAGTAGTCTAAGCACTTTGAAACGCCGAGGCGGGTGGGGTCACATCGAGATCACGAGTACGAGGTCAGCCTGTTCATTTCTTGATGACACAGCTCACATAAAAAGAGAGAGAAAATCTAAAGGTAATCAGACTGATTAGTGTGTAATTGAAACAAGACGAGGTGCCCGAGACTCCACCCACAGAACTGCCTTTATTTATTACGTACAGTTTCCTATTGTCACAAAAGCTGGAGTGCAACAGTGCGAACTTTGCTTATTGCAACACCTCTTTTTAAGTTCACGTGATTGTCGTCCCAATGCCATTCAAGTAGCTGGGGTTGCAGGTGTCCACGCCACCAGCTCCAGGTAACTTTTATTTTTATTTTCTGAACCTCAAATCTATCTGTATTGGATTTCCACAAAGCAGTCACCATAAAGAAATAAAGCTTCACAGCAGTGCGTTTCATTTTACGCTATGAGCACACCTGCCTTCATTGTGGTGTCCCAATTATAGTGTAGGTGCTGCCGGCGAACATATGCCACGCCCAGCTCTGCTTTTTATGTTTTCCTCTTTGTTTTGAATAGGCAGGGGCTACACTGTGACTCTCGAGGTCAGGCTCGAACCCGTGAACTCAGGATCGGCCTGCCTCAGCATTCTTTGTGATGAGACTACAGGCATGAGCCCCGGAGCCCAATTCAAATTGTCTTTTTGTTTTAAAGACAGGGTTTCACCTTGTTTGTTGGGCGGGTCTCGAAAGCGCAACTTCCCCTGATCCGCCTGCCTTGATTATTCAGGCGACTGAGTGACAGGCTGCTGTGAGCTACCCTACTGGGCTATTATAATGTATTCTCCAAAAAGACATCAGAGAGCCTGTAGGGGGCGCCGCCACTCGCGTAAGGAATTTAAGCACTTTGAAACGCCGAGGCGGGTGGGGGTCACATCGAGATCACGAGTACGAGGTCAGCCTGTTCATTTCTTGATGACACAGCTCACATAAAAAAGGAGAGAGAGAAAATCTAAAGGTAATCAGACTGATTAGTGTGTGTAATTGAAACAAGACGAGGTGCCCGAAGACTCCACCCTCAAAACAGCCTTACTTTATTACCTACAGTTTCCCACTTGTCACCAAGGCTGGAGTGCAACCGTGCGATCTTTGCTTATTGAAACACCTGCCTTTTGGGTTCAACTGATTTTCATCCCAATTCCTTAATCTATCTGGTGTGGCAGGTGTAAGCAAGATCCGGTCTAGGTAACTTTCTATTTTTATTTTTCTGTACCTACAATCTATCTTTATATCATTACCAGAAAGCCATCACAACAAAGAAATGAAATCTGAAAAGCAGCACACCTGCGCCTTTGATTTTTACGCCACGACCATGCCGGTGTTCTGTGTAGCATTGCAATTTTAGTGTAGGTGCTGCGGCGAACATATGCCACGCCCAGCTCTGCTTTTTTATGTTTTCCTCTTTGTTTTGAATAGGCAGGGGGCTACACTGTGACTCTCGAGGTCAGGCTCGAACCCGTGACCTCAGGATCCTCCTGCCTCGGCATTCTTTGTGCTGGGACTACAGGCTTGAGCCGCAGAGCCCAACCCAAACGGTCTTCTTGTTTTAAGGATGGAGTTTCACCATGTTGTTCGGGCGGGTTTCGAAATCTCAACTTCTCGTGATTCTCCCGCCTTGATTTTTGAGGCGACTGAATGACAGGCTGCCGTGAGCCACCATGCTGGGCTGTTGTAATATATTGATAGAAATGAAATCACAGAGACTATGTAGGGTGCTGCCACTCACGCAAGTAGTCTAAGCACTTTGAAAGGCCGATTTGGGCGGGTCTTCTGTGGTCACGAATTTGAGGTCAGCCTGTGAATTATGGTGAAAACCCACCTCACGTGATAAAAGAAAGAAAAAATCGAATAATAATCATACTGATGGATCTGTGTAATTAAAACAAAACGAGGTGCCCCGAGACTCCACCCACAGAACTGCCTTTATTTATTACGTACAGTTTCCTATTGTCACAAAAGCTGGAGTGCAACAGTGCGAACTTTGCTTACTGCAACACCTCTTTTTTAAGTTCACGTGATTGTCGTCCCAATGCCATTCAAGTAGCTGGGGTTGCAGGTGTCCACGCCACCAGCTCCAGGTAACTTTTATTTTTATTTTTCTGTACCTACAATCTATCTTTATATCATTACCAGAAAGCCATCACAACAAAGAAATGAAATCTGAAAAGCAGCACACCTGCGCCTTTGATTTTTACGCCACGACCATGCCGGTGTTCTGTGTAGCATTGCAATTTTAGTGTAGGTGCTGCGAGCATGCACATACCAAGCCCAGCTAAGATTTTGTATGTATTACTGCTTTTATTTTTATTTTTATTTTCTGAACCTCAAATCTATCTGCATTTGATTTCCCCAAAGCAGTCACCATAAAGAAATAAAGCTTCACAGCAGTGCGTTTCATTTTTACGCTATGAGCACACCTGCCTTCATTGTGGTGTCCCAATTATAGTGTAGGTGCTGCCACTCACGCAAGTAGTCTAAGCACTTTGAAAGGCCGATTTGGGCGGGTCTTCTGTGGTCACGAATTTGAGGTCAGCCTGTGAATTGTGGTGAAAACACACCTCACGTCATAAAAGAAAGAAAAAATCGAATAATAATCATACTGATGGATCTGTGTAATTAAAACAAAACGAGGTGCCCCGAGACTCCACCCACAGAACTGCCTTTATTTATTACGTACAGTTTCCTATTGTCACAAAAGCTGGAGTGCAACCGTGCGATCTTTGCTTATTGAAACACCTGCCTTTTGGGTTCAACTGATTTTCATCCCAATTCCTTAATCTATCTGGTGTGGCAGGTGTAAGCAAGATCCGGTCTAGGTAACTTTCTATTTTTATTTTTCCTTGTTTTATTTATAGTGAGCGGGCTACCCTGTGTCCTTCGAGGCCGGCCTCGAACCCGTGAACTCAGGATCGGCCTGCCTCAGCATTCTTTGTGATGAGACTACAGGCATGAGCCCCGGAGCCCAATTCAAATTGTCTTTTGTTTTAAGGATGGAGTTTGACCATGCTGGTCGGGCGGGTTTTGAAATTCCAACTTCGTGATTCTCCGCCTTGATTTTTGAGGCGACTGAATGACAGGCTGCCGTGAGCCACCATGCTGGGCTGTTGTAATATATTGATAAAATGAAATCACAGAGACTATGTAGGTGCTGCCACTCACGCAAGTAGTCTAATCACTTTGAAAGGCCGATTTGGGCGGGTCTTCTGAGGTCAAGAATTTGAGGTCAGCCTGTTCATTTCTTGATGACACAGCTCACATAAAAAGAGAGAGAGAAAATCTAAAGGTAATCAGACTGATTAGTGTGTAATTGAAACAAGACGAGGTGCCCGAAGACTCCACCCTCAAAACAGCCTTACTTTATTACCTACAGTTTCCCACTTGTCACCAAGGCTGGAGTGCAACAGTGCGAACTTTGCTTATTGCAACACCTGCCTTTTGGGTTCAACTGATTTTCATCCCAATTCCCTTAATCTATCTGGTGTGGCAGGTGTAAGCAAGATCCGGTCTAGGTAACTTTCTATTTTTATTTTTCTGTACCTACAATCTATCTTTATATCATTACCAGAAAGCCATCACAACAAAGAAATGAAATCTGAAAAGCAGCACACCTGCGCCTTTGATTTTTACGCCACGACCATGCCGGTGTTCTGTGTAGCATTGCAA
Organism: Saguinus midas; assembly: GCA_021498475.1. NCBI lineage: Eukaryota > Metazoa > Chordata > Mammalia > Primates > Cebidae > Saguinus > Saguinus midas. The sequence continues at coordinate 663,572 of CM038410.1, read as the reverse complement.
TTTTAGTGTAGGTGCTGCGAGCATGCACATACCAAGCCCAGCTAAGATTTTGTATGTATTACTGCTTTTATTTTTATTTTTCTGTACCTACAATCTATCTTTATATCATTACCAGAAAGCCATCACAACAAAGAAATGAAATCTGAAAAGCAGCACACCTGCGCCTTTGATTTTTACGCCACGACCATGCCGGTGTTCTGTGTAGCATTGCAATTTTAGTGTAGGTGCTGCGGCGAACATATGCCACGCCCAGCTCTGCTTTTTATGTTTTCCTCTTTGTTTTGAATAGGCAGGGGCTACACTGTGACTCTCGAGGTCAGGCTCGAACCCGTGACCTCAGGATCCTCCTGCCTCGGCATTCTTTGTGCTGGGACTACAGGCTTGAGCCGCAGAGCCCAACCCAAATTGTCTTTTGTTTTAAGGATGGAGTTTGACCATGCTGGTCGGGCGGGTTTTGAAATCTCAACTTCTCGTGATTCTCCGCCTTGATTTTTGAGGCGACTGAATGACAGGCTGCCGTGAGCCACCATGCTGGGCTGTTGTAATATATTGATAAAATGAAATCACAGAGACTATGTAGGGTGCTGCCACTCACGCAAGTAGTCTAATCACTTTGAAAGGCCGATTTGGGCGGGTCTTCTGTGGTCACGAATTTGAGGTCAGCCTGTGAATTGTGGTGAAAACACAACTCACGTCATAAAAGAAAGAAAAAATCGAATAATAATCATACTGATGGATCTGTGTAATTAAAACAAAACGAGGTGCCCAAGACTCCACCCTCAGAACCGCCTTTCTTTATTACCTACAGTTTCCCACTTGTCACCAAGGCTGGAGTGCAGCAGTGCGATCCTTGCTTATTGCAACACCTGCCTTTTGGGTTCAACTGATTTTCATCCATATTGCCTTCATCTCTCTGGTGTTCCAGGTGTACAAAAGATCAGCTCCAGCAAACTTTCTATTTTTATTTTTCTGTACCTACAATCTATCTTTATATCATTACCAGAAAGCCGTCACAACAAAGAAATGAAATCTGAAAAGCAGCACACCTGCGCCTTTGATTTTTACGCCACGACCATGCCGGTGTTCTGTGTAGCATTGCAATTTTAGTGTAGGTGCTGCTGAAGCGAGCATATGCCAAGCCGAGCTAAGATCCTTTATGTATTACTATATTTATTTTTATTTTTCTGTACCTACAATCTATCTTTATATCATTACCAGAAAGCCGTCACAACAAAGAAATGAAATCTGAAAAGCAGCACACCTGCGCCTTTGATTTTTACGCCACGACCATGCCGGTGTTCTGTGTAGCGTCTCAATTTTTGTGTAGGTGCTGCTGAAGCGAGCATATGCCAAGCCGAGCTAAGATCCTTTATGTATTACTATATTTATTTTTATTTTTCTGTACCTACAATCTATCTTTATATCATTACCAGAAAGCCGTCACAACAAAGAAATGAAATCTGAAAAGCAGCACACCTGCGCCTTTGATTTTTACGCCACGACCATGCCGGTGTTCTGTGTAGCGTCTCAATTTTTGTGTAGGTGCTGCCACTCACGCAAGTAGTCTAAGCACTTTGAAAGGCCGATTTGGGCGGGTCTTCTGTGGTCACGAATTTGAGGTCAGCCTGTGAATTGTGGTGAAAACACACCTCACGTCATAAAAGAAAGAAAAAAATCGAATAATAATCATACTGATGGATCTGTGTAATTAAAACAAAACGAGGTGCCCAAGACTCCACCCTCAGAACCGCCTTTCTTTATTACCTACAGTTTCCCTCTTGTCACCAAGGCTGGAGTGCAACAGTGCGAACTTTGCTTACTGCAACACCTCTTTTTTAAGTTCACGTGATTGTCGTCCCAATGCCATTCAAGTAGCTGGGGTTGCAGGTGTCCACGCCACCAGCTCCAGGTAACTTTTATTTTTATATTTCTGAACCTCAAATCTATCTGTTTTGGATTTCCACAAAGCAGTCACCATGAAGAAATAAAACTTCACAGCGGTCCGTGTCATTTTTAGGCTATGACCACGCCTGCCTTCATTTTGGGGTCCCAATTTTAGTGTAGGTGCTGCTGAAGCGAGCATATGCCAAGCCGAGCTAAGATCCTTTATGTATTACTATATCTATTTTTATTTGTTTTGTTTTCTTTTTAGTGAGCGGGCTACGCTGTGTCTTTCGAGGTCAGTCTCGAACCCGTGAACTCAGGATCGGCCTGCCTTGATTATTGAGGCGACTGAATGACAGGCTGCTGTGAGCTACCCTGCCGAGGTATTATAATGTATTGTCAAGAAAGACAAGAGAGAGCCTCTAGGGGCGCCGCCACTGCCCAAGCAATTTAAGCACTTTGAAACGCCGAGGCGGGTGGGGTCACATCGAGATCACGAGTACGAGGTCAGCCTGTTCATTTCTTGATGACACAGCTCACATAAAAAGAGAGAGAAAAATTAAATGTAATCAGACTGATTAGTGTGTAATTGAAACAAGACGAGGTGCCCGAGACTCCACCCACAGAACTGCCTTTATTTATTACGTACAGTTTCCTATTGTCACAAAAGCTGGAGTGCAACCGTGCGATCTTTGCTTATTGAAACACCTGCCTTTTGGGTTCAACTGATTTTCATCCCAATTCCTTAATCTATCTGGTGTGGCAGGTGTAAGCAAGATCCGGTCTAGGTAACTTTCTATTTTTATTTTTCTGTACCTCCAATCTATCTTTATATCATTACCAGAAAGCCATCACAACAAAGAAATGAAATCTGAAAAGCAGCACACCTGCGCCTTTGATTTTTACGCCACGACCATGCCGGTGTTCTGTGTAGCATTGCAATTTTAGTGTAGGTGCTGCCACTCACGCAAGTAGTCTAAGCACTTTGAAATGCCGAGGCTGGAAGGTCACCTCGAGATCACGATTTCGAGGTCAGCCTATTCATTTCTCTGATGACACGTCTCAGATAATAAAAGAGAGAGAGAAAATCTAAAGGTAATCAGACTGATTAGTGTGTGTAATTGAAACAAGACGAGGTGCCCGAAGACTCCACCCTCAAAACAGCCTTACTTTATTACCTACAGTTTCCCACTTGTCACCAAGGCTGGAGTGCAGCAGTGCGATCCTTGCTTATTGCAACACCTGCCTTTTGGGTTCAACTGATTTTCATCCATATTGCCTTCATCTCTCTGGTGTTCCAGGTGTACAAAAGATCAGCTCCAGCAAACTTTCTATTTTTATTTTTCTGTACCTACAATCTATCTTTATATCATTACCAGAAAGCCGTCACAACAAAGAAATGAAATACGAAAAGCAGCAGCCCTGCGCCTGTCATTTTCACGCCACGACCATGCCGGTGTTCTGTGTAGCATTGCAATTTTAGTGTAGGTGCTGCTGAAGCGAGCATATGCCAAGCCGAGCTAAGATCCTTTATGTATTACTATATTTATTTTTATTTGTTTTGTTTTCTTTTTAGTGAGCGGGCTACGCTGTGTCTTTCGAGGTCAGTCTCGAACCCGTGAACTCAGGATCCACCTGCCTCAGCATTCTTTGTGATGAGACTACAGGCATGAGCCCCGGAGCCCAATTCAAATTGTCTTTTGTTTTAAAGACAGGGTTTCACCTTGTTTGTTGGGCGGGTCTCGAAGCGCAACTTCCCTGATCGGCCTGCCTTGATTATTGAGGCGACTGAATGACAGGCTGCCGTGAGCCACCATGCTGGGCTGTTGTAATATATTGATAAAATGAAATCACAGAGACTATGTAGGTGCTGCCGGCGAACATATGCCACGCCCAGCTCTGCTTTTTATGTTTTCCTCTTTGTTTTGAATAGGCAGGGGCTACACTGTGACTCTCGAGGTCAGGCTCGAACCCGTGAACTCAGGATCGGCCTGCCTCAGCATTCTTTGTGATGAGACTACAGGCATGAGCCCCGGAGCCCAATTCAAATTGTCTCTTTGTTTGAAAGACAGGGTTTCACCTGGTTTGTTGGGCGGGTCTCGAAGCGCAACTTCCCTGATCGGCCTGCCTCAGCATTCTTTGTGATGAGACTACAGGCATGAGCCCCGGAGCCCAATTCAAATTGTCTCTTTGTTTGAAAGACAGGGTTTCACCTGGTTTGTTGGGCGGGTCTCGAAGTGCAACTTCCCTGATCGGCCTGCCTTGATTATTGAGGCGACTGAATGACAGGCTGCCGTGAGCCACCATGCTGGGCTGTTGTAATATATTGATAAAATGAAATCACAGAGACTATGTAGGTGCTGCCGGCGAACATATGCCACGCCCAGCTCTGCTTTTTATGTTTTCCTCTTTGTTTTGAATAGGCAGGGGCTACACTGTGACTCTCGAGGTCAGGCTCGAACCCGTGAACTCAGGATCGGCCTGCCTTGATTATTGAGGCGACTGAATGACAGGCTGCTGTGAGCTACCCTACTGGGCTATTATAATGTATTCTCCAAAAGACATCAGAGAGCCTGTAGGGGCGCCGCCACTGCCCAAGCAATTTAAGCACTTTGAAAGGCCGATTTGGGCGGGTCTTCTGTGGTCACGAATTTGAGGTCAGCCTGTTCATTTCTTGATGACACAGCTCACATAAAAAGAGAGAGAAAATCTAAAGGTAATCAGACTGATTAGTGTGTAATTGAAACAAGACGAGGTGCCGAAGACTCCACCCTCAAAACAGCCTTACTTTATTACCTACAGTTTCCTCTTGTCACCAAGGCTGGAGTGCAACAGTGCGAACTTTGCTTACTGCAACACCTCTTTTTAAGTTCACGTGATTGTCGTCCCAATGCCATTCAAGTAGCTGGGGTTGCAGGTGTCCACGCCACCAGCTCCAGGTAACTTTTATTTTTATTTTTCTGTACCTCCAATCTATCTTTATATCATTACCAGAAAGCCGTCACAACAAAGAAATGAAATCTGAAAAGCAGCACACCTGCGCCTTTGATTTTTACGCCACGACCATGCCGGTGTTCTGTGTAGCGTCTCAATTTTTGTGTAGGTGCTGCTGAAGCGAGCATATGCCAAGCCGAGCTAAGATCCTTTATGTATTACTATATTTATTTTTATTTGTTTTGTTTTCTTTTTAGTGAGCGGGCTACCCTGTGTCCTTCGAGGCCGGTCTCGAACCCGTGAACTCAGGATCCACCTGCCTCAGCATTCTTTGTGATGAGACTACAGGCATGAGCCCCGGAGCCCAATTCAAATTGTCTCTTTGTTTGAAAGACAGGGTTTCACCTGGTTTGTTGGGCGGGTCTCGAAGTGCAACTTCCCTGATCGGCCTGCCTTGATTATTGAGGCGACTGAATGACAGGCTGCTGTGAGCTACCCTGCCGAGGTATTATAATGTATTGTCAAGAAAGACAAGAGAGAGCCTCTAGGGGCGCCGCCACTGCCCAAGCAATTTAAGCACTTTGAAATGCCGAGGTTGGAAGGTCACCTCGAGATCACGATTTCGAGGTCAGCCTATTCATTTCTCTGATGACACGTCTCAGATAATAAAAGAGAGAGAGAAAAATTAAATGTAATCAGACTGATTAGTGTGTGTAATTGAAACAAAACGAGGTGCCCAAGACTCCACCCTCAGAACCGCCTTTCTTTATTACCTACAGTTTCCTCTTGTCACCAAGGCTGGAGTGCAGCAGTGCGATCCTTGCTTATTGCAACACCTGCCTTTTGGGTTCAACTGATTTTCATCCATATTGCCTTCATCTCTGGTGTTCCAGGTGTACAAAAGATCAGCTCCAGCAAACTTTCTATTTTTATTTTTCTGTACCTCCAATCTATCTTTATATCATTACCAGAAAGCCGTCACAACAAAGAAATGAAATACGAAAAGCAGCAGCCCTGCGCCTGTCATTTTCACGCCACGACCATGCCGGTGTTCTGTGTAGCGTCTCAATTTTTGTGTAGGTGCTGCGGAAGCGAACACATGCCACGCCCAGCTCTGCTTTTTATGTTTTTCTTTCTTTGTTTAGAAAGGGAGCGGGCTACGCTGTGTCCTTCGAGGCCGGCCTCGAACCCGTGACCTCAGTATCCTCCTGCCTCGGCTTTCTTTGTGCTGAAACTACAGGCTTGAGCCGCAGAGCCCAACCCAAATTGTCTTTTGTTTTAAAGACAGGGTTTCACCTTGTTTGTTGGGCGGGTCTCGAAGTGCAACTTCCCTGATCGGCCTGCCTCAGCATTCTTTGTGATGAGACTACAGGCATGAGCCCCGGAGCCCAATTCAAATTGTCTTTTGTTTTAAGGATGGAGTTTGACCATGCTGGTCGGGCGGGTTTTGAAATTCCAACTTCTCGTGATTCTCCGCCTTGATTTTTGAGGCGACTGAATGACAGGCTGCCGTGAGCCACCATGCTGGGCTGTTACAATATATTGTTAAAAAGAAATCAAAGACACTACGTCGGGTGCTGCCACTCACGCAAGTAGTCTAATCACTTTGAAAGGCCAATGTGGGCGGGTCTTCTGAGGTCAAGAATTTGAGGTCAGCCTGTGAATTGTGGTGAAAACCCACCTCACGTGATAAAAGAAAGAAAAAATCGAATAATAATCATAGTGATGGGTGTGTGTAATTAAAACAAAACGAGGTGCCCGGAGACTCAACCCACAGAACTGCCTTTATTTATTACTTACTGTTTCCCTATTATCACAAAGGCTGGAGTTCAACAGTGCGAACTTTGCTTATTGCAACACCTCTTTTTTAAATTCACGTGATTGTCGTCCCAATGCCATTCAAGTAGCCGGGGTTGCAGGTGTCCACACCACCAGTTCCAGGTTACTTTTATTTTTATTTTTCTGAACCTCAAATCTATCTGTATTTGATTTCCACAAAGCAGTCACCATAAAGAAATAAAACTTCAGAGCAGTGCGTGTCATTTTTACGCTATGACCACACCTGCCTTCATTGTGGTCTCCCAATTATAGTGTAGGTGCTGCCGAAGCGTGCACATACCAAGCCCAGCTAAGATTTTGTATGTATTACTGCTTTTATTTTTATTTTTATTTTTTGTTTGTTTTATTTATAGTGAGCGTGCTATGCTGTGTCCTTCAAGGCCGGTCTCAAACCCGTGAACTCAGGATCCGCCTGCCTCAGCATTCTTTGTGATGAGACTACAGGCATGAGCCCCGGAGCCCAATTCAAATTGTCTTTTTGTTTGAAAGACAGGGTTTCACCTGGTTTGTTGGGCGGGTCTCGAAAGTGCAACTTCCCTGATCGGCCTGCCTCAGCATTCTTTGTGATGAGACTACAGGCATGAGCCCCGGAGCCCAATTCAAATTGTCTTTTGTTTTAAGGATGGAGTTTGACCATGCTGGTCGGGCGGGTTTTGAAATTCCAACTTCGTGATTCTCCGCCTTGATTTTTGAGGCGACTGAATGACAGGCTGCCGTGAGCCACCATGCTGGGCTGTTGTAATATATTGATAAAATGAAATCACAGAGACTATGTAGGGTGCTGCCACTCACGCAAGTAGTCTAAGCACTTTGAAATGCCGAGGCTGGAAGGTCACCTCGAGATCACGATTTCGAGGTCAGCCTATTCATTTCTCTGATGACACGTCTCAGATAATAAAAGAGAGAGAAAAATTAAATGTAATCAGACTGATTAGTGTGTGTAATTGAAACAAAACGAGGTGCCCGAAGACTCCACCCTCAGAACCGCCTTTCTTTATTACCTACAGTTTCCCTCTTGTCACCAAGGCTGGAGTGCAACCGTGCGAACTTTGCTTATTGCAACACCTGCCTTTTGGGTTCAACTGATTTTCATCCATATTGCCTTCATCTCTCTGGTGTTCCAGGTGTACAAAAGATCAGCTCCAGCAAACTTTCTATTTTTATTTTTCTGTACCTCCAATCTATCTTTATATCATTACCAGAAAGCCATCACAACAAAGAAATGAAATCTGAAAAGCAGCAGCCCTGCGCCTGTCATTTTCACGCCACGACCATGCCGGTGTTCTGTGTAGCATTGCAATTTTAGTGTAGGTGCTGCCGAAGCGAACACATGCCACGCCCAGCTCTGCTTTTTTATGTTTTCCTCTTTGTTTTGAATAGGCAGGGGGCTACACTGTGACTCTCGAGGTCAGGCTCGAACCCGTGACCTCAGGATCCTCCTGCCTCGGCATTCTTTGTGCTGGGACTACAGGCTTGAGCCGCAGAGCCCAACCCAAACGGTCTTCTTGTTTTAAGGATGGAGTTTGACCATGCTGGTCGGGCGGGTTTTGAAATTCCAACTTCGTGATTCTCCGCCTTGATTTTTGAGGCGACTGAATGACAGGCTGCCGTGAGCCACCATGCTGGGCTGTTGTAATATATTGATAAAATGAAATCACAGAGACTATGTAGGGTGCTGCCACTCACGCAAGTAGTCTAAGCACTTTGAAAGGCCGATTTGGGCGGGTCTTCTGTGGTCACGAATTTGAGGTCAGCCTGTGAATTGTGGTGAAAACACACCTCACGTCATAAAAGAAAGAAAAAAATCGAATAATAATCATACTGATGGATCTGTGTAATTAAAACAAAACGAGGTGCCCCGAGACTCCACCCACAGAACTGCCTTTATTTATTACGTACAGTTTCCTATTGTCACAAAAGCTGGAGTGCAACAGTGCGAACTTTGCTTACTGCAACACCTCTTTTTTAAGTTCACGTGATTGTCGTCCCAATGCCATTCAAGTAGCTGGGGTTGCAGGTGTCCACGCCACCAGCTCCAGGTAACTTTTATTTTTATATTTCTGAACCTCAAATCTATCTGTATTGGATTTCCACAAAGCAGTCACCATGAAGAAATAAAACTTCACAGCGGTCCGTGTCATTTTTAGGCTATGACCACGCCTGCCTTCATTTTGGGGTCCCAATTTTAGTGTAGGTGCTGCTGAAGCGAGCATATGCCAAGCCGAGCTAAGATCCTTTATGTATTACTATATTTATTTTTATTTTTTTTGTTTTCTTTTTAGTGAGCGGGCTACGCTGTGTCCTTCGAGGCCGGTCTCGAACCCGTGAACTCAGGATCCACCTGCCTCAGCATTCTTTGTGATGAGACTACAGGCATGAGCCCCGGAGCCCAATTCAAATTGTCTCTTTGTTTGAAAGACAGGGTTTCACCTGGTTTGTTGGGCGGGTCTCGAAAGTGCAACTTCCCCTGATCGGCCTGCCTTGATTATTGAGGCGACTGAATGACAGGCTGCTGTGAGCTACCCTGCCGAGGTATTATAATGTATTGTCAAGAAAGACAAGAGAGAGCCTCTAGGGGGCGCCGCCACTCGCCCAAGCAATTTAAGCACTTTGAAATGCCGAGGTTGGAAGGTCACCTCGAGATCACGATTTCGAGGTCAGCCTATTCATTTCTCTGATGACACGTCTCAGATAATAAAAGAGAGAGAGAAAAAATTAAATGTAATCAGACTGATTAGTGTGTGTAATTGAAACAAAACGAGGTGCCCGAAGACTCCACCCTCAGAACCGCCTTTCTTTATTACCTACAGTTTCCCTCTTGTCACCAAGGCTGGAGTGCAACAGTGCGAACTTTGCTTATTGCAACACCTGCCTTTTGGGTTCAACTGATTTTCATCCATATTGCCTTCATCTCTCTGGTGTTCCAGGTGTACAAAAGATCAGCTCCAGCAAACTTTCTATTTTTATTTTTCTGTACCTCCAATCTATCTTTATATCATTACCAGAAAGCCATCACAACAAAGAAATGAAATACGAAAAGCAGCAGCCCTGCGCCTGTCATTTTCACGCCACGACCATGCCGGTGTTCTGTGTAGCATTGCAATTTTAGTGTAGGTGCTGCTGAAGCGAGCATATGCCAAGCCGAGCTAAGATCCTTTATGTATTACTATATTTATTTTTATTTGTTTTGTTTTCTTTTTAGGGAGCGGGCTACGCTGTGTCTTTCGAGGTCAGTCTCGAACCCGTGACCTCAGTATCCTCCTGCCTCGGCATTCTTTGTGCTGGGACTACAGGCTTGAGCCGCAGAGCCCAACCCAAATTGTCTTTTGTTTTAAGGATGGAGTTTCACCATGCTGGTCGGGCGGGTTTTGAAATCTCAACTTCTCGTGATTCTCCGCCTTGATTTTTGAGGCGACTGAATGACAGGCTGCCGTGAGCCACCATGCTGGGCTGTTGTAATATATTGATAAAATGAAATCACAGAGACTATGTAGGGTGCTGCCACTCACGCAAGTAGTCTAAGCACTTTGAAAGGCCAATGTGGGCGGGTCTTCTGAGGTCAAGAATTTGAGGTCAGCCTGTGAATTATGGTGAAAACCCACCTCACGTGATAAAAGAAAGAAAAAATCGAATAATAATCATAGTGATGGGTGTGTGTAATTAAAACAAAACGAGGTGCCCGGAGACTCAACCCACAGAACTGCCTTTATTTATTACTTACTGTTTCCCTCTTATCACAAAGGCTGGAGTGCAACAGTGCGAACTTTGCTTATTGCAACACCTCTTTTAAAATTCACGTGATTGTCGTCCCAATGCCATTCAAGTACCGGGTTGCAGGTGTCCACACCACCAGTTCCAGGTAACTTTTATTTTTATTTTTCTGTACCTACAATCTATCTTTATATCATTACCAGAAAGCCGTCACAACAAAGAAATGAAATCTGAAAAGCAGCACACCTGCGCCTTTGATTTTTACGCCACGACCATGCCGGTGTTCTGTGTAGCATTGCAATTTTAGTGTAGGTGCTGCGAAGCGAACACATGCCACGCCCAGCTCTGCTTTTTATGTTTTCCTCTTTGTTTTGAATAGGCAGGGGCTACACTGTGACTCTCGAGGTCAGGCTCGAACCCGTGACCTCAGTATCCTCCTGCCTCGGCTTTCTTTGTGCTGAAACTACAGGCTTGAGCGGCACAGCCCAACCCAAACGGTCTTCTTGTTTTAAGGATGGAGTTTCACCATGTTGTTCGGGCGGGTTTTGAAATTCCAACTTCGTGATTCTCCGCCTTGATTTTTGAGGCGACTGAATGACAGGCTGCCGTGAGCCACCATGCTGGGCTGTTACAATATATTGTTAAAAAGAAATCAAAGACACTACGCCGGGTGCTGCCACTCACGCAAGTAGTCTAAGCACTTTGAAACGCCGAGGCGGGTGGGGTCACATCGAGATCACGAGTACGAGGTCAGCCTGTTCATTTCTTGATGACACAGCTCACATAAAAAGAGAGAGAAAATCTAAAGGTAATCAGACTGATTAGTGTGTGGAATTGAAACAAGACGAGGTGCCCAAGACTCCACCCTCAGAACCGCCTTTCTTTATTACCTACAGTTTCCCACTTGTCACCAAGGCTGGAGTGCAACCGTGCGATCTTTGCTTATTGAAACACCTGCCTTTTGGGTTCAACTGATTTTCATCCATATTGCCTTCATCTCTGGTGTTCCAGGTGTACAAAAGATCAGCTCCAGCAAACTTTCTATTTTTATTTTTCCTTGTTTTATTTATAGTGAGCGGGCTACCCTGTGTCCTTCGAGGCCGGCCTCGAACCCGTGAACTCAGGATCGGCCTGCCTTGATTATTGAGGCGACTGAATGACAGGCTGCTGTGAGCTACCCTACTGGGCTATTATAATGTATTCTCCAAAAGACATCAGAGAGCCTGTAGGGGCGCCGCCACTCGCCCAAGCAATTTAAGCACTTTGAAATGCCGAGGCTGGAAGGTCACCTCGAGATCACGATTTCGAGGTCAGCCTATTCATTTCTCTGATGACACGTCTCAGATAATAAAAGAGAGAGAAAATCTAAAGGTAATCAGACTGATTAGTGTGTGTAATTGAAACAAAACGAGGTGCCGAAGACTCCACCCTCAGAACCGCCTTTCTTTATTACCTACAGTTTCCCACTTGTCACAAAAGCTGGAGTGCAACCGTGCGATCTTTGCTTATTGAAACACCTGCCTTTTGGGTTCAACTGATTTTCATCCCAATTCCTTAATCTATCTGGTGTGGCAGGTGTAAGCAAGATCCGGTCTAGGTAACTTTCTATTTTTATTTTTCCTTGTTTTATTTATAGTGAGCGGGCTACCCTGTGTCCTTCGAGGCCGGCCTCGAACCCGTGAACTCAGGATCCACCTGCCTCAGCATTCTTTGTGATGAGACTACAGGCATGAGCCCCGGAGCCCAATTCAAATTGTCTTTTGTTTTAAAGACAGGGTTTCACCTTGTTTGTTGGGCGGGTCTCGAAGTGCAACTTCCCTGATCCGCCTGCCTTGATTATTGAGGCGACTGAATGACAGGCTGCCGTGAGCCACCATGCTGGGCTGTTGTAATATATTGATAAAATGAAATCACAGAGACTATGTAGGTGCTGCCACTCACGCAAGTAGTCTAATCACTTTGAAAGGCCGATTTGGGCGGGTCTTCTGAGGTCAAGAATTTGAGGTCAGCCTGTTCATTTCTTGATGACACAGCTCACATAAAAAGAGAGAGAGAAAATCTAAAGGTAATCAGACTGATTAGTGTGTAATTGAAACAAGACGAGGTGCCGAAGACTCCACCCTCAAAACAGCCTTACTTTATTACCTACAGTTTCCCACTTGTCACCAAGGCTGGAGTGCAACCGTGCGATCTTTGCTTATTGAAACACCTGCCTTTTGGGTTCAACTGATTTTCATCCCAATTCCCTTAATCTATCTGGTGTGGCAGGTGTAAGCAAGATCCGGTCTAGGTAACTTTCTATTTTTATTTTTATTTTTATTTTTCCTTGTTTTATTTATAGTGAGCGGGCTACCCTGTGTCCTTCGAGGCCGGTCTCGAACCCGTGAACTCAGGATCCACCTGCCTCAGCATTCTTTGTGATGAGACTACAGGCATGAGCCCCGGAGCCCAATTCAAATTGTCTTTTGTTTTAAGGATGGAGTTTCACCATGTTGTTCGGGCGGGTTTGAAATCTCAACTTCTCGTGATTCTCCGCCTTGATTTTTGAGGCGACTGAATGACAGGCTGCCGTGAGCCACCATGCTGGGCTGTTGTAATATATTGATAAAATGAAATCACAGAGACTATGTAGGTGCTGCCGGCGAACATATGCCACGCCCAGCTCTGCTTTTTTATGTTTTCCTCTTTGTTTTGAATAGGCAGGGGGCTACACTGTGACTCTCGAGGTCAGGCTCGAACCCGTGACCTCAGGATCCTCCTGCCCCGGCATTCTTTGTGCTGGGACTACAGGCTTGAGCGGCACAGCCCAACCCAAACGGTCTTCTTGTTTTAAGGATGGAGTTTCACCATGTTGTTCGGGCGGGTTTCGAAATCTCAACTTCTCGTGATTCTCCCGCCTTGATTTTTGAGGCGACTGAATGACAGGCTGCCGTGAGCCACCATGCTGGGCTGTTGTAATATATTGATAAAATGAAATCACAGAGACTATGTAGGGTGCTGCCACTCACGCAAGTAGTCTAATCACTTTGAAAGGCCAATGTGGGCGGGTCTTCTGAGGTCAAGAATTTGAGGTCAGCCTGTGAATTATGGTGAAAACCCACCTCACGTGATAAAAGAAAGAAAAAAATCGAATAATAATCATAGAGATGGGTGTGTGCAATTAAAACAAAACGAGGTGCCCGGAGACTCAACCCACAGAACTGCCTTTATTTATTACTTACTGTTTCCCTCTTATCACAAAGGCTGGAGTGCAACAGTGCGAACTTTGCTTATTGCAACACCTCTTTTTAAAATTCACGTGATTGTCGTCCCAATGCCATTCAAGTACCGGGGTTGCAGGTGTCCACACCACCAGTTCCAGGTAACTTTTATTTTTATTTTTATTTTCTGAACCTCAAATCTATCTGCATTTGATTTCCCAAAGCAGTCACCATAAAGAAATAAAGCTTCACAGCAGTGCGTTTCATTTTACGCTATGAGCACACCTGCCTTCATTGTGGTGTCCCAATTATAGTGTAGGTGCTGCGAGCATGCACATACCAAGCCCAGCTAAGATTTTGTATGTATTACTGCTTTTATTTTTATTTTCTGAACCTCAAATCTATCTGTTTTGGATTTCCACAAAGCAGTCACCATAAAGAAATAAAGCTTCACAGCAGTGCGTTTCATTTTACGCTATGAGCACACCTGCCTTCATTGTGGTGTCCCAATTATAGTGTAGGTGCTGCGAAGCATGCACATACCAAGCCCAGCTAAGATTTTGTATGTATTACTGCTTTTATTTTTATTTTCTGAACCTCAAATCTATCTGCATTTGATTTCCCAAAGCAGTCACCATGAAGAAATAAAACTTCACAGCGGTCCGTGTCATTTTAGGCTATGACCACGCCTGCCTTCATTTTGGGGTCCCAATTTTAGTGTAGGTGCTGCGGCGAACATATGCCACGCCCAGCTCTGCTTTTTATGTTTTCCTCTTTGTTTTGAATAGGCAGGGGCTACACTGTGACTCTCGAGGTCAGGCTCGAACCCGTGAACTCAGGATCGGCCTGCCTTGATTATTGAGGCGACTGAATGACAGGCTGCTGTGAGCTACCCTACTGGGCTATTATAATGTATTGTCAAGAAAGACAAGAGAGAGCCTCTAGGGGCGCCGCCACTCGCGTAAGGAATTTAAGCACTTTGAAACGCCGAGGCGGGTGGGGTCACATCGAGATCACGAGTACGAGGTCAGCCTGTTCATTTCTTGATGACACAGCTCACATAAAAAGAGAGAGAAAATCTAAAGGTAATCAGACTGATTAGTGTGTGTAATTGAAACAAGACGAGGTGCCGAAGACTCCACCCTCAAAACAGCCTTACTTTATTACCTACAGTTTCCCACTTGTCACCAAGGCTGGAGTGCAACCGTGCGATCTTTGCTTATTGAAACACCTGCCTTTTGGGTTCAACTGATTTTCATCCCAATTCCCTTAATCTATCTGGTGTGGCAGGTGTAAGCAAGATCCGGTCTAGGTAACTTTCTATTTTTATTTTTATTTTTATTTTTATTTTTATTTTTATTTTTATTTTTCTGTACCTACAATCTATCTTTATATCATTACCAGAAAGCCATCACAACAAAGAAATGAAATACGAAAAGCAGCACACCTGCGCCTTTGATTTTTACGCTACGACCATGCCGGTGTTCTGTGTAGCATTGCAATTTTAGTGTAGGTGCTGCGAAGCATGCACATACCAAGCCCAGCTAAGATTTTGTATGTATTACTGCTTTTATTTTTATTTTTATTTTTCCTTGTTTTATTTATAGTGAGCGGGCTACGCTGTGTCCTTCGAGGCCGGTCTCGAACCCGTGACCTCAGGATCCTCCTGCCTCGGCATTCTTTGTGCTGGGACTACAGGCTTGAGCGGCACAGCCCAACCCAAATTGTCTTTTGTTTTAAGGATGGAGTTTCACCATGTTGTTCGGGCGGGTTTGAAATCTCAACTTCTCGTGATTCTCCGCCTTGATTTTTGAGGCGACTGAATGACAGGCTGCCGTGAGCCACCATGCTGGGCTGTTGTAATATATTGATAAAATGAAATCACAGAGACTATGTAGGGTGCTGCCACTCACGCAAGTAGTCTAATCACTTTGAAAGGCCAATGTGGGCGGGTCTTCTGAGGTCAAGAATTTGAGGTCAGCCTGTGAATTATGGTGAAAACCCACCTCACGTGATAAAAGAAAGAAAAAATCGAATAATAATCATACTGATGGATCTGTGTAATTAAAACAAAACGAGGTGCCCGAGACTCCACCCACAGAACTGCCTTTATTTATTACTTACTGTTTCCTCTTATCACAAAGGCTGGAGTGCAACAGTGCGAACTTTGCTTACTGCAACACCTCTTTTTAAGTTCACGTGATTGTCGTCCCAATGCCATTCAAGTAGCTGGGGTTGCAGGTGTCCACGCCACCAGCTCCAGGTAACTTTTATTTTTATATTTCTGAACCTCAAATCTATCTGTATTGGATTTCCACAAAGCAGTCACCATGAAGAAATAAAACTTCACAGCGGTCCGTGTCATTTTAGGCTATGACCACGCCTGCCTTCATTTTGGGGTCCCAATTTTAGTGTAGGTGCTGCTGAAGCGAGCATATGCCAAGCCGAGCTAAGATCCTTTATGTATTACTATATTTATTTTTATTTGTTTTGTTTTCTTTTTAGTGAGCGGGCTACGCTGTGTCTTTCGAGGTCAGTCTCGAACCCGTGACCTCAGGATCCTCCTGCCTCGGCTTTCTTTGTGCTGAAACTACAGGCTTGAGCGGCACAGCCCAACCCAAATTGTCTTTTGTTTTAAGGATGGAGTTTGACCATGCTGGTCGGGCGGGTTTGAAATTCCAACTTCGTGATTCTCCGCCTTGATTTTTGAGGCGACTGAATGACAGGCTGCCGTGAGCCACCATGCTGGGCTGTTGTAATATATTGATAAAATGAAATCACAGAGACTATGTAGGTGCTGCCGGCGAACATATGCCACGCCCAGCTCTGCTTTTTATGTTTTCTCTTTCTTTGTTTAGAAAAGGGAGCGGGCTACGCTGTGTCCTTGAGGCCGGTCTCGAACCCGTGACCTCAGGATCCTCCTGCCTCGGCATTCTTTGTGCTGGGACTACAGGCTTGAGCGGCACAGCCCAACCCAAATTGTCTTTTGTTTTAAGGATGGAGTTTGACCATGCTGGTCGGGCGGGTTTGAAATTCCAACTTCGTGATTCTCCGCCTTGATTTTTGAGGCGACTGAATGACAGGCTGCCGTGAGCCACCATGCTGGGCTGTTACAATATATTGTTAAAAAGAAATCAAAGACACTACGCCGGGTGCTGCCACTCACGCAAGTAGTCTAAGCACTTTGAAATGCCGAGGCTGGAAGGTCACCTCGAGATCACGATTTCGAGGTCAGCCTATTCATTTCTCTGATGACACGTCTCAGATAATAAAAGAGAGAGAAAATCTAAAGGTAATCAGACTGATTAGTGTGTGTAATTGAAACAAAACGAGGTGCCGAAGACTCCACCCTCAAAACAGCCTTACTTTATTACCTACAGTTTCCCACTTGTCACCAAGGCTGGAGTGCAACCGTGCGATCTTTGCTTATTGAAACACCTGCCTTTTGGGTTCAACTGATTTTCATCCCAATTCCCTTAATCTATCTGGTGTGGCAGGTGTAAGCAAGATCCGGTCTAGGTAACTTTCTATTTTTATTTTTCTGTACCTACAATCTATCTTTATATCATTACCAGAAAGCCATCACAACAAAGAAATGAAATCTGAAAAGCAGCAGCCCTCGCCTGTCATTTTCACGCCACGACCATGCCGGTGTTCTGTGTAGCATTGCAATTTTAGTGTAGGTGCTGCGAAGCGAACACATGCCACGCCCAGCTCTGCTTTTTTATGTTTTCCTCTTTGTTTTGAATAGGCAGGGGGCTACACTGTGACTCTCGAGGTCAGGCTCGAACCCGTGACCTCAGTATCCTCCTGCCTCGGCATTCTTTGTGCTGGGACTACAGGCTTGAGCGGCACAGCCCAACCCAAACGGTCTTCTTGTTTTAAGGATGGAGTTTCACCATGTTGTTCGGGCGGGTTTGAAATCTCAACTTCGTGATTCTCCGCCTTGATTTTTGAGGCGACTGAATGACAGGCTGCTGTGAGCTACCCTGCCGAGGTATTATAATGTATTGTCAAGAAAGACAAGAGAGCCTCTAGGGGCGCCGCCACTGCCCAAGCAATTTAAGCACTTTGAAAGGCCAATGTGGGCGGGTCTTCTGTGGTCACGAATTTGAGGTCAGCCTGTGAATTGTGGTGAAAACACACCTCACGTCATAAAAGAAAGAAAAAAATCGAATAATAATCATACTGATGGATCTGTGTAATTAAAACAAAACGAGGTGCCCGGAGACTCAACCCACAGAACTGCCTTTATTTATTACGTACAGTTTCCTATTGTCACAAAAGCTGGAGTGCAACAGTGCGAACTTTGCTTACTGCAACACCTCTTTTTTAAGTTCACGTGATTGTCGTCCCAATGCCATTCAAGTAGCTGGGGTTGCAGGTGTCCACGCCACCAGCTCCAGGTAACTTTTATTTTTATATTTCTGAACCTCAAATCTATCTGTATTGGATTTCCACAAAGCAGTCACCATGAAGAAATAAAACTTCACAGCGGTCCGTGTCATTTTAGGCTATGACCACGCCTGCCTTCATTTTGGGGTCCCAATTTTAGTGTAGGTGCTGCCACTCACGCAAGTAGTCTAAGCACTTTGAAAGGCCAATGTGGGCGGGTCTTCTGTGGTCACGAATTTGAGGTCAGCCTGTGAATTATGGTGAAAACCCACCTCACGTGATAAAAGAAAGAAAAAATCGAATAATAATCATACTGATGGATCTGTGTAATTAAAACAAAACGAGGTGCCCGAGACTCCACCCACAGAACTGCCTTTATTTATTACGTACAGTTTCCTATTGTCACAAAAGCTGGAGTGCAACAGTGCGAACTTTGCTTACTGCAACACCTCTTTTTTAAGTTCACGTGATTGTCGTCCCAATGCCATTCAAGTAGCTGGGGTTGCAGGTGTCCACGCCACCAGCTCCAGGTAACTTTTATTTTTATTTTTCTGTACCTACAATCTATCTTTATATCATTACCAGAAAGCCGTCACAACAAAGAAATGAAATCTGAAAAGCAGCACACCTGCGCCTTTGATTTTTACGCCACGACCATGCCGGTGTTCTGTGTAGCATTGCAATTTTAGTGTAGGTGCTGCGAAGCGAACACATGCCACGCCCAGCTCTGCTTTTTATGTTTTCTCTTTCTTTGTTTAGAAAAGGGAGCGGGCTACGCTGTGTCCTTCGAGGCCGGTCTCGAACCCGTGACCTCAGTATCCTCCTGCCTCGGCTTTCTTTGTGCTGAAACTACAGGCTTGAGCGGCACAGCCCAACCCAAATTGTCTTTTGTTTTAAGGATGGAGTTTCACCATGTTGTTCGGGCGGGTTTGAAATCTCAACTTCGTGATTCTCCGCCTTGATTTTTGAGGCGACTGAATGACAGGCTGCTGTGAGCTACCCTGCCGAGGTATTATAATGTATTGTCAAGAAAGACAAGAGAGCCTCTAGGGGCGCCGCCACTCGCCCAAGCAATTTAAGCACTTTGAAATGCCGAGGCTGGAAGGTCACCTCGAGATCACGATTTCGAGGTCAGCCTATTCATTTCTCTGATGACACGTCTCAGATAATAAAAGAGAGAGAAAAATTAAATGTAATCAGACTGATTAGTGTGTAATTGAAACAAAACGAGGTGCCGAAGACTCCACCCTCAGAACCGCCTTTCTTTATTACCTACAGTTTCCTCTTGTCACCAAGGCTGGAGTGCAACAGTGCGAACTTTGCTTATTGCAACACCTGCCTTTTGGGTTCAACTGATTTTCATCCCAATTCCCTTAATCTATCTGGTGTGGCAGGTGTAAGCAAGATCCGGTCTAGGTAACTTTCTATTTTTATTTTTCTGTACCTCCAATCTATCTTTATATCATTACCAGAAAGCCATCACAACAAAGAAATGAAATCTGAAAAGCAGCAGCCCTGCGCCTGTCATTTTCACGCTACGACCATGCCGGTGTTCTGTGTAGCGTCTCAATTTTGTGTAGGTGCTGCCACTCACGCAAGTAGTCTAAGCACTTTGAAATGCCGAGGCTGGAAGGTCACCTCGAGATCACGATTTCGAGGTCAGCCTATTCATTTCTCTGATGACACGTCTCAGATAATAAAAGAGAGAGAGAAAATCTAAAGGTAATCAGACTGATTAGTGTGTGTAATTGAAACAAAACGAGGTGCCGAAGACTCCACCCTCAGAACCGCCTTTCTTTATTACCTACAGTTTCCTCTTGTCACCAAGGCTGGAGTGCAACCGTGCGATCTTTGCTTATTGAAACACCTGCCTTTTGGGTTCAACTGATTTTCATCCCAATTCCCTTAATCTATCTGGTGTGGCAGGTGTAAGCAAGATCCGGTCTAGGTAACTTTCTATTTTTATTTTTCCTTGTTTTATTTATAGTGAGCGGGCTACGCTGTGTCTTTCGAGGTCAGTCTCGAACCCGTGAACTCAGGATCCACCTGCCTCAGCATTCTTTGTGATGAGACTACAGGCATGAGCCCCGGAGCCCAATTCAAATTGTCTCTTTGTTTGAAAGACAGGGTTTCACCTTGTTTGTTGGGCGGGTCTCGAAGCGCAACTTCCCTGATCCGCCTGCCTTGATTATTGAGGCGACTGAATGACAGGCTGCCGTGAGCCACCATGCTGGGCTGTTACAATATATTGTTAAAAAGAAATCAAAGACACTACGTCGGGTGCTGCCACTCACGCAAGTAGTCTAAGCACTTTGAAATGCCGAGGCTGGAAGGTCACCTCGAGATCACGATTTCGAGGTCAGCCTATTCATTTCTCTGATGACACGTCTCAGATAATAAAAGAGAGAGAAAATCTAAAGGTAATCAGACTGATTAGTGTGTAATTGAAACAAGACGAGGTGCCCGAAGACTCCACCCTCAGAACCGCCTTTCTTTATTACCTACAGTTTCCCACTTGTCACCAAGGCTGGAGTGCAGCAGTGCGATCCTTGCTTATTGCAACACCTCTTTTTAAGTTCACGTGATTGTCGTCCCAATGCCATTCAAGTAGCTGGGGTTGCAGGTGTCCACGCCACCAGCTCCAGGTAACTTTTATTTTTATTTTTCCTTGTTTTATTTATAGTGAGCGGGCTACGCTGTGTCCTTGAGGCGGTCTCGAACCCGTGAACTCAGGATCGGCCTGCCTTGATTATTGAGGCGACTGAATGACAGGCTGCCGTGAGCCACCATGCTGGGCTGTTACAATATATTGTTAAAAAGAAATCAAAGACACTACGTCGGGTGCTGCCACTCACGCAAGTAGTCTAAGCACTTTGAAAGGCCAATGTGGGCGGGTCTTCTGAGGTCAAGAATTTGAGGTCAGCCTGTGAATTATGGTGAAAACCCACCTCACGTGATAAAAGAAAGAAAAAATCGAATAATAATCATACTGATGGATCTGTGTAATTAAAACAAAACGAGGTGCCCAAGACTCCACCCTCAGAACCGCCTTTCTTTATTACCTACAGTTTCCTCTTGTCACCAAGGCTGGAGTGCAACAGTGCGAACTTTGCTTACTGCAACACCTCTTTTTAAGTTCACGTGATTGTCGTCCCAATGCCATTCAAGTAGCTGGGGTTGCAGGTGTCCACGCCACCAGCTCCAGGTAACTTTTATTTTTATTTTCTGAACCTCAAATCTATCTGTTTTGGATTTCCACAAAGCAGTCACCATGAAGAAATAAAACTTCACAGCGGTCCGTGTCATTTTAGGCTATGACCACGCCTGCCTTCATTTTGGGGTCCCAATTTTAGTGTAGGTGCTGCTGAAGCGAGCATATGCCAAGCCGAGCTAAGATCCTTTATGTATTACTATATTTATTTTTATTTGTTTTGTTTTCTTTTTAGTGAGCGGGCTACGCTGTGTCCTTGAGGCCGGTCTCGAACCCGTGAACTCAGGATCCACCTGCCTCAGCATTCTTTGTGATGAGACTACAGGCATGAGCCCCGGAGCCCAATTCAAATTGTCTCTTTGTTTGAAAGACAGGGTTTCACCTGGTTTGTTGGGCGGGTCTCGAAAGTGCAACTTCCCCTGATCGGCCTGCCTTGATTATTGAGGCGACTGAATGACAGGCTGCTGTGAGCTACCCTGCCGAGGTATTATAATGTATTGTCAAGAAAGACAAGAGAGAGCCTCTAGGGGGCGCCGCCACTCGCCCAAGCAATTTAAGCACTTTGAAATGCCGAGGCTGGAAGGTCACCTCGAGATCACGATTTCGAGGTCAGCCTATTCATTTCTCTGATGACACGTCTCAGATAATAAAAGAGAGAGAGAAAAAATTAAATGTAATCAGACTGATTAGTGTGTGTAATTGAAACAAAACGAGGTGCCCGAAGACTCCACCCTCAGAACCGCCTTTCTTTATTACCTACAGTTTCCCTCTTGTCACCAAGGCTGGAGTGCAGCAGTGCGATCCTTGCTTATTGCAACACCTGCCTTTTGGGTTCAACTGATTTTCATCCATATTGCCTTCATCTCTCTGGTGTTCCAGGTGTACAAAAGATCAGCTCCAGCAAACTTTCTATTTTTATTTTTCCTTGTTTTATTTATAGTGAGCGGGCTACGCTGTGTCTTTCGAGGTCAGTCTCGAACCCGTGAACTCAGGATCCACCTGCCTCAGCATTCTTTGTGATGAGACTACAGGCATGAGCCCCGGAGCCCAATTCAAATTGTCTTTTGTTTTAAAGACAGGGTTTCACCTGGTTTGTTGGGCGGGTCTCGAAGCGCAACTTCCCTGATCCGCCTGCCTTGATTATTGAGGCGACTGAATGACAGGCTGCCGTGAGCCACCATGCTGGGCTGTTACAATATATTGTTAAAAAGAAATCAAAGACACTACGTCGGGTGCTGCCACTCACGCAAGTAGTCTAAGCACTTTGAAATGCCGAGGCTGGAAGGTCACCTCGAGATCACGATTTCGAGGTCAGCCTATTCATTTCTCTGATGACACGTCTCAGATAATAAAAGAGAGAGAAAATCTAAAGGTAATCAGACTGATTAGTGTGTAATTGAAACAAGACGAGGTGCCCGAAGACTCCACCCTCAGAACCGCCTTTCTTTATTACCTACAGTTTCCCACTTGTCACCAAGGCTGGAGTGCAGCAGTGCGATCCTTGCTTATTGCAACACCTCTTTTTAAGTTCACGTGATTGTCGTCCCAATGCCATTCAAGTAGCTGGGGTTGCAGGTGTCCACGCCACCAGCTCCAGGTAACTTTTATTTTTATTTTTCCTTGTTTTATTTATAGTGAGCGGGCTACGCTGTGTCCTTGAGGCGGTCTCGAACCCGTGAACTCAGGATCGGCCTGCCTTGATTATTGAGGCGACTGAATGACAGGCTGCCGTGAGCCACCATGCTGGGCTGTTACAATATATTGTTAAAAAGAAATCAAAGACACTACGTCGGGTGCTGCCACTCACGCAAGTAGTCTAAGCACTTTGAAAGGCCAATGTGGGCGGGTCTTCTGAGGTCAAGAATTTGAGGTCAGCCTGTGAATTATGGTGAAAACCCACCTCACGTGATAAAAGAAAGAAAAAATCGAATAATAATCATACTGATGGATCTGTGTAATTAAAACAAAACGAGGTGCCCAAGACTCCACCCTCAGAACCGCCTTTCTTTATTACCTACAGTTTCCTCTTGTCACCAAGGCTGGAGTGCAACAGTGCGAACTTTGCTTACTGCAACACCTCTTTTTAAGTTCACGTGATTGTCGTCCCAATGCCATTCAAGTAGCTGGGGTTGCAGGTGTCCACGCCACCAGCTCCAGGTAACTTTTATTTTTATTTTCTGAACCTCAAATCTATCTGTTTTGGATTTCCACAAAGCAGTCACCATGAAGAAATAAAACTTCACAGCGGTCCGTGTCATTTTAGGCTATGACCACGCCTGCCTTCATTTTGGGGTCCCAATTTTAGTGTAGGTGCTGCTGAAGCGAGCATATGCCAAGCCGAGCTAAGATCCTTTATGTATTACTATATTTATTTTTATTTGTTTTGTTTTCTTTTTAGTGAGCGGGCTACGCTGTGTCCTTGAGGCCGGTCTCGAACCCGTGAACTCAGGATCCACCTGCCTCAGCATTCTTTGTGATGAGACTACAGGCATGAGCCCCGGAGCCCAATTCAAATTGTCTCTTTGTTTGAAAGACAGGGTTTCACCTGGTTTGTTGGGCGGGTCTCGAAGCGCAACTTCCCTGATCGGCCTGCCTTGATTATTCAGGCGACTGAGTGACAGGCTGCTGTGAGCTACCCTGCCGAGGTATTATAATGTATTCTCCAAAAGACATCAGAGAGCCTGTAGGGGCGCCGCCACTGCCCAAGCAATTTAAGCACTTTGAAAGGCCAATGTGGGCGGGTCTTCTGAGGTCAAGAATTTGAGGTCAGCCTGTTCATTTCTTGATGACACAGCTCACATAAAAAGAGAGAGAGAAAAATTAAATGTAATCAGACTGATTAGTGTGTAATTGAAACAAAACGAGGTGCCGAAGACTCCACCCTCAAAACAGCCTTACTTTATTACCTACAGTTTCCCACTTGTCACCAAGGCTGGAGTGCAGCAGTGCGATCCTTGCTTATTGCAACACCTGCCTTTTGGGTTCAACTGATTTTCATCCATATTGCCTTCATCTCTCTGGTGTTCCAGGTGTACAAAAGATCAGCTCCAGCAAACTTTCTATTTTTATTTTTATTTTTATTTTTCCTTGTTTTATTTATAGTGAGCGGGCTACGCTGTGTCTTCGAGGTCAGTCTCGAACCCGTGAACTCAGGATCGGCCTGCCTTGATTATTGAGGCGACTGAATGACAGGCTGCTGTGAGCTACCCTACTGGGCTATTATAATGTATTCTCCAAAAGACATCAGAGAGCCTGTAGGGGCGCCGCCACTCGCGTAAGGAATTTAAGCACTTTGAAATGCCGAGGCTGGAAGGTCACCTCGAGATCACGATTTCGAGGTCAGCCTATTCATTTCTCTGATGACACGTCTCAGATAATAAAAGAGAGAGAAAATCTAAAGGTAATCAGACTGATTAGTGTGTAATTGAAACAAAACGAGGTGCCCAAGACTCCACCCTCAGAACCGCCTTTCTTTATTACCTACAGTTTCCTCTTGTCACCAAGGCTGGAGTGCAGCAGTGCGATCCTTGCTTATTGCAACACCTCTTTTAAAATTCACGTGATTGTCGTCCCAATGCCATTCAAGTACCGGGGTTGCAGGTGTCCACACCACCAGTTCCAGGTAACTTTTATTTTTATTTTCTGAACCTCAAATCTATCTGTTTTGGATTTCCACAAAGCAGTCACCATGAAGAAATAAAACTTCACAGCGGTCCGTGTCATTTTAGGCTATGACCACGCCTGCCTTCATTTTGGGGTCCCAATTTTTGTGTAGGTGCTGCGGAAGCGAACACATGCCACGCCCAGCTCTGCTTTTTTATGTTTTTCTCTTTCTTTGTTTAGAAAAGGGAGCGGGCTACGCTGTGTCTTTCGAGGTCAGTCTCGAACCCGTGACCTCAGTATCCTCCTGCCTCGGCTTTCTTTGTGCTGAAACTACAGGCTTGAGCCGCAGAGCCCAACCCAAATTGTCTTTTGTTTTAAGGATGGAGTTTGACCATGCTGGTCGGCCGGGTTTTGAAATTCCAACTCTCGTGATTCTCCCGCCTTGATTTTTGAGGCGACTGAATGACAGGCTGCCGTGAGCCACCATGCTGGGCTGTTACAATATATTGTTAAAAAAGAAATCAAAGACACTACGTCGGGTGCTGCCACTCACGCAAGTAGTCTAATCACTTTGAAAGGCCAATGTGGGCGGGTCTTCTGAGGTCAAGAATTTGAGGTCAGCCTGTGAATTATGGTGAAAACCCACCTCACGTGATAAAAGAAAGAAAAAAATCGAATAATAATCATAGTGATGGGTGTGTGTAATTAAAACAAAACGAGGTGCCCGGAGACTCAACCCACAGAACTGCCTTTATTTATTACTTACTGTTTCCCTCTTATCACAAAGGCTGGAGTGCAACAGTGCGAACTTTGCTTATTGCAACACCTCTTTTTAAAATTCACGTGATTGTCGTCCCAATGCCATTCAAGTAGCCGGGGTTGCAGGTGTCCACACCACCAGTTCCAGGTTACTTTTATTTTTATTTTTCTGAACCTCAAATCTATCTGTATTTGATTTCCACAAAGCAGTCACCATAAAGAAATAAAACTTCACAGCAGTGCGTTTCATTTTACGCTATGAGCACACCTGCCTTCATTGTGGTGTCCCAATTATAGTGTAGGTGCTGCCGAAGCATGCACATACCAAGCCCAGCTAAGATTTTGTATGTATTACTGCTTTTATTTTTATTTTTATTTTTTCCTTGTTTTATTTATAGTGAGCGGGCTACCCTGTGTCCTTGAGGCCGGCCTCGAACCCGTGAACTCAGGATCGGCCTGCCTCAGCATTCTTTGTGATGAGACTACAGGCATGAGCCCCGGAGCCCAATTCAAATTGTCTTTTTGTTTTAAAGACAGGGTTTCACCTTGTTTGTTGGGCGGGTCTCGAAAGCGCAACTTCCCCTGATCCGCCTGCCTTGATTATTCAGGCGACTGAGTGACAGGCTGCTGTGAGCTACCCTACTGGGCTATTATAATGTATTCTCCAAAAAGACATCAGAGAGCCTGTAGGGGGCGCCGCCACTCGCGTAAGGAATTTAAGCACTTTGAAACGCCGAGGCGGGTGGGGGTCACATCGAGATCACGAGTACGAGGTCAGCCTGTTCATTTCTTGATGACACAGCTCACATAAAAAGAGAGAGAAAATCTAAAGGTAATCAGACTGATTAGTGTGTAATTGAAACAAGACGAGGTGCCGAAGACTCCACCCTCAAAACAGCCTTACTTTATTACCTACAGTTTCCCACTTGTCACCAAGGCTGGAGTGCAACCGTGCGATCTTTGCTTATTGAAACACCTGCCTTTTGGGTTCAACTGATTTTCATCCCAATTCCTTAATCTATCTGGTGTGGCAGGTGTAAGCAAGATCCGGTCTAGGTAACTTTCTATTTTTATTTTTCTGTACCTACAATCTATCTTTATATCATTACCAGAAAGCCATCACAACAAAGAAATGAAATCTGAAAAGCAGCACACCTGCGCCTTTGATTTTACGCCACGACCATGCCGGTGTTCTGTGTAGCATTGCAATTTTAGTGTAGGTGCTGCCGGCGAACATATGCCACGCCCAGCTCTGCTTTTTTATGTTTTCCTCTTTGTTTTGAATAGGCAGGGGGCTACACTGTGACTCTCGAGGTCAGGCTCGAACCCGTGACCTCAGGATCCTCCTGCCTCGGCATTCTTTGTGCTGGGACTACAGGCTTGAGCGGCACAGCCCAACCCAAACGGTCTTCTTGTTTTAAGGATGGAGTTTGACCATGCTGGTCGGGCGGGTTTTGAAATCTCAACTTCGTGATTCTCCGCCTTGATTTTTGAGGCGACTGAATGACAGGCTGCCGTGAGCCACCATGCTGGGCTGTTGTAATATATTGATAAAATGAAATCACAGAGACTATGTAGGTGCTGCCACTCACGCAAGTAGTCTAAGCACTTTGAAAGGCCAATGTGGGCGGGTCTTCTGTGGTCACGAATTTGAGGTCAGCCTGTTCATTTCTTGATGACACAGCTCACATAAAAAGAGAGAGAAAATCTAAAGGTAATCAGACTGATTAGTGTGTAATTGAAACAAGACGAGGTGCCGAAGACTCCACCCTCAGAACCGCCTTTCTTTATTACCTACAGTTTCCCACTTGTCACCAAGGCTGGAGTGCAACAGTGCGAACTTTGCTTATTGCAACACCTCTTTTTAAGTTCACGTGATTGTCGTCCCAATGCCATTCAAGTACCGGGGTTGCAGGTGTCCACGCCACCAGCTCCAGGTAACTTTTATTTTTATTTTTCTGTACCTACAATCTATCTTTATATCATTACCAGAAAGCCGTCACAACAAAGAAATGAAATCTGAAAAGCAGCACACCTGCGCCTTTGATTTTACGCCACGACCATGCCGGTGTTCTGTGTAGCATTGCAATTTTAGTGTAGGTGCTGCAAGCATGCACATACCAAGCCCAGCTAAGATTTTGTATGTATTACTGCTTTTATTTTTATTTTTATTTTTATTTTTATTTTCTGAACCTCAAATCTATCTGTATTGGATTTCCACAAAGCAGTCACCATAAAGAAATAAAGCTTCACAGCAGTGCGTTTCATTTTACGCTATGAGCACACCTGCCTTCATTGTGGTGTCCCAATTATAGTGTAGGTGCTGCCACTCACGCAAGTAGTCTAAGCACTTTGAAAGGCCGATTTGGGCGGGTCTTCTGTGGTCACGAATTTGAGGTCAGCCTGTTCATTTCTTGATGACACAGCTCACATAAAAAGAGAGAGAAAATCTAAAGGTAATCAGACTGATTAGTGTGTGTAATTGAAACAAGACGAGGTGCCGAAGACTCCACCCTCAGAACCGCCTTTCTTTATTACCTACAGTTTCCCACTTGTCACCAAGGCTGGAGTGCAGCAGTGCGATCCTTGCTTATTGCAACACCTCTTTTAAAATTCACGTGATTGTCGTCCCAATGCCATTCAAGTACCGGGGTTGCAGGTGTCCACACCACCAGTTCCAGGTAACTTTTATTTTTATTTTCTGAACCTCAAATCTATCTGTATTGGATTTCCACAAAGCAGTCACCATGAAGAAATAAAACTTCACAGCGGTCCGTGTCATTTTAGGCTATGACCACGCCTGCCTTCATTTTGGGGTCCCAATTTTAGTGTAGGTGCTGCCACTCACGCAAGTAGTCTAAGCACTTTGAAAGGCCGATTTGGGCGGGTCTTCTGTGGTCACGAATTTGAGGTCAGCCTGTTCATTTCTTGATGACACAGCTCACATAAAAAGAGAGAGAGAAAATCTAAAGGTAATCAGACTGATTAGTGTGTAATTGAAACAAGACGAGGTGCCGAAGACTCCACCCTCAGAACCGCCTTTCTTTATTACCTACAGTTTCCCACTTGTCACCAAGGCTGGAGTGCAACCGTGCGATCTTTGCTTATTGAAACACCTGCCTTTTGGGTTCAACTGATTTTCATCCCAATTCCTTAATCTATCTGGTGTGGCAGGTGTAAGCAAGATCCGGTCTAGGTAACTTTCTATTTTTATTTTTCCTTGTTTTATTTATAGTGAGCGGGCTACCCTGTGTCCTTCGAGGCCGGCCTCGAACCCGTGACCTCAGGATCCTCCTGCCTCGGCATTCTTTGTGCTGGGACTACAGGCTTGAGCCGCAGAGCCCAACCCAAATTGTCTTTTGTTTTAAGGATGGAGTTTGACCATGCTGGTCGGGCGGGTTTTGAAATTCCAACTTCGTGATTCTCCGCCTTGATTTTTGAGGCGACTGAATGACAGGCTGCCGTGAGCCACCATGCTGGGCTGTTGTAATATATTGATAAAATGAAATCACAGAGACTATGTAGGGTGCTGCCACTCACGCAAGTAGTCTAATCACTTTGAAAGGCCGATTTGGGCGGGTCTTCTGAGGTCAAGAATTTGAGGTCAGCCTGTTCATTTCTTGATGACACAGCTCACATAAAAAGAGAGAGAGAAAATCTAAATGTAATCAGACTGATTAGTGTGTGTAATTGAAACAAAACGAGGTGCCGAAGACTCCACCCTCAGAACCGCCTTTCTTTATTACCTACAGTTTCCCACTTGTCACCAAGGCTGGAGTGCAGCAGTGCGATCCTTGCTTATTGCAACACCTGCCTTTTGGGTTCAACTGATTTTCATCCATATTGCCTTCATCTCTCTGGTGTTCCAGGTGTACAAAAGATCAGCTCCAGCAAACTTTCTATTTTTATTTTTCTGTACCTCCAATCTATCTTTATATCATTACCAGAAAGCCATCACAACAAAGAAATGAAATCTGAAAAGCAGCAGCCCTCGCCTGTCATTTTCACGCTACGACCATGCCGGTGTTCTGTGTAGCGTCTCAATTTTTGTGTAGGTGCTGCGAAGCATGCACATACCAAGCCCAGCTAAGATTTTGTATGTATTACTGCTTTTATTTTTATTTGTTTTGTTTTCTTTTTAGTGAGCGGGCTACGCTGTGTCTTTCGAGGTCAGTCTCGAACCCGTGACCTCAGGATCCTCCTGCCTCGGCATTCTTTGTGCTGGGACTACAGGCTTGAGCGGCACAGCCCAACCCAAACGGTCTTCTTGTTTTAAGGATGGAGTTTCACCATGTTGTTCGGGCGGGTTTCGAAATCTCAACTTCTCGTGATTCTCCGCCTTGATTTTTGAGGCGACTGAATGACAGGCTGCCGTGAGCCACCATGCTGGGCTGTTGTAATATATTGATAAAATGAAATCACAGAGACTATGTAGGTGCTGCCACTCACGCAAGTAGTCTAAGCACTTTGAAAGGCCGATTTGGGCGGGTCTTCTGTGGTCACGAATTTGAGGTCAGCCTGTGAATTGTGGTGAAAACACACCTCACGTCATAAAAGAAAGAAAAAAATCGAATAATAATCATACTGATGGATCTGTGTAATTAAAACAAAACGAGGTGCCGAAGACTCCACCCTCAGAACCGCCTTTCTTTATTACCTACAGTTTCCCTCTTGTCACCAAGGCTGGAGTGCAACAGTGCGAACTTTGCTTATTGCAACACCTCTTTTTAAGTTCACGTGATTGTCGTCCCAATGCCATTCAAGTAGCTGGGGTTGCAGGTGTCCACACCACCAGTTCCAGGTAACTTTTATTTTTATATTTCTGAACCTCAAATCTATCTGTATTGGATTTCCACAAAGCAGTCACCATGAAGAAATAAAACTTCACAGCGGTCCGTGTCATTTTTAGGCTATGACCACGCCTGCCTTCATTTTGGGGTCCCAATTTTAGTGTAGGTGCTGCGAAGCATGCACATACCAAGCCCAGCTAAGATTTTGTATGTATTACTGCTTTTATTTTTATTTTTCCTTGTTTTATTTATAGTGAGCGGGCTACGCTGTGTCCTTGAGGCGGTCTCGAACCCGTGACCTCAGGATCCTCCTGCCTCGGCATTCTTTGTGCTGGGACTACAGGCTTGAGCGGCACAGCCCAACCCAAATTGTCTTTTGTTTTAAAGACAGGGTTTCACCTGGTTTGTTGGGCGGGTCTCGAAGTGCAACTTCCCTGATCGGCCTGCCTTGATTATTGAGGCGACTGAATGACAGGCTGCTGTGAGCTACCCTACTGGGCTATTATAATGTATTGTCAAGAAAGACAAGAGAGAGCCTCTAGGGGGCGCCGCCACTCGCCCAAGCAATTTAAGCACTTTGAAATGCCGAGGCTGGAAGGTCACCTCGAGATCACGATTTCGAGGTCAGCCTATTCATTTCTCTGATGACACGTCTCAGATAATAAAAGAGAGAGAAAAATTAAATGTAATCAGACTGATTAGTGTGTGTAATTGAAACAAAACGAGGTGCCCGAAGACTCCACCCTCAGAACCGCCTTTCTTTATTACCTACAGTTTCCCTCTTGTCACCAAGGCTGGAGTGCAGCAGTGCGATCCTTGCTTATTGCAACACCTGCCTTTTGGGTTCAACTGATTTTCATCCATATTGCCTTCATCTCTCTGGTGTTCCAGGTGTACAAAAGATCAGCTCCAGCAAACTTTCTATTTTTATTTTTCTGTACCTCCAATCTATCTTTATATCATTACCAGAAAGCCGTCACAACAAAGAAATGAAATACGAAAAGCAGCAGCCCTGCGCCTGTCATTTTCACGCTACGACCATGCCGGTGTTCTGTGTAGCGTCTCAATTTTTGTGTAGGTGCTGCGGAAGCGAACACATGCCACGCCCAGCTCTGCTTTTTTATGTTTTTCTCTTTCTTTGTTTAGAAAAGGGAGCGGGCTACGCTGTGTCTTCAAAGGTCAGTCTCGAACCCGTGACCTCAGTATCCTCCTGCCTCGGCTTTCTTTGTGCTGAAACTACAGGCTTGAGCCGCAGAGCCCAACCCAAATTGTCTTTTGTTTTAAGGATGGAGTTTGACCATGCTGGTCGGGCGGGTTTTGAAATTCCAACTTCTCGTGATTCTCCCGCCTTGATTTTTGAGGCGACTGAATGACAGGCTGCCGTGAGCCACCATGCTGGGCTGTTGTAATATATTGATAAAATGAAATCACAGAGACTATGTAGGGTGCTGCCACTCACGCAAGTAGTCTAATCACTTTGAAAGGCCAATGTGGGCGGGTCTTCTGAGGTCAAGAATTTGAGGTCAGCCTGTGAATTATGGTGAAAACCCACCTCACGTGATAAAAGAAAGAAAAAAATCGAATAATAATCATAGTGATGGGTGTGTGTAATTAAAACAAAACGAGGTGCCCGGAGACTCAACCCACAGAACTGCCTTTATTTATTACTTACTGTTTCCCTCTTATCACAAAGGCTGGAGTGCAACAGTGCGAACTTTGCTTATTGCAACACCTCTTTTAAAATTCACGTGATTGTCGTCCCAATGCCATTCAAGTAGCTGGGGTTGCAGGTGTCCACACCACCAGTTCCAGGTAACTTTTATTTTTATTTTCTGAACCTCAAATCTATCTGCATTTGATTTCCCAAAGCAGTCACCATGAAGAAATAAAACTTCACAGCGGTCCGTGTCATTTTTAGGCTATGACCACGCCTGCCTTCATTTTGGGGTCCCAATTTTAGTGTAGGTGCTGCGAAGCATGCACATACCAAGCCCAGCTAAGATTTTGTATGTATTACTGCTTTTATTTTTATTTTTATTTTTCCTTGTTTTATTTATAGTGAGCGGGCTACCCTGTGTCCTTGAGGCGGTCTCGAACCCGTGACCTCAGGATCCTCCTGCCTCGGCATTCTTTGTGCTGGGACTACAGGCTTGAGCCGCAGAGCCCAACCCAAATTGTCTTTTGTTTTAAAGACAGGGTTTCACCTGGTTTGTTGGGCGGGTCTCGAAGTGCAACTTCCCTGATCGGCCTGCCTTGATTATTGAGGCGACTGAATGACAGGCTGCTGTGAGCTACCCTACTGGGCTATTATAATGTATTGTCAAGAAAGACAAGAGAGAGCCTCTAGGGGCGCCGCCACTCGCCCAAGCAATTTAAGCACTTTGAAATGCCGAGGCTGGAAGGTCACCTCGAGATCACGATTTCGAGGTCAGCCTATTCATTTCTCTGATGACACGTCTCAGATAATAAAAGAGAGAGAAAAATTAAATGTAATCAGACTGATTAGTGTGTGTAATTGAAACAAAACGAGGTGCCGAAGACTCCACCCTCAGAACCGCCTTTCTTTATTACCTACAGTTTCCTCTTGTCACCAAGGCTGGAGTGCAACAGTGCGAACTTTGCTTATTGCAACACCTGCCTTTTGGGTTCAACTGATTTTCATCCATATTGCCTTCATCTCTCTGGTGTTCCAGGTGTACAAAAGATCAGCTCCAGCAAACTTTCTATTTTTATTTTTCTGTACCTCCAATCTATCTTTATATCATTACCAGAAAGCCGTCACGACAAAGAAATGAAATACGAAAAGCAGCAGCCCTCGCCTGTCATTTTCACGCTACGACCATGCCGGTGTTCTGTGTAGCATTGCAATTTTAGTGTAGGTGCTGCCGAAGCGAACATATGCCACGCCCAGCTCTGCTTTTTTATGTTTTCCTCTTTGTTTTGAATAGGCAGGGGGCTACACTGTGACTCTCGAGGTCAGGCTCGAACCCGTGACCTCAGGATCCTCCTGCCTCGGCTTTCTTTGTGCTGAAACTACAGGCTTGAGCCGCAGAGCCCAACCCAAATTGTCTTTTGTTTTAAGGATGGAGTTTCACCATGTTGTTCGGGCGGGTTTCGAAATCCCAACTTCTCGTGATTCTCCCGCCTTGATTTTTGAGGCGACTGAATGACAGGCTGCCGTGAGCCACCATGCTGGGCTGTTACAATATATTGTTATAAAAGAAATCAAAGACACTACGTCGGGTGCTGCCACTCACGCAAGTAGTCTAATCACTTTGAAAGGCCAATGTGGGCGGGTCTTCTGAGGTCAAGAATTTGAGGTCAGCCTGTGAATTATGGTGAAAACCCACCTCACGTGATAAAAGAAAGAAAAAAATCGAATAATAATCATAGTGATGGGTGTGTGCAATTAAAACAAAACGAGGTGCCCGGAGACTCAACCCACAGAACTGCCTTTATTTATTACTTACTGTTTCCCTCTTATCACAAAGGCTGGAGTGCAACAGTGCGAACTTTGCTTATTGCAACACCTCTTTTTAAAATTCACGTGATTGTCGTCCCAATGCCATTCAAGTACCCGGGGTTGCAGGTGTCCACACCACCAGTTCCAGGTAACTTTTATTTTAATTTTCTGAACCTCAAATCTATCTGCATTTGATTTCCCCAAAGCAGTCACCATAAAGAAATAAAGCTTCACAGCAGTGCGTTTCATTTTACGCTATGAGCACACCTGCCTTCATTGTGGTGTCCCAATTATAGTGTAGGTGCTGCCGAAGCATGCACATACCAAGCCCAGCTAAGATTTTGTATGTATTACTGCTTTTATTTTTATTTTTATTTTTTCCTTGTTTTATTTATAGTGAGCGGGCTACCCTGTGTCCTTCGAGGCCGGCCTCGAACCCGTGAACTCAGGATCGGCCTGCCTCAGCATTCTTTGTGATGAGACTACAGGCATGAGCCCCGGAGCCCAATTCAAATTGTCTTTTTGTTTTAAAGACAGGGTTTCACCTTGTTTGTTGGGCGGGTCTCGAAAGCGCAACTTCCCCTGATCCGCCTGCCTTGATTATTCAGGCGACTGAGTGACAGGCTGCTGTGAGCTACCCTACTGGGCTATTATAATGTATTCTCCAAAAAGACATCAGAGAGCCTGTAGGGGGCGCCGCCACTCGCGTAAGGAATTTAAGCACTTTGAAACGCCGAGGCGGGTGGGGGTCACATCGAGATCACGAGTACGAGGTCAGCCTGTTCATTTCTTGATGACACAGCTCACATAAAAAAAAGAGAGAGAGAAAATCTAAAGGTAATCAGACTGATTAGTGTGTGGAATTGAAACAAGACGAGGTGCCCGAAGACTCCACCCTCAAAACAGCCTTACTTTATTACCTACAGTTTCCCACTTGTCACCAAGGCTGGAGTGCAACCGTGCGATCTTTGCTTATTGAAACACCTGCCTTTTGGGTTCAACTGATTTTCATCCCAATTCCCTTAATCTATCTGGTGTGGCAGGTGTAAGCAAGATCCGGTCTAGGTAACTTTCTATTTTTATTTTTCTGTACCTACAATCTATCTTTATATCATTACCAGAAAGCCGTCACAACAAAGAAATGAAATACGAAAAGCAGCAGCCCTGCGCCTGTCATTTTCACGCTACGACCATGCCGGTGTTCTGTGTAGCGTCTCAATTTTTGTGTAGGTGCTGCGGAAGCGAACACATGCCACGCCCAGCTCTGCTTTTTTATGTTTTTCTCTTTCTTTGTTTAGAAAAGGGAGCGGGCTACGCTGTGTCTTTCGAGGTCAGTCTCGAACCCGTGACCTCAGTATCCTCCTGCCTCGGCTTTCTTTGTGCTGAAACTACAGGCTTGAGCCGCAGAGCCCAACCCAAATTGTCTTTTGTTTTAAGGATGGAGTTTGACCATGCTGGTCGGGCGGGTTTTGAAATTCCAACTTCTCGTGATTCTCCCGCCTTGATTTTTGAGGCGACTGAATGACAGGCTGCCGTGAGCCACCATGCTGGGCTGTTACAATATATTGTTAAAAAAGAAATCAAAGACACTACGTCGGGTGCTGCCACTCACGCAAGTAGTCTAATCACTTTGAAAGGCCAATGTGGGCGGGTCTTCTGAGGTCAAGAATTTGAGGTCAGCCTGTGAATTATGGTGAAAACCCACCTCACGTGATAAAAGAAAGAAAAAAATCGAATAATAATCATAGTGATGGGTGTGTGTAATTAAAACAAAACGAGGTGCCCGGAGACTCAACCCACAGAACTGCCTTTATTTATTACTTACTGTTTCCCTCTTATCACAAAGGCTGGAGTGCAACAGTGCGAACTTTGCTTATTGCAACACCTCTTTTAAAATTCACGTGATTGTCGTCCCAATGCCATTCAAGTACCGGGGTTGCAGGTGTCCACACCACCAGTTCCAGGTAACTTTTATTTTTATTTTTCTGTACCTCCAATCTATCTTTATATCATTACCAGAAAGCCGTCACAACAAAGAAATGAAATCTGAAAAGCAGCAGCCCTGCGCCTGTCATTTTCACGCTACGACCATGCCGGTGTTCTGTGTAGCATTGCAATTTTAGTGTAGGTGCTGCCGAAGCGAACATATGCCACGCCCAGCTCTGCTTTTTTATGTTTTCCTCTTTGTTTTGAATAGGCAGGGGGCTACACTGTGACTCTCGAGGTCAGGCTCGAACCCGTGACCTCAGGATCCTCCTGCCTCGGCTTTCTTTGTGCTGAAACTACAGGCTTGAGCCGCAGAGCCCAACCCAAACGGTCTTCTTGTTTTAAGGATGGAGTTTCACCATGTTGTTCGGGCGGGTTTCGAAATCTCAACTTCTCGTGATTCTCCCGCCTTGATTTTTGAGGCGACTGAATGACAGGCTGCCGTGAGCCACCATGCTGGGCTGTTACAATATATTGTTATAAAAGAAATCAAAGACACTACGTCGGGTGCTGCCACTCACGCAAGTAGTCTAATCACTTTGAAAGGCCAATGTGGGCGGGTCTTCTGAGGTCAAGAATTTGAGGTCAGCCTGTGAATTATGGTGAAAACCCACCTCACGTGATAAAAGAAAGAAAAAAATCGAATAATAATCATAGAGATGGGTGTGTGCAATTAAAACAAAACGAGGTGCCCGGAGACTCAACCCACAGAACTGCCTTTATTTATTACTTACTGTTTCCCTCTTATCACAAAGGCTGGAGTGCAACAGTGCGAACTTTGCTTATTGCAACACCTCTTTTAAAATTCACGTGATTGTCGTCCCAATGCCATTCAAGTAGCTGGGGTTGCAGGTGTCCACACCACCAGTTCCAGGTAACTTTTATTTTTATTTTCTGAACCTCAAATCTATCTGCATTTGATTTCCCAAAGCAGTCACCATAAAGAAATAAAGCTTCACAGCAGTGCGTTTCATTTTACGCTATGAGCACACCTGCCTTCATTGTGGTGTCCCAATTATAGTGTAGGTGCTGCAAGCATGCACATACCAAGCCCAGCTAAGATTTTGTATGTATTACTGCTTTTATTTTTATTTTTATTTTTCCTTGTTTTATTTATAGTGAGCGGGCTACCCTGTGTCCTTGAGGCCGGCCTCGAACCCGTGAACTCAGGATCCACCTGCCTCAGCATTCTTTGTGATGAGACTACAGGCATGAGCCCCGGAGCCCAATTCAAATTGTCTTTTTGTTTTAAAGACAGGGTTTCACCTTGTTTGTTGGGCGGGTCTCGAAAGCGCAACTTCCCCTGATCCGCCTGCCTTGATTATTGAGGCGACTGAATGACAGGCTGCTGTGAGCTACCGTACTGGGCTATTATAATGTATTGTCAAGAAAGACAAGAGAGCCTCTAGGGGCGCCGCCACTCGCCCAAGCAATTTAAGCACTTTGAAACGCCGAGGCGGGTGGGGTCACATCGAGATCACGAGTACGAGGTCAGCCTGTTCATTTCTTGATGACACAGCTCACATAAAAAAGAGAGAGAGAAAATCTAAAGGTAATCAGACTGATTAGTGTGTAATTGAAACAAGACGAGGTGCCGAAGACTCCACCCTCAGAACCGCCTTTCTTTATTACCTACAGTTTCCCACTTGTCACCAAGGCTGGAGTGCAACCGTGCGATCTTTGCTTATTGAAACACCTGCCTTTTGGGTTCAACTGATTTTCATCCCAATTCCCTTAATCTATCTGGTGTGGCAGGTGTAAGCAAGATCCGGTCTAGGTAACTTTCTATTTTTATTTTTCTGTACCTACAATCTATCTTTATATCATTACCAGAAAGCCATCACAACAAAGAAATGAAATCTGAAAAGCAGCACACCTGCGCCTTTGATTTTTACGCCACGACCATGCCGGTGTTCTGTGTAGCATTGCAATTTTAGTGTAGGTGCTGCTGAAGCGAGCATATGCCAAGCCGAGCTAAGATCCTTTATGTATTACTATATTTATTTTTATTTGTTTTGTTTTCTTTTTAGTGAGCGGGCTACGCTGTGTCCTTCGAGGTCAGTCTCGAACCCGTGACCTCAGGATCCTCCTGCCTCGGCATTCTTTGTGCTGGGACTACAGGCTTGAGCGGCACAGCCCAACCCAAACGGTCTTCTTGTTTTAAGGATGGAGTTTCACCATGTTGTTCGGGCGGGTTTCGAAATCTCAACTTCTCGTGATTCTCCCGCCTTGATTTTTGAGGCGACTGAATGACAGGCTGCCGTGAGCCACCATGCTGGGCTGTTGTAATATATTGATAAAATGAAATCACAGAGACTATGTAGGGTGCTGCCACTCACGCAAGTAGTCTAAGCACTTTGAAAGGCCGATTTGGGCGGGTCTTCTGTGGTCACGAATTTGAGGTCAGCCTGTGAATTGTGGTGAAAACACACCTCACGTCATAAAAGAAAGAAAAAAATCGAATAATAATCATACTGATGGATCTGTGTAATTAAAACAAAACGAGGTGCCCCGAGACTCCACCCACAGAACTGCCTTTATTTATTACGTACAGTTTCCTATTGTCACAAAAGCTGGAGTGCAACAGTGCGAACTTTGCTTACTGCAACACCTCTTTTTTAAGTTCACGTGATTGTCGTCCCAATGCCATTCAAGTAGCTGGGGTTGCAGGTGTCCACGCCACCAGCTCCAGGTAACTTTTATTTTTATATTTCTGAACCTCAAATCTATCTGTATTGGATTTCCACAAAGCAGTCACCATGAAGAAATAAAACTTCACAGCGGTCCGTGTCATTTTAGGCTATGACCACGCCTGCCTTCATTTTGGGGTCCCAATTTTAGTGTAGGTGCTGCTGAAGCGAGCATATGCCAAGCCGAGCTAAGATCCTTTATGTATTACTATATTTATTTTTATTTGTTTTGTTTTCTTTTTAGTGAGCGGGCTACGCTGTGTCCTTCGAGGCGGTCTCGAACCCGTGAACTCAGGATCCACCTGCCTCAGCATTCTTTGTGATGAGACTACAGGCATGAGCCCCGGAGCCCAATTCAAATTGTCTCTTTGTTTGAAAGACAGGGTTTCACCTGGTTTGTTGGGCGGGTCTCGAAGTGCAACTTCCCTGATCGGCCTGCCTTGATTATTGAGGCGACTGAATGACAGGCTGCTGTGAGCTACCCTGCCGAGGTATTATAATGTATTGTCAAGAAAGACAAGAGAGAGCCTCTAGGGGCGCCGCCACTGCCCAAGCAATTTAAGCACTTTGAAATGCCGAGGCTGGAAGGTCACCTCGAGATCACGATTTCGAGGTCAGCCTATTCATTTCTCTGATGACACGTCTCAGATAATAAAAGAGAGAGAGAAAAATTAAATGTAATCAGACTGATTAGTGTGTAATTGAAACAAAACGAGGTGCCCAAGACTCCACCCTCAGAACCGCCTTTCTTTATTACCTACAGTTTCCTCTTGTCACCAAGGCTGGAGTGCAGCAGTGCGATCCTTGCTTATTGCAACACCTGCCTTTTGGGTTCAACTGATTTTCATCCATATTGCCTTCATCTCTGGTGTTCCAGGTGTACAAAAGATCAGCTCCAGCAAACTTTCTATTTTTATTTTTCTGTACCTCCAATCTATCTTTATATCATTACCAGAAAGCCGTCACAACAAAGAAATGAAATACGAAAAGCAGCAGCCCTGCGCCTGTCATTTTCACGCCACGACCATGCCGGTGTTCTGTGTAGCGTCTCAATTTTTGTGTAGGTGCTGCGAAGCGAACACATGCCACGCCCAGCTCTGCTTTTTATGTTTTTCTTTCTTTGTT
The DNA here is from genome assembly GCA_021498475.1 of Saguinus midas. Classification (NCBI taxonomy): domain Eukaryota; kingdom Metazoa; phylum Chordata; class Mammalia; order Primates; family Cebidae; genus Saguinus; species Saguinus midas. The sequence continues at coordinate 623,982 of CM038410.1, read as the reverse complement.
TAGAAAAGGGAGCGGGCTACGCTGTGTCTTCGAGGTCAGTCTCGAACCCGTGACCTCAGTATCCTCCTGCCTCGGCTTTCTTTGTGCTGAAACTACAGGCTTGAGCCGCAGAGCCCAACCCAAACGGTCTTCTTGTTTTAAGGATGGAGTTTGACCATGCTGGTCGGGCGGGTTTGAAATCTCAACTTCTCGTGATTCTCCGCCTTGATTTTTGAGGCGACTGAATGACAGGCTGCCGTGAGCCACCATGCTGGGCTGTTGTAATATATTGATAAAATGAAATCACAGAGACTATGTAGGTGCTGCCACTCACGCAAGTAGTCTAAGCACTTTGAAAGGCCGATTTGGGCGGGTCTTCTGTGGTCACGAATTTGAGGTCAGCCTGTGAATTGTGGTGAAAACACACCTCACGTCATAAAAGAAAGAAAAAAATCGAATAATAATCATACTGATGGATCTGTGTAATTAAAACAAAACGAGGTGCCCCGAGACTCCACCCACAGAACTGCCTTTATTTATTACGTACAGTTTCCTATTGTCACAAAAGCTGGAGTGCAACAGTGCGAACTTTGCTTACTGCAACACCTCTTTTTTAAGTTCACGTGATTGTCGTCCCAATGCCATTCAAGTAGCTGGGGTTGCAGGTGTCCACGCCACCAGCTCCAGGTAACTTTTATTTTTATATTTCTGAACCTCAAATCTATCTGTTTTGGATTTCCACAAAGCAGTCACCATGAAGAAATAAAACTTCACAGCGGTCCGTGTCATTTTCAGGCTATGACCACGCCTGCCTTCATTTTGGGGTCCCAATTTTAGTGTAGGTGCTGCTGAAGCGAGCATATGCCAAGCCGAGCTAAGATCCTTTATGTATTACTATATTTATTTTTATTTTTATTTGTTTTGTTTTCTTTTTAGTGAGCGGGCTACGCTGTGTCCTTCGAGGCCGGTCTCGAACCCGTGAACTCAGGATCCACCTGCCTCAGCATTCTTTGTGATGAGACTACAGGCATGAGCCCCGGAGCCCAATTCAAATTGTCTCTTTGTTTGAAAGACAGGGTTTCACCTGGTTTGTTGGGCGGGTCTCGAAAGTGCAACTTCCCCTGATCGGCCTGCCTTGATTATTGAGGCGACTGAATGACAGGCTGCTGTGAGCTACCCTGCCGAGGTATTATAATGTATTGTCAAGAAAGACAAGAGAGAGCCTCTAGGGGGCGCCGCCACTCGCCCAAGCAATTTAAGCACTTTGAAATGCCGAGGCTGGAAGGTCACCTCGAGATCACGATTTCGAGGTCAGCCTATTCATTTCTCTGATGACACGTCTCAGATAATAAAAGAGAGAGAGAAAAAATTAAATGTAATCAGACTGATTAGTGTGTGTAATTGAAACAAAACGAGGTGCCCGAAGACTCCACCCTCAGAACCGCCTTTCTTTATTACCTACAGTTTCCCTCTTGTCACCAAGGCTGGAGTGCAGCAGTGCGATCCTTGCTTATTGCAACACCTGCCTTTTGGGTTCAACTGATTTTCATCCATATTGCCTTCATCTCTCTGGTGTTCCAGGTGTACAAAAGATCAGCTCCAGCAAACTTTCTATTTTTATTTTTCTGTACCTCCAATCTATCTTTATATCATTACCAGAAAGCCGTCACAACAAAGAAATGAAATACGAAAAGCAGCAGCCCTGCGCCTGTCATTTTCACGCTACGACCATGCCGGTGTTCTGTGTAGCGTCTCAATTTTTGTTGAAGCGAACACATGCCACGCCCAGCTCTGCTTTTTTATGTTTTTCTCTTTCTTTGTTTAGAAAAGGGAGCGGGCTACGCTGTGTCTTTCGAGGTCAGTCTCGAACCCGTGACCTCAGTATCCTCCTGCCTCGGCTTTCTTTGTGCTGAAACTACAGGCTTGAGCCGCAGAGCCCAACCCAAATTGTCTTTTGTTTTAAGGATGGAGTTTGACCATGCTGGTCGGGCGGGTTTTGAAATTCCAACTTCTCGTGATTCTCCCGCCTTGATTTTTGAGGCGACTGAATGACAGGCTGCCGTGAGCCACCATGCTGGGCTGTTACAATATATTGTTAAAAAAGAAATCAAAGACACTACGTCGGGTGCTGCCACTCACGCAAGTAGTCTAATCACTTTGAAAGGCCAATGTGGGCGGGTCTTCTGAGGTCAAGAATTTGAGGTCAGCCTGTGAATTATGGTGAAAACCCACCTCACGTGATAAAAGAAAGAAAAAAATCGAATAATAATCATAGTGATGGGTGTGTGTAATTAAAACAAAACGAGGTGCCCAAGACTCCACCCTCAGAACCGCCTTTCTTTATTACCTACAGTTTCCCACTTGTCACCAAGGCTGGAGTGCAACAGTGCGAACTTTGCTTATTGCAACACCTCTTTTTAAGTTCACGTGATTGTCGTCCCAATGCCATTCAAGTAGCTGGGGTTGCAGGTGTCCACGCCACCAGCTCCAGGTAACTTTTATTTTTATTTTTCTGTACCTCCAATCTATCTTTATATCATTACCAGAAAGCCGTCACAACAAAGAAATGAAATACGAAAAGCAGCACACCTGCGCCTTTGATTTTTACGCCACGACCATGCCGGTGTTCTGTGTAGCGTCTCAATTTTTGTGTAGGTGCTGCCACTCACGCAAGTAGTCTAATCACTTTGAAAGGCCGATTTGGGCGGGTCTTCTGTGGTCACGAATTTGAGGTCAGCCTGTGAATTATGGTGAAAACCCACCTCACGTGATAAAAGAAAGAAAAAATCGAATAATAATCATAGTGATGGGTGTGTGTAATTAAAACAAAACGAGGTGCCGAAGACTCCACCCTCAGAACCGCCTTTCTTTATTACCTACAGTTTCCCACTTGTCACCAAGGCTGGAGTGCAGCAGTGCGATCCTTGCTTATTGCAACACCTCTTTTTAAGTTCACGTGATTGTCGTCCCAATGCCATTCAAGTAGCTGGGGTTGCAGGTGTCCACGCCACCAGCTCCAGGTAACTTTTATTTTTATTTGTTTTGTTTTCTTTTTAGTGAGCGGGCTACGCTGTGTCCTTCGAGGCCGGTCTCGAACCCGTGAACTCAGGATCCACCTGCCTCAGCATTCTTTGTGATGAGACTACAGGCATGAGCCCCGGAGCCCAATTCAAATTGTCTCTTTGTTTGAAAGACAGGGTTTCACCTGGTTTGTTGGGCGGGTCTCGAAGTGCAACTTCCCTGATCCGCCTGCCTTGATTATTGAGGCGACTGAATGACAGGCTGCTGTGAGCTACCCTACTGGGCTATTATAATGTATTGTCAAGAAAGACAAGAGAGAGCCTCTAGGGGCGCCGCCACTCGCGTAAGGAATTTAAGCACTTTGAAATGCCGAGGCTGGAAGGTCACCTCGAGATCACGATTTCGAGGTCAGCCTATTCATTTCTCTGATGACACGTCTCAGATAATAAAAGAGAGAGAGAAAAAATTAAATGTAATCAGACTGATTAGTGTGTGTAATTGAAACAAAACGAGGTGCCCGAAGACTCCACCCTCAGAACCGCCTTTCTTTATTACCTACAGTTTCCTCTTGTCACCAAGGCTGGAGTGCAACCGTGCGATCTTTGCTTATTGAAACACCTGCCTTTTGGGTTCAACTGATTTTCATCCCAATTCCCTTAATCTATCTGGTGTGGCAGGTGTAAGCAAGATCCGGTCTAGGTAACTTTCTATTTTTATTTTTCTGTACCTACAATCTATCTTTATATCATTACCAGAAAGCCATCACAACAAAGAAATGAAATCTGAAAAGCAGCAGCCCTCGCCTGTCATTTTCACGCCACGACCATGCCGGTGTTCTGTGTAGCATTGCAATTTTAGTGTAGGTGCTGCGGAAGCGAACACATGCCACGCCCAGCTCTGCTTTTTATGTTTTTCTCTTTCTTTGTTTAGAAAAGGGAGCGGGCTACGCTGTGTCTTTCGAGGTCAGTCTCGAACCCGTGACCTCAGGATCCTCCTGCCTCGGCATTCTTTGTGCTGGGACTACAGGCTTGAGCCGCAGAGCCCAACCCAAATTGTCTTTTGTTTTAAGGATGGAGTTTGACCATGCTGGTCGGGCGGGTTTTGAAATTCCAACTTCTCGTGATTCTCCGCCTTGATTTTTGAGGCGACTGAATGACAGGCTGCCGTGAGCCACCATGCTGGGCTGTTGTAATATATTGATAAAATGAAATCACAGAGACTATGTAGGGTGCTGCCACTCACGCAAGTAGTCTAATCACTTTGAAAGGCCAATGTGGGCGGGTCTTCTGAGGTCAAGAATTTGAGGTCAGCCTGTGAATTATGGTGAAAACCCACCTCACGTGATAAAAGAAAGAAAAAAATCGAATAATAATCATAGTGATGGGTGTGTGTAATTAAAACAAAACGAGGTGCCCGGAGACTCAACCCACAGAACTGCCTTTATTTATTACTTACTGTTTCCCTCTTATCACAAAGGCTGGAGTGCAACAGTGCGAACTTTGCTTATTGCAACACCTCTTTTTAAAATTCACGTGATTGTCGTCCCAATGCCATTCAAGTACCCGGGGTTGCAGGTGTCCACACCACCAGTTCCAGGTAACTTTTATTTTTATTTTCTGAACCTCAAATCTATCTGCATTTGATTTCCCAAAGCAGTCACCATAAAGAAATAAAGCTTCACAGCAGTGCGTTTCATTTTTACGCTATGAGCACACCTGCCTTCATTGTGGTGTCCCAATTATAGTGTAGGTGCTGCCGAAGCATGCACATACCAAGCCCAGCTAAGATTTTGTATGTATTACTGCTTTTATTTTTATTTTTATTTTTTCCTTGTTTTATTTATAGTGAGCGGGCTACCCTGTGTCCTTCGAGGCCGGCCTCGAACCCGTGAACTCAGGATCGGCCTGCCTCAGCATTCTTTGTGATGAGACTACAGGCATGAGCCCCGGAGCCCAATTCAAATTGTCTTTTTGTTTTAAAGACAGGGTTTCACCTTGTTTGTTGGGCGGGTCTCGAAAGCGCAACTTCCCCTGATCCGCCTGCCTTGATTATTCAGGCGACTGAGTGACAGGCTGCTGTGAGCTACCCTACTGGGCTATTATAATGTATTCTCCAAAAAGACATCAGAGAGCCTGTAGGGGGCGCCGCCACTCGCGTAAGGAATTTAAGCACTTTGAAACGCCGAGGCGGGTGGGGGTCACATCGAGATCACGAGTACGAGGTCAGCCTGTTCATTTCTTGATGACACAGCTCACATAAAAAAAAGAGAGAGAGAAAATCTAAAGGTAATCAGACTGATTAGTGTGTGGAATTGAAACAAGACGAGGTGCCCGAAGACTCCACCCTCAAAACAGCCTTACTTTATTACCTACAGTTTCCCACTTGTCACCAAGGCTGGAGTGCAACCGTGCGATCTTTGCTTATTGAAACACCTGCCTTTTGGGTTCAACTGATTTTCATCCCAATTCCCTTAATCTATCTGGTGTGGCAGGTGTAAGCAAGATCCGGTCTAGGTAACTTTCTATTTTTATTTTTCTGTACCTACAATCTATCTTTATATCATTACCAGAAAGCCATCACAACAAAGAAATGAAATACGAAAAGCAGCACACCTGCGCCTTTGATTTTACGCTACGACCATGCCGGTGTTCTGTGTAGCATTGCAATTTTAGTGTAGGTGCTGCCGAAGCGAACATATGCCACGCCCAGCTCTGCTTTTTTATGTTTTCCTCTTTGTTTTGAATAGGCAGGGGGCTACACTGTGACTCTCGAGGTCAGGCTCGAACCCGTGACCTCAGGATCCTCCTGCCTCGGCATTCTTTGTGCTGGGACTACAGGCTTGAGCGGCACAGCCCAACCCAAACGGTCTTCTTGTTTTAAGGATGGAGTTTCACCATGTTGTTCGGGCGGGTTTCGAAATCTCAACTTCTCGTGATTCTCCCGCCTTGATTTTTGAGGCGACTGAATGACAGGCTGCCGTGAGCCACCATGCTGGGCTGTTGTAATATATTGATAAAATGAAATCACAGAGACTATGTAGGGTGCTGCCACTCACGCAAGTAGTCTAAGCACTTTGAAAGGCCAATGTGGGCGGGTCTTCTGTGGTCACGAATTTGAGGTCAGCCTGTGAATTATGGTGAAAACCCACCTCACGTGATAAAAGAAAGAAAAAATCGAATAATAATCATAGTGATGGGTGTGTGTAATTAAAACAAAACGAGGTGCCCGAGACTCCACCCACAGAACTGCCTTTATTTATTACTTACTGTTTCCTCTTATCACAAAGGCTGGAGTGCAACAGTGCGAACTTTGCTTATTGCAACACCTCTTTTTAAGTTCACGTGATTGTCGTCCCAATGCCATTCAAGTAGCTGGGGTTGCAGGTGTCCACACCACCAGTTCCAGGTAACTTTTATTTTTATTTTCTGAACCTCAAATCTATCTGCATTTGATTTCCCAAAGCAGTCACCATGAAGAAATAAAACTTCACAGCGGTCCGTGTCATTTTTAGGCTATGACCACGCCTGCCTTCATTTTGGGGTCCCAATTTTAGTGTAGGTGCTGCGAAGCATGCACATACCAAGCCCAGCTAAGATTTTGTATGTATTACTGCTTTTATTTTTATTTTTATTTTTATTTTTCCTTGTTTTATTTATAGTGAGCGGGCTACGCTGTGTCTTTCGAGGTCAGTCTCGAACCCGTGAACTCAGGATCGGCCTGCCTCAGCATTCTTTGTGATGAGACTACAGGCATGAGCCCCGGAGCCCAATTCAAATTGTCTTTTGTTTTAAAGACAGGGTTTCACCTGGTTTGTTGGGCGGGTCTCGAAGCGCAACTTCCCCTGATCCGCCTGCCTTGATTATTGAGGCGACTGAATGACAGGCTGCTGTGAGCTACCGTACTGGGCTATTATAATGTATTCTCAAAAAAGACATCAGAGAGCCTGTAGGGGGCGCCGCCACTCGCGTAAGGAATTTAAGCACTTTGAAACGCCGAGGCGGGTGGGGGTCACATCGAGATCACGAGTACGAGGTCAGCCTGTTCATTTCTTGATGACACAGCTCACATAAAAAAAGAGAGAGAGAAAATCTAAAGGTAATCAGACTGATTAGTGTGTGTAATTGAAACAAGACGAGGTGCCCGAAGACTCCACCCTCAGAACCGCCTTTCTTTATTACCTACAGTTTCCCACTTGTCACCAAGGCTGGAGTGCAACAGTGCGAACTTTGCTTATTGCAACACCTGCCTTTTGGGTTCAACTGATTTTCATCCCAATTCCTTAATCTATCTGGTGTGGCAGGTGTAAGCAAGATCCGGTCTAGGTAACTTTCTATTTTTATTTTTCTGTACCTACAATCTATCTTTATATCATTACCAGAAAGCCATCACAACAAAGAAATGAAATACGAAAAGCAGCACACCTGCGCCTTTGATTTTACGCTACGACCATGCCGGTGTTCTGTGTAGCATTGCAATTTTAGTGTAGGTGCTGCTGAAGCGAGCATATGCCAAGCCGAGCTAAGATCCTTTATGTATTACTATATTTATTTTTATTTTTCCTTGTTTTATTTATAGTGAGCGGGCTACGCTGTGTCTTTCGAGGTCAGTCTCGAACCCGTGACCTCAGGATCCTCCTGCCTCGGCATTCTTTGTGCTGGGACTACAGGCTTGAGCGGCACAGCCCAACCCAAATTGTCTTTTGTTTTAAGGATGGAGTTTCACCATGTTGTTCGGGCGGGTTTGAAATCTCAACTTCTCGTGATTCTCCGCCTTGATTTTTGAGGCGACTGAATGACAGGCTGCCGTGAGCCACCATGCTGGGCTGTTGTAATATATTGATAAAATGAAATCACAGAGACTATGTAGGGTGCTGCCACTCACGCAAGTAGTCTAAGCACTTTGAAAGGCCGATTTGGGCGGGTCTTCTGAGGTCAAGAATTTGAGGTCAGCCTGTGAATTATGGTGAAAACCCACCTCACGTGATAAAAGAAAGAAAAAATCGAATAATAATCATACTGATGGATCTGTGTAATTAAAACAAAACGAGGTGCCCGAAGACTCCACCCTCAGAACCGCCTTTCTTTATTACCTACAGTTTCCTCTTGTCACCAAGGCTGGAGTGCAACAGTGCGAACTTTGCTTATTGCAACACCTCTTTTTAAGTTCACGTGATTGTCGTCCCAATGCCATTCAAGTACCCGGGGTTGCAGGTGTCCACACCACCAGTTCCAGGTAACTTTTATTTTTATTTTTCTGAACCTCAAATCTATCTGTTTTGGATTTCCACAAAGCAGTCACCATGAAGAAATAAAACTTCACAGCGGTCCGTGTCATTTTAGGCTATGACCACGCCTGCCTTCATTTTGGGGTCCCAATTTTAGTGTAGGTGCTGCTGAAGCGAGCATATGCCAAGCCGAGCTAAGATCCTTTATGTATTACTATATTTATTTTTATTTTTATTTGTTTTTGTTTTCTTTTCAGTGAGCGGGCTACGCTGTGTCCTTCGAGGCCGGTCTCGAACCCGTGAACTCAGGATCCACCTGCCTCAGCATTCTTTGTGATGAGACTACAGGCATGAGCCCCGGAGCCCAATTCAAATTGTCTCTTTGTTTGAAAGACAGGGTTTCACCTGGTTTGTTGGGCGGGTCTCGAAGTGCAACTTCCCTGATCCGCCTGCCTTGATTATTGAGGCGACTGAATGACAGGCTGCTGTGAGCTACCCTACTGGGCTATTATAATGTATTGTCAAGAAAGACAAGAGAGCCTCTAGGGGCGCCGCCACTGCCCAAGCAATTTAAGCACTTTGAAATGCCGAGGCTGGAAGGTCACCTCGAGATCACGATTTCGAGGTCAGCCTATTCATTTCACTGATGACACGTCTCAGATAATAAAAGAGAGAGAAAATTAAATGTAATCAGACTGATTAGTGTGTGTAATTGAAACAAAACGAGGTGCCGAAGACTCCACCCTCAGAACCGCCTTTCTTTATTACCTACAGTTTCCTCTTGTCACCAAGGCTGGAGTGCAACAGTGCGAACTTTGCTTATTGCAACACCTGCCTTTTGGGTTCAACTGATTTTCATCCATATTGCCTTCATCTCTCTGGTGTTCCAGGTGTACAAAAGATCAGCTCCAGCAAACTTTCTATTTTTATTTTTCTGTACCTCCAATCTATCTTTATATCATTACCAGAAAGCCATCACAACAAAGAAATGAAATCTGAAAAGCAGCAGCCCTCGCCTGTCATTTTCACGCCACGACCATGCCGGTGTTCTGTGTAGCATTGCAATTTTAGTGTAGGTGCTGCGAAGCGAACATATGCCACGCCCAGCTCTGCTTTTTTATGTTTTTCTCTTTCTTTGTTTAGAAAAGGGAGCGGGCTACGCTGTGTCTTTCGAGGTCAGTCTCGAACCCGTGACCTCAGGATCCTCCTGCCCCGGCATTCTTTGTGCTGGGACTACAGGCTTGAGCGGCACAGCCCAACCCAAACGGTCTTCTTGTTTTAAGGATGGAGTTTCACCATGTTGTTCGGGCGGGTTTCGAAATCTCAACTTCTCGTGATTCTCCCGCCTTGATTTTTGAGGCGACTGAATGACAGGCTGCCGTGAGCCACCATGCTGGGCTGTTACAATATATTGTTAAAAAAGAAATCAAAGACACTACGTCGGGTGCTGCCACTCACGCAAGTAGTCTAATCACTTTGAAAGGCCAATGTGGGCGGGTCTTCTGAGGTCAAGAATTTGAGGTCAGCCTGTGAATTATGGTGAAAACCCACCTCACGTGATAAAAGAAAGAAAAAAATCGAATAATAATCATAGAGATGGGTGTGTGCAATTAAAACAAAACGAGGTGCCCGGAGACTCAACCCACAGAACTGCCTTTATTTATTACTTACTGTTTCCTCTTATCACAAAGGCTGGAGTGCAACAGTGCGAACTTTGCTTATTGCAACACCTCTTTTTAAAATTCACGTGATTGTCGTCCCAATGCCATTCAAGTACCCGGGGTTGCAGGTGTCCACACCACCAGTTCCAGGTAACTTTTATTTTTATTTTTCTGAACCTCAAATCTATCTGCATTTGATTTCCCCAAAGCAGTCACCATAAAGAAATAAAGCTTCACAGCAGTGCGTTTCATTTTTACGCTATGAGCACACCTGCCTTCATTGTGGTGTCCCAATTATAGTGTAGGTGCTGCCAAAGCATGCACATACCAAGCCCAGCTAAGATTTTGTATGTATTACTGCTTTTATTTTTATTTTTATTTTTCCTTGTTTTATTTATAGTGAGCGGGCTACCCTGTGTCCTTGAGGCCGGCCTCGAACCCGTGAACTCAGGATCGGCCTGCCTCAGCATTCTTTGTGATGAGACTACAGGCATGAGCCCCGGAGCCCAATTCAAATTGTCTTTTGTTTTAAAGACAGGGTTTCACCTTGTTTGTTGGGCGGGTCTCGAAGCGCAACTTCCCCTGATCCGCCTGCCTTGATTATTCAGGCGACTGAGTGACAGGCTGCTGTGAGCTACCCTACTGGGCTATTATAATGTATTCTCCAAAAAGACATCAGAGAGCCTGTAGGGGGCGCCGCCACTCGCGTAAGGAATTTAAGCACTTTGAAACGCCGAGGCGGGTGGGGTCACATCGAGATCACGATTTCGAGGTCAGTCTCGAACCCGTGACCTCAGTATCCTCCTGCCTCGGCTTTCTTTGTGCTGAAACTACAGGCTTGAGCGGCACAGCCCAACCCAAATTGTCTTTTGTTTTAAGGATGGAGTTTGACCATGCTGGTCGGGCGGGTTTTGAAATTCCAACTTCGTGATTCTCCGCCTTGATTTTTGAGGCGACTGAATGACAGGCTGCTGTGAGCTACCCTGCCGAGGTATTATAATGTATTCTCCAAAAGACATCAGAGAGCCTGTAGGGGCGCCGCCACTCGCCCAAGCAATTTAAGCACTTTGAAATGCCGAGGCTGGAAGGTCACCTCGAGATCACGATTTCGAGGTCAGCCTGTTCATTTCTTGATGACACAGCTCACATAAAAAAGAGAGAGAAAATCTAAAGGTAATCAGACTGATTAGTGTGTAATTGAAACAAGACGAGGTGCCCAAGACTCCACCCTCAAAACAGCCTTACTTTATTACCTACAGTTTCCCACTTGTCACCAAGGCTGGAGTGCAACAGTGCGAACTTTGCTTATTGCAACACCTGCCTTTTGGGTTCAACTGATTTTCATCCATATTGCCTTCATCTCTGGTGTTCCAGGTGTACAAAAGATCAGCTCCAGCAAACTTTCTATTTTTATTTTTCTGAACCTCAAATCTATCTGCATTTGATTTCCCAAAGCAGTCACCATAAAGAAATAAAGCTTCACAGCAGTGCGTTTCATTTTACGCTATGAGCACACCTGCCTTCATTGTGGTGTCCCAATTATAGTGTAGGTGCTGCCGAAGCGAACATATGCCACGCCCAGCTCTGCTTTTTTATGTTTTCCTCTTTGTTTTGAATAGGCAGGGGGCTACACTGTGACTCTCGAGGTCAGGCTCGAACCCGTGACCTCAGGATCCTCCTGCCCCGGCATTCTTTGTGCTGGGACTACAGGCTTGAGCGGCACAGCCCAACCCAAACGGTCTTCTTGTTTTAAGGATGGAGTTTCACCATGTTGTTCGGGCGGGTTTCGAAATCTCAACTTCTCGTGATTCTCCCGCCTTGATTTTTGAGGCGACTGAATGACAGGCTGCCGTGAGCCACCATGCTGGGCTGTTACAATATATTGTTATAAAAGAAATCAAAGACACTACGTCGGGTGCTGCCACTCACGCAAGTAGTCTAATCACTTTGAAAGGCCAATGTGGGCGGGTCTTCTGAGGTCAAGAATTTGAGGTCAGCCTGTGAATTATGGTGAAAACCCACCTCACGTGATAAAAGAAAGAAAAAAATCGAATAATAATCATACTGATGGATCTGTGTAATTAAAACAAAACGAGGTGCCCGAGACTCCACCCACAGAACTGCCTTTATTTATTACTTACTGTTTCCTCTTATCACAAAGGCTGGAGTGCAACAGTGCGAACTTTGCTTATTGCAACACCTCTTTTAAAATTCACGTGATTGTCGTCCCAATGCCATTCAAGTAGCTGGGGTTGCAGGTGTCCACACCACCAGTTCCAGGTAACTTTTATTTTTATTTTTCTGAACCTCAAATCTATCTGCATTTGATTTCCCAAAGCAGTCACCATGAAGAAATAAAACTTCACAGCGGTCCGTGTCATTTTAGGCTATGACCACGCCTGCCTTCATTTTGGGGTCCCAATTTTAGTGTAGGTGCTGCTGAAGCGAGCATATGCCAAGCCGAGCTAAGATCCTTTATGTATTACTATATTTATTTTTATTTTTATTTTTTCCTTGTTTTATTTATAGTGAGCGGGCTACCCTGTGTCCTTCGAGGCCGGCCTCGAACCCGTGAACTCAGGATCGGCCTGCCTCAGCATTCTTTGTGATGAGACTACAGGCATGAGCCCCGGAGCCCAATTCAAATTGTCTTTTTGTTTTAAAGACAGGGTTTCACCTTGTTTGTTGGGCGGGTCTCGAAGCGCAACTTCCCCTGATCCGCCTGCCTTGATTATTCAGGCGACTGAGTGACAGGCTGCTGTGAGCTACCCTACTGGGCTATTATAATGTATTCTCCAAAAAGACATCAGAGAGCCTGTAGGGGGCGCCGCCACTCGCGTAAGGAATTTAAGCACTTTGAAACGCCGAGGCGGGTGGGGGTCACATCGAGATCACGAGTACGAGGTCAGCCTGTTCATTTCTTGATGACACAGCTCACATAAAAAAGAGAGAGAAAATCTAAAGGTAATCAGACTGATTAGTGTGTAATTGAAACAAGACGAGGTGCCCGAAGACTCCACCCTCAAAACAGCCTTACTTTATTACCTACAGTTTCCCACTTGTCACCAAGGCTGGAGTGCAACCGTGCGATCTTTGCTTATTGAAACACCTGCCTTTTGGGTTCAACTGATTTTCATCCCAATTCCCTTAATCTATCTGGTGTGGCAGGTGTAAGCAAGATCCGGTCTAGGTAACTTTCTATTTTTATTTTTCTGTACCTACAATCTATCTTTATATCATTACCAGAAAGCCATCACAACAAAGAAATGAAATACGAAAAGCAGCACACCTGCGCCTTTGATTTTTACGCTACGACCATGCCGGTGTTCTGTGTAGCATTGCAATTTTAGTGTAGGTGCTGCCGACGCGAACATATGCCACGCCCGGCTCTGCTTTTTTATGTTTTCCTCTTTGTTTTGAATAGGCAGGGGGCTACACTGTGACTCTCGAGGTCAGGCTCGAACCCGTGACCTCAGGATCCTCCTGCCTCGGCATTCTTTGTGCTGGGACTACAGGCTTGAGCGGCACAGCCCAACCCAAACGGTCTTCTTGTTTTAAGGATGGAGTTTCACCATGTTGTTCGGGCGGGTTTCGAAATCTCAACTTCTCGTGATTCTCCCGCCTTGATTTTTGAGGCGACTGAATGACAGGCTGCCGTGAGCCACCATGCTGGGCTGTTGTAATATATTGATAAAAATGAAATCACAGAGACTATGTAGGGTGCTGCCACTCACGCAAGTAGTCTAAGCACTTTGAAAGGCCGATTTGGGCGGGTCTTCTGTGGTCACGAATTTGAGGTCAGCCTGTGAATTGTGGTGAAAACACACCTCACGTCATAAAAGAAAGAAAAAAATCGAATAATAATCATACTGATGGATCTGTGTAATTAAAACAAAACGAGGTGCCCCGAGACTCCACCCACAGAACTGCCTTTATTTATTACGTACAGTTTCCTATTGTCACAAAAGCTGGAGTGCAACAGTGCGAACTTTGCTTACTGCAACACCTCTTTTTTAAGTTCACGTGATTGTCGTCCCAATGCCATTCAAGTAGCTGGGGTTGCAGGTGTCCACGCCACCAGCTCCAGGTAACTTTTATTTTATATTTCTGAACCTCAAATCTATCTGTATTGGATTTCCACAAAGCAGTCACCATGAAGAAATAAAACTTCACAGCGGTCCGTGTCATTTTTAGGCTATGACCACGCCTGCCTTCATTTTGGGGTCCCAATTTTAGTGTAGGTGCTGCTGAAGCGAGCATATGCCAAGCCGAGCTAAGATCCTTTATGTATTACTATATTTATTTTTATTTGTTTTGTTTTCTTTTTAGTGAGCGGGCTACGCTGTGTCCTTCGAGGCCGGTCTCGAACCCGTGAACTCAGGATACGCCTGCCTCAGCATTCTTTGTGATGAGACTACAGGCATGAGCCCAGGAGCCCAATTCAAATTGTCTTCTTGTTTTAAAAACAGGGTTTCACCTAGTTTGTTGGGCGGGTCTCGAAAGCGCAACTTCCCTGATCCGCCTGCCTTGATTATTCAGGCGACTGAGTGACAGGCTGCTGTGAGCTACCCTACTGGGCTATTATAATGTATTGTCAAGAAAGACAAGAGAGAGCCTCTAGGGGGCGCCGCCACTCGCCCAAGCAATTTAAGCACTTTGAAATGCCGAGGCTGGAAGGTCACCTCGAGATCACGATTTCGAGGTCAGCCTATTCATTTCTCTGATGACACGTCTCAGATAATAAAAGAGAGAGAGAAAAACTAAAGGTAATCAGACTGATTAGTGTGTGTAATTGAAACAAGACGAGGTGCCCAAGACTCCACCCTCAGAACCGCCTTTCTTTATTACCTACAGTTTCCCTCTTGTCACCAAGGCTGGAGTGCAACAGTGCGAACTTTGCTTATTGCAACACCTGCCTTTTGGGTTCAACTGATTTTCATCCCAATTCCCTTAATCTATCTGGTGTGGCAGGTGTAAGCAAGATCCGGTCTAGGTAACTTTCTATTTTTATTTTTCTGTACCTACAATCTATCTTTATATCATTACCAGAAAGCCATCACAACAAAGAAATGAAATATGAAAAGCAGCACACCTGCGCCTTTGATTTTTACGCTACGACCATGCCGGTGTTCTGTGTAGCATTGCAATTTTAGTGTAGGTGCTGCCGAAGCGAACATATGCCACGCCCAGCTCTGCTTTTTTATGTTTTCCTCTTTGTTTTGAATAGGCAGGGGGCTACACTGTGACTCTCGAGGTCAGGCTCGAACCCGTGACCTCAGGATCCTCCTGCCTCGGCATTCTTTGTGCTGGGACTACAGGCTTGAGCCGCAGAGCCCAACCCAAACGGTCTTCTTGTTTTAAGGATGGAGTTTCACCATGTTGTTCGGGCGGGTTTCGAAATCTCAACTTCTCGTGATTCTCCCGCCTTGATTTTTGAGGCGACTGAATGACAGGCTGCCGTGAGCCACCATGCTGGGCTGTTGTAATATATTGATAAAATGAAATCACAGAGACTATGTAGGGTGCTGCCACTCACGCAAGTAGTCTAATCACTTTGAAAGGCCAATGTGGGCGGGTCTTCTGTGGTCACGAATTTGAGGTCAGCCTGTGAATTATGGTGAAAACCCACCTCACGTGATAAAAGAAAGAAAAAATCGAATAATAATCATACTGATGGATCTGTGTAATTAAAACAAAACGAGGTGCCCGAGACTCCACCCACAGAACTGCCTTTATTTATTACTTACTGTTTCCTCTTATCACAAAGGCTGGAGTGCAACAGTGCGAACTTTGCTTACTGCAACACCTCTTTTTAAGTTCACGTGATTGTCGTCCCAATGCCATTCAAGTAGCTGGGGTTGAAGGTGTCCACACCACCAGCTCAAGGTAACATTTATTTTCATATTTCGGAACCTCAAATCTACCTGTATTGGATTTCCACAAAGCAGTCACCATGAAGAAATAAAACTTCACAGCGGTCCGTGTCATTTTTAGGCTATGACCACGCCTGCCTTCATTGTGGTGTCCCAATTATAGTGTAGGTGCTGCTGAAGCGAGCATATGCCAAGCCGAGCTAAGATCCTTTATGTATTACTATATTTATTTTTATTTTTATTTTTATTTTTCCTTGTTTTATTTATAGTGAGCGGGCTACGCTGTGTCCTTGAGGCCGGTCTCGAACCCGTGAACTCAGGATCCGCCTGCCTCAGCATTCTTTGTGATGAGACTACAGGCATGAGCCCCGGAGCCCAATTCAAATTGTCTTTTTGTTTGAAAGACAGGGTTTCACCTGGTTTGTTGGGCGGTTTTCGAAAGTGCAACTTCCCCTGACCCGCCTGCCTTGATTATTGAGGCGACTGAATGACAGGCTGCTGTGTGCTACCGTACTGGGCTATTATAATGTATTCTCAAAAAAGACATCCGAGAGCCTGTAGGGGGCGCCGCCACTCGCGTAAGGAATTTAAGCACTTTGAAATGCCGAGGCTGGAAGGTCACCTCGAGATCACGATTTCGAGGTCAGCCTATTCATTTCTCTGATGACACGTCTCAGATAATAAAAGAGAGAGAAAATCTAAAGGTAATCAGACTGATTAGTGTGTGTAATTGAAACAAAACGAGGTGCCGAAGACTCCACCCTCAGAACCGCCTTTCTTTATTACCTACAGTTTCCTCTTGTCACCAAGGCTGTAATGCAACCGTGCGATCTTTGCTTATTGCAACACCTGCCTTTTGGGTTCAACTGATTTTCATCGCAATTCCCTTAATCTATCTGGTGTGGCAGGTGTACGCAAGATCAGGTCTAGCTAACTTTCTATTATTATTTTTTTGTACCTACAATCTATCTTTATGTCATTACCAGAAAGCCATCACAACAAAGAAATGAAATACGAAAAGCAGCAGCCCTCGCCTGTCATTTTCACGCTACGACCATGCCGGTGTTCTGTGTAGCGTCTCAATTTTGTGTAGGTGCTGCGGAAGCGAACACATGCCACGCCCAGCTCTGCTTTTTATGTTTTCTCTTTCTTTGTTTAGAAAGGGAGCGGGCTACGCTGTGTCTTCGAGGTCAGTCTCGAACCCGTGACCTCAGGATCCTCCTGCCTCGGCTTTCTTTGTGCTGAAACTACAGGCTTGAGCCGCAGAGCCCAACCCAAATTGTCTTTTGTTTTAAGGATGGAGTTTCACCATGTTGTTCGGGCGGGTTTTGAAATTCCAACTTCTCGTGATTCTCCGCCTTGATTTTTGAGGCGACTGAATGACAGGCTGCCGTGAGCCACCATGCTGGGCTGTTATAATATATTGATAAAAAGAAATCACAGAGACTATGTAGGGTGCTGCCACTCACGCAAGTAGTCTAAGCACTTTGAAAGGCCGATTTGGGCGGGTCTTCTGTGGTCACGAATTTGAGGTCAGCCTGTGAATTATGGTGAAAACCCACCTCACGTGATAAAAGAAAGAAAAAATCGAATAATAATCATACTGATGGATCTGTGTAATTAAAACAAAACGAGGTGCCCGAGACTCCACCCACAGAACTGCCTTTATTTATTACGTACAGTTTCCTATTGTCACAAAAGCTGGAGTGCAACAGTGCGAACTTTGCTTACTGCAACACCTCTTTTTTAAGTTCACGTGATTGTCGTCCCAATGCCATTCAAGTAGCTGGGGTTGCAGGTGTCCACGCCACCAGCTCCAGGTAACTTTTATTTTATATTTCTGAACCTCAAATCTATCTGTATTGGATTTCCACAAAGCAGTCACCATGAAGAAATAAAACTTCACAGCGGTCCGTGTCATTTTAGGCTATGACCACGCCTGCCTTCATTTTGGGGTCCCAATTTTAGTGTAGGTGCTGCTGAAGCGAGCATATGCCAAGCCGAGCTAAGATCCTTTATGTATTACTATATTTATTTTTATTTTTATTTTTCCTTGTTTTATTTATAGTGAGCGGGCTACGCTGTGTCCTTCGAGGCCGGTCTCGAACCCGTGAACTCAGGATCCACCTGCCTCAGCATTCTTTGTGATGAGACTACAGGCATGAGCCCCGGAGCCCAATTCAAATTGTCTCTTTGTTTGAAAGACAGGGTTTCACCTGGTTTGTTGGGCGGGTCTCGAAGCGCAACTTCCCTGATCGGCCTGCCTTGATTATTGAGGCGACTGAATGACAGGCTGCTGTGAGCTACCCTGCCGAGGTATTATAATGTATTCTCCAAAAGACATCAGAGAGCCTGTAGGGGCGCCGCCACTCGCGTAAGGAATTTAAGCACTTTGAAATGCCGAGGCGGGGGGGTCACCTCGAGATCACGAATTCGAGGTCAGCCTATTCATTTCTGTGATGACACATCTCAGATAATAAAAGAGAGAGAGAAAATCTAAAGGTAATCAGACTGATTAGTGTGTGTAATTGAAACAAGACGAGGTGCCCAAGACTCCACCCTCAGAACCGCCTTTCTTTATTACCTACAGTTTCCTCTTGTCACCAAGGCTGGAGTGCAGCAGTGCGATCCTTGCTTATTGCAACACCTGCCTTTTGGGTTCAACTGATTTTCATCCATATTGCCTTCATCTCTCTGGTGTTCCAGGTGTACAAAAGATCAGCTCCAGCAAACTTTCTATTTTTATTTTTCTGTACCTCCAATCTATCTTTATATCATTACCAGAAAGCCGTCACAACAAAGAAATGAAATACGAAAAGCAGCAGCCCTGCGCCTGTCATTTTCACGCTACGACCATGCCGGTGTTCTGTGTAGCGTCTCAATTTTGTGTTGGTGCTGCGAAGCGAACACATGCCACGCCCAGCTCTGCTTTTTTATGTTTTTCTTTCTTTGTTTAGAAAAGGGAGCGGGCTACGCTGTGTCTTTCGAGGTCAGTCTCGAACCCGTGACCTCAGTATCCTCCTGCCTCGGCTTTCTTTGTGCTGAAACTACAGGCTTGAGCCGCAGAGCCCAACCCAAATTGTCTTTTGTTTTAAGGATGGAGTTTGACCATGCTGGTCGGGCGGGTTTTGAAATTCCAACTTCTCGTGATTCTCCCGCCTTGATTTTTGAGGCGACTGAATGACAGGCTGCCGTGAGCCACCATGCTGGGCTGTTACAATATATTGTTAAAAAAGAAATCAAAGACACTACGTCGGGTGCTGCCACTCACGCAAGTAGTCTAATCACTTTGAAAGGCCAATGTGGGCGGGTCTTCTGAGGTCAAGAATTTGAGGTCAGCCTGTGAATTATGGTGAAAACCCACCTCACGTGATAAAAGAAAGAAAAAAATCGAATAATAATCATAGTGATGGGTGTGTGTAATTAAAACAAAACGAGGTGCCCGGAGACTCAACCCACAGAACTGCCTTTATTTATTACTTACTGTTTCCCTCTTATCACAAAGGCTGGAGTGCAACAGTGCGAACTTTGCTTATTGCAACACCTCTTTTTAAAATTCACGTGATTGTCGTCCCAATGCCATTCAAGTACCCGGGGTTGCAGGTGTCCACACCACCAGTTCCAGGTAACTTTTATTTTTATTTTTCTGAACCTCAAATCTATCTGCATTTGATTTCCCCAAAGCAGTCACCATGAAGAAATAAAACTTCACAGCGGTCCGTGTCATTTTTAGGCTATGACCACGCCTGCCTTCATTTTGGGGTCCCAATTTTAGTGTAGGTGCTGCTAAAGCGAGCATATGCCAAGCCGAGCTAAGATCCTTTATGTATTACTATATTTATTTTTATTTTTCCTTGTTTTATTTATAGTGAGCGGGCTACGCTGTGTCCTTCGAGGCCGGTCTCGAACCCGTGAACTCAGGATCCACCTGCCTCAGCATTCTTTGTGATGAGACTACAGGCATGAGCCCCGGAGCCCAATTCAAATTGTCTCTTTGTTTGAAAGACAGGGTTTCACCTGGTTTGTTGGGCGGGTCTCGAAAGCGCAACTTCCCTGATCGGCCTGCCTTGATTATTGAGGCGACTGAATGACAGGCTGCTGTGAGCTACCCTGCCGAGGTATTATAATGTATTCTCCAAAAGACATCAGAGAGCCTGTAGGGGCGCCGCCACTCGCGTAAGGAATTTAAGCACTTTGAAATGCCGAGGCTGGAAGGTCACCTCGAGATCACGATTTCGAGGTCAGCCTGTGCATTTCTGTGATGACACACCTCACATAATAAAAGAGAGAGAGAAAAAATAAAGGTAATCAGACTGATTAGTGTGTGTAATTGAAACAAAACGAGGTGCCCGAAGACTCCACCCTCAGAACCGCCTTTCTTTATTACCTACAGTTTCCCTCTTGTCACCAAGGCTGGAGTGCAGCAGTGCGATCCTTGCTTATTGCAACACCTGCCTTTTGGGTTCAACTGATTTTCATCCATATTGCCTTCATCTCTCTGGTGTTCCAGGTGTACAAAAGATCAGCTCCAGCAAACTTTCTATTTTTATTTTTCTGTACCTCCAATCTATCTTTATATCATTACCAGAAAGCCGTCACAACAAAGAAATGAAATACGAAAAGCAGCAGCCCTGCGCCTGTCATTTTCACGCTACGACCATGCCGGTGTTCTGTGTAGCGTCTCAATTTTGTGTAGGTGCTGCGAAGCGAACACATGCCACGCCCAGCTCTGCTTTTTATGTTTTTCTCTTTCTTTGTTTAGAAAAGGGAGCGGGCTACGCTGTGTCTTTCGAGGTCAGTCTCGAACCCGTGACCTCAGTATCCTCCTGCCTCGGCTTTCTTTGTGCTGAAACTACAGGCTTGAGCCGCAGAGCCCAACCCAAATTGTCTTTTGTTTTAAGGATGGAGTTTGACCATGCTGGTCGGGCGGGTTTTGAAATTCCAACTTCTCGTGATTCTCCCGCCTTGATTTTTGAGGCGACTGAATGACAGGCTGCCGTGAGCCACCATGCTGGGCTGTTACAATATATTGTTAAAAAAGAAATCAAAGACACTACGCCGGGTGCTGCCACTCACGCAAGTAGTCTAATCACTTTGAAAGGCCAATGTGGGCGGGTCTTCTGAGGTCAAGAATTTGAGGTCAGCCTGTGAATTATGGTGAAAACCCACCTCACGTGATAAAAGAAAGAAAAAAATCGAATAATAATCATAGTGATGGTGTGTGTAATTAAAACAAAACGAGGTGCCCGGAGACTCAACCCACAGAACTGCCTTTATTTATTACTTACTGTTTCCCTCTTATCACAAAGGCTGGAGTGCAACAGTGCGAACTTTGCTTATTGCAACACCTCTTTTTAAAATTCACGTGATTGTCGTCCCAATGCCATTCAAGTACCCGGGGTTGCAGGTGTCCACACCACCAGTTCCAGGTAACTTTTATTTTTATTTTTCTGAACCTCAAATCTATCTGCATTTGATTTCCCCAAAGCAGTCACCATAAAGAAATAAAGCTTCACAGCAGTGCGTTTCATTTTTACGCTATGAGCACACCTGCCTTCATTGTGGTGTCCCAATTATAGTGTAGGTGCTGCCGAAGCATGCACATACCAAGCCCAGCTAAGATTTTGTATGTATTACTGCTTTTATTTTTATTTTTATTTTTTCCTTGTTTTATTTATAGTGAGCGGGCTACCCTGTGTCCTTCGAGGCCGGCCTCGAACCCGTGAACTCAGGATCCGCCTGCCTCAGCATTCTTTGTGATGAGACTACAGGCATGAGCCCCGGAGCCCAATTCAAATTGTCTTTTGTTTTAAAGACAGGGTTTCACCTAGTTTGTTGGGCGGGTCTCGAAAGCGCAACTTCCCCTGATCCGCCTGCCTTGATTATTGAGGCGACTGAATGACAGGCTGCTGTGAGCTACCGTACTGGGCTATTATAATGTATTCTCAAAAAAGACATCAGAGAGCCTGTAGGGGGCGCTGCCACTCGCGTAAGCAATTTAAGCACTTTGAAATGCCGAGGCGGGGGGGTGACCTCGAGATCACGACTTCGAGGTCACCCTATTCATTTCTGTGATGACACGTCTTAGATAATAAAAGAGAGAGAGAAACAAATAAAGGTAATCAGACTGATTAGTGTGTGTAATTGAAACAAAACGAGGTGCCGAAGACTCCACCCTCAGAACCGCCTTTCTTTATTACCTACAGTTTCCCTCTTGTCACCAAGGCTGGAGTGCAACCGTGCGATCTTTGCTTATTGCAACACCTGCCTTTTGGGTTCAACTGATTTTCATCCATATTGCCTTCATCTCTCTGGTGTTCCAGGTGTACAAAAGATCAGCTCCAGCAAACTTTCTATTTTTATTTTTCTGTACCTCCAATCTATCTTTATATCATTACCAGAAAGCCGTCACAACAAAGAAATGAAATACGAAAAGCAGCAGCCCTGCGCCTGTCATTTTCACGCTACGACCATGCCGGTGTTCTGTGTAGCATTGCAATTTTAGTGTAGGTGCTGCGGCGAACATATGCCACGCCCAGCTCTGCTTTTTTATGTTTTCCTCTTTGTTTTGAATAGGCAGGGGGCTACACTGTGACTCTCGAGGTCAGGCTCGAACCCGTGACCTCAGGATCCTCCTGCCTCGGCATTCTTTGTGCTGGGACTACAGGCTTGAGCGGCACAGCCCAACCCAAACGGTCTTCTTGTTTTAAGGATGGAGTTTCACCATGTTGTTCGGGCGGGTTTCGAAATCTCAACTTCGTGATTCTCCGCCTTGATTTTTGAGGCGACTGAATGACAGGCTGCCGTGAGCCACCATGCTGGGCTGTTGTAATATATTGATAAAATGAAATCACAGAGACTATGTAGGGTGCTGCCACTCACGCAAGTAGTCTAAGCACTTTGAAAGGCCGATTTGGGCGGGTCTTCTGTGGTCACGAATTTGAGGTCAGCCTGTGAATTGTGGTGAAAACACACCTCACGTCATAAAAGAAAGAAAAAAATCGAATAATAATCATACTGATGGATCTGTGTAATTAAAACAAAACGAGGTGCCCCGAGACTCCACCCACAGAACTGCCTTTATTTATTACGTACAGTTTCCTATTGTCACAAAAGCTGGAGTGCAACAGTGCGAACTTTGCTTACTGCAACACCTCTTTTTTAAGTTCACGTGATTGTCGTCCCAATGCCATTCAAGTAGCTGGGGTTGCAGGTGTCCACGCCACCAGCTCCAGGTAACTTTTATTTTTATATTTCTGAACCTCAAATCTATCTGTATTGGATTTCCACAAAGCAGTCACCATGAAGAAATAAAACTTCACAGCGGTCCGTGTCATTTTTAGGCTATGACCACGCCTGCCTTCATTTTGGGGTCCCAATTTTAGTGTAGGTGCTGCTGAAGCGAGCATATGCCAAGCCGAGCTAAGATCCTTTATGTATTACTATATTTATTTTTATTTTTATTTGTTTTGTTTTCTTTTTAGTGAGCGGGCTACGCTGTGTCCTTCGAGGCCGGTCTCGAACCCGTGAACTCAGGATCCACCTGCCTCAGCATTCTTTGTGATGAGACTACAGGCATGAGCCCCGGAGCCCAATTCAAATTGTCTCTTTGTTTGAAAGACAGGGTTTCACCTGGTTTGTTGGGCGGGTCTCGAAAGTGCAACTTCCCCTGATCGGCCTGCCTTGATTATTGAGGCGACTGAATGACAGGCTGCTGTGAGCTACCCTGCCGAGGTATTATAATGTATTGTCAAGAAAGACAAGAGAGCCTCTAGGGGGCGCCGCCACTCGCCCAAGCAATTTAAGCACTTTGAAATGCCGAGGCTGGAAGGTCACCTCGAGATCACGATTTCGAGGTCAGCCTATTCATTTCTCTGATGACACGTCTCAGATAATAAAAGAGAGAGAGAAAAAATTAAATGTAATCAGACTGATTAGTGTGTGTAATTGAAACAAAACGAGGTGCCCGAAGACTCCACCCTCAGAACCGCCTTTCTTTATTACCTACAGTTTCCCTCTTGTCACCAAGGCTGGAGTGCAGCAGTGCGATCCTTGCTTATTGCAACACCTGCCTTTTGGGTTCAACTGATTTTCATCCATATTGCCTTCATCTCTCTGGTGTTCCAGGTGTACAAAAGATCAGCTCCAGCAAACTTTCTATTTTTATTTTTCTGTACCTCCAATCTATCTTTATATCATTACCAGAAAGCCGTCACAACAAAGAAATGAAATACGAAAAGCAGCAGCCCTGCGCCTGTCATTTTCACGCCACGACCATGCCGGTGTTCTGTGTAGCGTCTCAATTTTGTGTAGGTGCTGCGAAGCGAACACATGCCACGCCCAGCTCTGCTTTTTTATGTTTTTCTCTTTCTTTGTTTTGAAAAGGGAGCGGGCTACGCTGTGTCTTTTGAGGTCAGTCTCGAACCCGTGACCTCAGGATCCTCCTGCCTCGGCATTCTTTGTGCTGGGACTACAGGCTTGAGCCGCAGAGCCCAACCCAAATTGTCTTTTGTTTTAAGGATGGAGTTTCACCATGTTGTTCGGGCGGGTTTGAAATCTCAACTTCTCGTGATTCTCCGCCTTGATTTTTGAGGCGACTGAATGACAGGCTGCCGTGAGCCACCATGCTGGGCTGTTGTAATATATTGATAAAATGAAATCACAGAGACTATGTAGGGTGCTGCCACTCACGCAAGTAGTCTAAGCACTTTGAAAGGCCGATTTGGGCGGGTCTTCTGAGGTCAAGAATTTGAGGTCAGCCTGTGAATTATGGTGAAAACCCACCTCACGTGATAAAAGAAAGAAAAAATCGAATAATAATCATAGTGATGGGTGTGTGTAATTAAAACAAAACGAGGTGCCCGAAGACTCCACCCTCAGAACCGCCTTTCTTTATTACCTACAGTTTCCTCTTGTCACCAAGGCTGGAGTGCAACAGTGCGAACTTTGCTTATTGCAACACCTCTTTTTAAAATTCACGTGATTGTCGTCCCAATGCCATTCAAGTACCCGGGGTTGCAGGTGTCCACACCACCAGTTCCAGGTAACTTTTATTTTTATTTTTCTGAACCTCAAATCTATCTGTTTTGGATTTCCACAAAGCAGTCACCATGAAGAAATAAAACTTCACAGCGGTCCGTGTCATTTTTAGGCTATGACCACGCCTGCCTTCATTTTGGGGTCCCAATTTTAGTGTAGGTGCTGCTGAAGCGAGCATATGCCAAGCCGAGCTAAGATCCTTTATGTATTACTGCTTTTATTTTTATTTTTATTTTTATTTTTATTTTTCCTTGTTTTATTTATAGTGAGCGGGCTACGCTGTGTCCTTCGAGGCCGGTCTCGAACCCGTGAACTCAGGATCCACCTGCCTCAGCATTCTTTGTGATGAGACTACAGGCATGAGCCCCGGAGCCCAATTCAAATTGTCTCTTTGTTTGAAAGACAGGGTTTCACCTGGTTTGTTGGGCGGGTCTCGAAAGTGCAACTTCCCCTGATCGGCCTGCCTTGATTATTGAGGCGACTGAATGACAGGCTGCTGTGAGCTACCCTTCCGGGCTATTATAATGTATTGTCAAGAAAGACAAGAGAGAGCCTCTAGGGGGCGCCGCCACTCGCCCAAGCAATTTAAGCACTTTGAAATGCCGAGGCTGGAAGGTCACCTCGAGATCACGATTTCGAGGTCAGCCTATTCATTTCTCTGATGACACGTCTCAGATAATAAAAGAGAGAGAGAAAAAATAAAGGTAATCAGACTGATTAGTGTGTGTAATTGAAACAAAACGAGGTGCCCGAAGACTCCACCCTCAGAACCGCCTTTCTTTATTACCTACAGTTTCCCTCTTGTCACCAAGGCTGGAGTGCAACCGTGCGATCTTTGCTTATTGCAACACCTGCCTTTTGGGTTCAACTGATTTTCATCCATATTGCCTTCATCTCTCTGGTGTTCCAGGTGTACAAAAGATCAGCTCCAGCAAACTTTCTATTTTTATTTTTCTGTACCTCCAATCTATCTTTATATCATTACCAGAAAGCCGTCACAACAAAGAAATGAAATACGAAAAGCAGCAGCCCTGCGCCTGTCATTTTCACGCTACGACCATGCCGGTGTTCTGTGTAGCGTCTCAATTTTTGTGTAGGTGCTGCGGAAGCGAACACATGCCACGCCCAGCTCTGCTTTTTTATGTTTTTCTCTTTCTTTGTTTAGAAAAGGGAGCGGGCTACGCTGTGTCTTTCGAGGTCAGTCTCGAACCCGTGACCTCAGTATCCTCCTGCCTCGGCATTCTTTGTGCTGGGACTACAGGCTTGAGCCGCAGAGCCCAACCCAAATTGTCTTTTGTTTTAAGGATGGAGTTTCACCATGCTGGTCGGGCGGGTTTCGAAATCGCAACTTCTCGTGATTCTCCCGCCTTGATTTTTGAGGCGACTGAATGACAGGCTGCCGTGAGCCACCATGCTGGGCTGTTACAATATATTGTTAAAAAAGAAATCAAAGACACTACGTCGGGTGCTGCCACTCACGCAAGTAGTCTAATCACTTTGAAAGGCCAATGTGGGCGGGTCTTCTGAGGTCAAGAATTTGAGGTCAGCCTGTGAATTATGGTGAAAACCCACCTCACGTGATAAAAGAAAGAAAAAAATCGAATAATAATCATAGTGATGGGTGTGTGTAATTAAAACAAAACGAGGTGCCCGGAGACTCAACCCACAGAACTGCCTTTATTTATTACTTACTGTTTCCCTCTTATCACAAAGGCTGGAGTGCAACAGTGCGAACTTTGCTTATTGCAACACCTCTTTTTAAAATTCACGTGATTGTCGTCCCAATGCCATTCAAGTACCCGGGGTTGCAGGTGTCCACACCACCAGTTCCAGGTAACTTTTATTTTTATTTTTCTGAACCTCAAATCTATCTGCATTTGATTTCCCCAAAGCAGTCACCATAAAGAAATAAAGCTTCACAGCAGTGCGTTTCATTTTTACGCTATGAGCACACCTGCCTTCATTGTGGTGTCCCAATTATAGTGTAGGTGCTGCCGAAGCATGCACATACCAAGCCCAGCTAAGATTTTGTATGTATTACTGCTTTTATTTTTATTTTTATTTTTTCCTTGTTTTATTTATAGTGAGCGGGCTACCCTGTGTCCTTCGAGGCCGGCCTCGAACCCGTGAACTCAGGATCGGCCTGCCTCAGCATTCTTTGTGATGAGACTACAGGCATGAGCCCCGGAGCCCAATTCAAATTGTCTTTTTGTTTTAAAGACAGGGTTTCACCTTGTTTGTTGGGCGGGTCTCGAAAGCGCAACTTCCCCTGATCCGCCTGCCTTGATTATTCAGGCGACTGAGTGACAGGCTGCTGTGAGCTACCCTACTGGGCTATTATAATGTATTCTCCAAAAAGACATCAGAGAGCCTGTAGGGGGCGCCGCCACTCGCGTAAGGAATTTAAGCACTTTGAAACGCCGAGGCGGGTGGGGGTCACATCGAGATCACGAGTACGAGGTCAGCCTGTTCATTTCTTGATGACACAGCTCACATAAAAAAGGAGAGAGAGAAAATCTAAAGGTAATCAGACTGATTAGTGTGTGTAATTGAAACAAGACGAGGTGCCCAAGACTCCACCCTCAAAACAGCCTTACTTTATTACCTACAGTTTCCCACTTGTCACCAAGGCTGGAGTGCAACCGTGCGATCTTTGCTTATTGAAACACCTGCCTTTTGGGTTCAACTGATTTTCATCCCAATTCCTTAATCTATCTGGTGTGGCAGGTGTAAGCAAGATCCGGTCTAGGTAACTTTCTATTTTTATTTTTCTGTACCTACAATCTATCTTTATATCATTACCAGAAAGCCATCACAACAAAGAAATGAAATACGAAAAGCAGCACACCTGCGCCTTTGATTTTTACGCTACGACCATGCCGGTGTTCTGTGTAGCATTGCAATTTTAGTGTAGGTGCTGCCGAAGCGAACATATGCCACGCCCAGCTCTGCTTTTTTATGTTTTCCTCTTTGTTTTGAATAGGCAGGGGGCTACACTGTGACTCTCGAGGTCAGGCTCGAACCCGTGACCTCAGGATCCTCCTGCCTCGGCATTCTTTGTGCTGGGACTACAGGCTTGAGCGGCACAGCCCAACCCAAACGGTCTTCTTGTTTTAAGGATGGAGTTTCACCATGTTGTTCGGGCGGGTTTCGAAATCTCAACTTCTCGTGATTCTCCCGCCTTGATTTTTGAGGCGACTGAATGACAGGCTGCCGTGAGCCACCATGCTGGGCTGTTACAATATATTGTTATAAAAGAAATCAAAGACACTACGTCGGGTGCTGCCACTCACGCAAGTAGTCTAATCACTTTGAAAGGCCAATGTGGGCGGGTCTTCTGTGGTCACGAATTTGAGGTCAGCCTGTGAATTGTGGTGAAAACCCACCTCACGTGATAAAAGAAAGAAAAAAATCGAATAATAATCATACTGATGGATCTGTGTAATTAAAACAAAACGAGGTGCCCGGAGACTCCACCCACAGAACTGCCTTTATTTATTACGTACAGTTTCCTATTGTCACAAAGGCTGGAGTGCAACAGTGCAAACTTTGCTTACCGCAACACCTCTTTTTTAAATTCACGTGATTGTCGTCCCAATGCCTTTCAAGTAGCTGGGGTTGCAGGTGTCCACACCACCAGTTCCAGGTAACTTTTATTTTTATTTTTCTGAACCTCAAATCTATCTGTATTTGATTTCCACAAAGCAGTCACCATAAAGAAATAAAACTTCACAGCAGTGCGTTTCATTTTTACGCTATGACCACACCTGCGTTCATTCTGGTCTCCCAATTATAGTGTAGGTACTGCCGAAGCATGCACATACCAAGCCCAGCTAAGATTTTTTATGTATTACTGCTTTTATTTTTATTTTTTGTTTGTTTTATTTATAGTGAGCGTGCTACGCTGTGTCCTTCGAGGCCGGCCTCGAACCCGTGAACTCAGGATCGGCCTGCCTCAGCATTCTTTGTGATGAGACTACAGGCATGAGCCCCGGAGCCCAATTCAAATTGTCTTTTTGTTTTAAAGACAGGGTTTCACCTTGTTTGTTGGGCGGGTCTCGAAAGCGCAACTTCCCCTGATCCGCCTGCCTTGATTATTCAGGCGACTGAGTGACAGGCTGCTGTGAGCTACCCTACTGGGCTATTATAATGTATTCTCCAAAAAGACATCAGAGAGCCTGTAGGGGGCGCCGCCACTCGCGTAAGGAATTTAAGCACTTTGAAACGCCGAGGCGGGTGGGGGTCACATCGAGATCACGAGTACGAGGTCAGCCTGTTCATTTCTTGATGACACAGCTCACATAAAAAAGGAGAGAGAGAAAATCTAAAGGTAATCAGACTGATTAGTGTGTGTAATTGAAACAAGACGAGGTGCCCAAGACTCCACCCTCAAAACAGCCTTACTTTATTACCTACAGTTTCCCACTTGTCACCAAGGCTGGAGTGCAACCGTGCGATCTTTGCTTATTGAAACACCTGCCTTTTGGGTTCAACTGATTTTCATCCCAATTCCCTTAATCTATCTGGTGTGGCAGGTGTAAGCAAGATCCGGTCTAGGTAACTTTCTATTTTTATTTTTCTGTACCTACAATCTATCTTTATATCATTACCAGAAAGCCATCACAACAAAGAAATGAAATACGAAAAGCAGCACACCTGCGCCTTTGATTTTTACGCTACGACCATGCCGGTGTTCTGTGTAGCATTGCAATTTTAGTGTAGGTGCTGCCGAAGCGAACATATGCCACGCCCAGCTCTGCTTTTTTATGTTTTCCTCTTTGTTTTGAATAGGCAGGGGGCTACACTGTGACTCTCGAGGTCAGGCTCGAACCCGTGACCTCAGGATCCTCCTGCCTCGGCATTCTTTGTGCTGGGACTACAGGCTTGAGCGGCACAGCCCAACCCAAACGGTCTTCTTGTTTTAAGGATGGAGTTTCACCATGTTGTTCGGGCGGGTTTCGAAATCTCAACTTCTCGTGATTCTCCCGCCTTGATTTTTGAGGCGACTGAATGACAGGCTGCCGTGAGCCACCATGCTGGGCTGTTGTAATATATTGATAAAAATGAAATCACAGAGACTATGTAGGGTGCTGCCACTCACGCAAGTAGTCTAAGCACTTTGAAAGGCCGATTTGGGCGGGTCTTCTGTGGTCACGAATTTGAGGTCAGCCTGTGAATTGTGGTGAAAACACACCTCACGTCATAAAAGAAAGAAAAAAATCGAATAATAATCATACTGATGGATCTGTGTAATTAAAACAAAACGAGGTGCCCCGAGACTCCACCCACAGAACTGCCTTTATTTATTACGTACAGTTTCCTATTGTCACAAAAGCTGGAGTGCAACAGTGCGAACTTTGCTTACTGCAACACCTCTTTTTTAAGTTCACGTGATTGTCGTCCCAATGCCATTCAAGTAGCTGGGGTTGCAGGTGTCCACGCCACCAGCTCCAGGTAACTTTTATTTTATATTTCTGAACCTCAAATCTATCTGTTTTGGATTTCCACAAAGCAGTCACCATGAAGAAATAAAACTTCACAGCGGTGCGTGTCATTTTACGCTATGAGCACACCTGCCTTCATTGTGGTCTCCCAATTATAGTGTAGGTGCTGCCGAAGCGTGCACATACCAAGCCCAGCTAAGATTTTGTATGTATTACTGCTTTTATTTTTATTTTTATTTTTTGTTTGTTTTATTTATAGTGAGCGTGCTACGCTGTGTCCTTCGAGGCCGGTCTCGAACCCGTGAACTCAGGATCCGCCTGCCTCAGCATTCTTTGTGATGAGACTACAGGCATGAGCCCCGGAGCCCAATTCAAATTGTCTTTTTGTTTTAAAGACAGGGTTTCACCTTGTTTGTTGGGCGGGTCTCGAAAGCGCAACTTCCCCTTATCCGCCTGCCTTGATTATTGAGGCGACTGAATGACAGGCTGCTGTGAGCTACCCTGCCGAGCTATTATAATGTATTGTCAAGAAAGACATCAGAGAGCCTCTAGGGGGCGCCGCCACTCGCCTAAGCAATTTAAGCACTTTGAAATGCCGAGGCTGGAAGGTCACCTCGAGATCACGATTTCGAGGACAGCCTGTGCATTTCTGTGATGACACATCTCAGATAATAAAAGAGAGAGAGAAAAAATAAAGGTAATCAGACTGATTAGTGTGTGTAATTGAAACAAAACGAGGTGCCCGAAGACTCCACCCTCAGAACCGCCTTTCTTTATTACCTACAGTTTCCCTCTTGTCACCAAGGCTGGAGTGCAACCGTGCGATCTTTGCTTATTGCAACACCTGCCTTTTGGGTTCAACTGATTTTCATCCATATTCCCTTCATCTATCTGGTGTTGCAGGTGTACAAAAGATCAGCTCCAGCAAACTTTCTATTTTTATTTTTCTGTACCTCCAATCTATCTTTATATCATTACCAGAAAGCCGTCACAACAAAGAAATGAAATACGAAAAGCAGCAGCCCTGCGCCTGTCATTTTCACGCTACCACCATGCCGGTGTTCTGTGTAGCGTCTCAATTTTAGTGTAGGTGCTGCGGAAGCGAACACATGCCACGCCCAGCTCTGCTTTTTTATGTTTTCTCTTTCTTTGTTTTGAAAAGGGAGCGGGCTACGCTGTGTCTTTCGAGGTCAGTCTCGAACCCGTGACCTCAGTATCCTCCTGCCTCGGCATTCTTTGTGCTGGGACTACAGGCTTGAGCCGCAGAGCCCAACCCAAATTGTCTTTTGTTTTAAGGATGGAGTTTCACCATGTTGTTCGGGCGGGTTTCGAAATCTCAACTTCTCGTGATTCTCCCGCCTTGATTTTTGAGGCGACTGAATGACAGGCTGCCGTGAGCCACCATGCTGGGCTGTTATAATATATTGATAAAAATGAAATCACAGAGACTATGTAGGGTGCTGCCACTCACGCAAGTAGTCTAAGCACTTTGAAAGGCCGATTTGGGCGGGTCTTCTGTGGTCACGAATTTGAGGTCAGCCTGTGAATTGTGGTGAAAACACACCTCACGTCATAAAAGAAAGAAAAAAATCGAATAATAATCATACTGATGGATCTGTGTAATTAAAACAAAACGAGGTGCCCCGAGACTCCACCCACAGAACTGCCTTTATTTATTACGTACAGTTTCCTATTGTCACAAAAGCTGGAGTGCAACAGTGCGAACTTTGCTTACTGCAACACCTCTTTTTTAAGTTCACGTGATTGTCGTCCCAATGCCATTCAAGTAGCTGGGGTTGCAGGTGTCCACGCCACCAGCTCCAGGTAACTTTTATTTTTATATTTCTGAACCTCAAATCTATCTGTATTGGATTTCCACAAAGCAGTCACCATGAAGAAATAAAACTTCACAGCGGTCCGTGTCATTTTAGGCTATGACCACGCCTGCCTTCATTGTGGGGTCCCAATTTTAGTGTAGGTGCTGCTGAAGCGAGCATATGCCAAGCCGAGCTAAGATCCTTTATGTATTACTATATTTATTTTTATTTGTTTTGTTTTCTTTTTAGTGAGCGGGCTACGCTGTGTCCTTCGAGGCCGGTCTCGAACCCGTGAACTCAGGATCCACCTGCCTCAGCATTCTTTGTGATGAGACTACAGGCATGAGCCCCGGAGCCCAATTCAAATTGTCTCTTTGTTTGAAAGACAGGGTTTCACCTGGTTTGTTGGGCGGGTCTCGAAAGTGCAACTTCCCCTGATCGGCCTGCCTTGATTATTGAGGCGACTGAATGACAGGCTGCTGTGAGCTACCCTGCCGAGGTATTATAATGTATTGTCAAGAAAGACAAGAGAGAGCCTCTAGGGGGCGCCGCCACTCGCCCAAGCAATTTAAGCACTTTGAAATGCCGAGGCTGGAAGGTCACCTCGAGATCACGATTTCGAGGTCAGCCTATTCATTTCTCTGATGACACGTCTCAGATAATAAAAGAGAGAGAGAAAAAATTAAATGTAATCAGACTGATTAGTGTGTGTAATTGAAACAAAACGAGGTGCCCGAAGACTCCACCCTCAGAACCGCCTTTCTTTATTACCTACAGTTTCCCTCTTGTCACCAAGGCTGGAGTGCAGCAGTGCGATCCTTGCTTATTGCAACACCTGCCTTTTGGGTTCAACTGATTTTCATCCATATTGCCTTCATCTCTCTGGTGTTCCAGGTGTACAAAAGATCAGCTCCAGCAAACTTTCTATTTTTATTTTTCTGTACCTCCAATCTATCTTTATATCATTACCAGAAAGCCGTCACAACAAAGAAATGAAATCTGAAAAGCAGCACACCTGCGCCTTTGATTTTTACGCCACGACCATGCCGGTGTTCTGTGTAGCGTCTCAATTTTTGTTGGTGCTGCGAAGCGAACACATGCCACGCCCAGCTCTGCTTTTTTATGTTTTTCTCTTTCTTTGTTTAGAAAAGGGAGCGGGCTACGCTGTGTCTTTCGAGGTCAGTCTCGAACCCGTGACCTCAGTATCCTCCTGCCTCGGCTTTCTTTGTGCTGAAACTACAGGCTTGAGCCGCAGAGCCCAACCCAAATTGTCTTTTGTTTTAAGGATGGAGTTTGACCATGCTGGTCGGGCGGGTTTTGAAATTCCAACTTCTCGTGATTCTCCCGCCTTGATTTTTGAGGCGACTGAATGACAGGCTGCCGTGAGCCACCATGCTGGGCTGTTATAATATATTGATAAAAATGAAATCACAGAGACTATGTAGGGTGCTGCCACTCACGCAAGTAGTCTAAGCAATTTGAAAGGCCGATATGTGCGGGTCTTCTGTGGTCACCAATTTGAGGTCAGCCTGTGAATTCTGGTGAAAACCCACCTCACGTGATAAAAGAAAGAAAAAAATCGAATAATAATCATAGTGATGGGTGTGTGTAATTAAAACAAAACGAGGTGCCCGGAGACTCCACCCACAGAACTGCCTTTATTTATTACGTACAGTTTCCTATTGTCACAAAGGCTGGAGTGCAACAGTGCGAACTTTGCTTACTGCAACACCTCTTTTTTAAATTCCCGTGATTGTCGTCCCAATGCCATTCAAGTAGCTGGGGTTGTAGGTGTCCACACCACCAGCTCCAGGTAACTTTTATTTTTATATTTCTGAACCTCAAATCTATCTGTATTGGATTTCCACAAAGCAGTCACCATGAAGAAATAAAACTTCACAGCGGTCCGTGTCATTTTTACGCTATGACCACGCCTGCCTTCATTTTGGGGTCCCAATTTTAGTGTAGGTGCTGCTGAAGCGAGCATATGCCAAGCCGAGCTAAGATCCGTTATGTATTACTATATTTATTTTTATTTGTTTTTTTTTTTATTTATAGTGAGCGGGCTACGCTGTGTCCTTTGAGGCCGGTCTCGAACCCGTGAACTCGGGATACGCCTGCCTCAGCATTCTTTGTGATGAGACTACAGGCATGAGCCCCGGAGCCCAATTCAAATTGTCTTCTTGTTTTAAAGACAGGGTTTCACCTTGTTTGTTGGGCGGGTCTCGAAGTGCAACTTCCCTGATCCGCCTGCCTTGATTATTGAGGCGACTGAATGACAGGCTGCTGTGAGCTACCCTACTGGGCTATTATAATGTATTGTCAAGAAAGACAAGAGAGAGCCTCTAGGGGCGCCGCCACTCGCCCAAGCAATTTAAGCACTTTGAAATGCCGAGGCTGGAAGGTCACCTCGAGATCACGATTTCGAGGTCAGCCTATTCATTTCTCTGATGACACGTCTCAGATAATAAAAGAGAGAGAAAATCTAAAGGTAATCAGACTGATTAGTGTGTGTAATTGAAACAAAACGAGGTGCCCGAAGACTCCACCCTCAGAACCGCCTTTCTTTATTACCTACAGTTTCCCTCTTGTCACCAAGGCTGGAGTGCAACCGTGCGATCTTTGCTTATTGCAACACCTGCCTTTTGGGTTCAACTGATTTTCATCCCAATTCCCTTAATCTATCTGGTGTGGCAGGTGTACGCAAGATCAGGTCTAGCTAACTTTCTATTTTTATTTTTCTGTACCTACAATCTATCTTTATATCATTACCAGAAAGCCATCACAACAAAGAAATGAAATACGAAAAGCAGCAGCCCTGCGCCTGTCATTTTCACGCTACGACCATGCCGGTGTTCTGTGTAGCATTGCAATTTTAGTGTAGGTGCTGCCGAAGCGAACACATGCCACGCCCAGCTCTGCTTTTTTATGTTTTCCTCTTTGTTTTGAATAGGCAGGGGGCTACACTGTGACTCTCGAGGTCAGGCTCGAACCCGTGACCTCAGGATCCTCCTGCCTCGGCATTCTTTGTGCTGGGACTACAGGCTTGAGCGGCACAGCCCAACCCAAACGGTCTTCTTGTTTTAAGGATGGAGTTTCACCATGTTGTTCGGGCGGGTTTCGAAATCTCAACTTCTCGTGATTCTCCCGCCTTGATTTTTGAGGCGACTGAATGACAGGCTGCCGTGAGCCACCATGCTGGGCTGTTGTAATATATTGATAAAAATGAAATCACAGAGACTATGTAGGGTGCTGCCACTCACGCAAGTAGTCTAAGCACTTTGAAAGGCCGATTTGGGCGGGTCTTCTGTGGTCACGAATTTGAGGTCAGCCTGTGAATTGTGGTGAAAACACACCTCACGTCATAAAAGAAAGAAAAAAATCGAATAATAATCATACTGATGGATCTGTGTAATTAAAACAAAACGAGGTGCCCCGAGACTCCACCCACAGAACTGCCTTTATTTATTACGTACAGTTTCCTATTGTCACAAAAGCTGGAGTGCAACAGTGCGAACTTTGCTTACTGCAACACCTCTTTTTTAAGTTCACGTGATTGTCGTCCCAATGCCATTCAAGTAGCTGGGGTTGCAGGTGTCCACGCCACCAGCTCCAGGTAACTTTTATTTTATATTTCTGAACCTCAAATCTATCTGTATTGGATTTCCACAAAGCAGTCACCATGAAGAAATAAAACTTCACAGCGGTCCGTGTCATTTTAGGCTATGACCACGCCTGCCTTCATTTTGGGGTCCCAATTTTAGTGTAGGTGCTGCTGAAGCGAGCATATGCCAAGCCGAGCTAAGATCCTTTATGTATTACTATATTTATTTTTATTTGTTTTTGTTTTCTTTTTAGTGAGCGGGCTACGCTGTGTCCTTCGAGGCCGGTCTCGAACCCGTGAACTCAGGATCCACCTGCCTCAGCATTCTTTGTGATGAGACTACAGGCATGAGCCCCGGAGCCCAATTCAAATTGTCTCTTTGTTTGAAAGACAGGGTTTCACCTGGTTTGTTGGGCGGGTCTCGAAAGTGCAACTTCCCCTGATCGGCCTGCCTTGATTATTGAGGCGACTGAATGACAGGCTGCTGTGAGCTACCCTGCCGAGGTATTATAATGTATTGTCAAGAAAGACAAGAGAGAGCCTCTAGGGGGCGCCGCCACTCGCCCAAGCAATTTAAGCACTTTGAAATGCCGAGGCTGGAAGGTCACCTCGAGATCACGATTTCGAGGTCAGCCTATTCATTTCTCTGATGACACGTCTCAGATAATAAAAGAGAGAGAGAAAAAATTAAATGTAATCAGACTGATTAGTGTGTGTAATTGAAACAAAACGAGGTGCCCGAAGACTCCACCCTCAGAACCGCCTTTCTTTATTACCTACAGTTTCCCTCTTGTCACCAAGGCTGGAGTGCAGCAGTGCGATCCTTGCTTATTGCAACACCTGCCTTTTGGGTTCAACTGATTTTCATCCATATTGCCTTCATCTCTCTGGTGTTCCAGGTGTACAAAAGATCAGCTCCAGCAAACTTTCTATTTTTATTTTTCTGTACCTCCAATCTATCTTTATATCATTACCAGAAAGCCGTCACAACAAAGAAATGAAATACGAAAAGCAGCAGCCCTGCGCCTGTCATTTTCACGCTACGACCATGCCGGTGTTCTGTGTAGCGTCTCAATTTTTGTGTAGGTGCTGCGGAAGCGAACACATGCCACGCCCAGCTCTGCTTTTTTATGTTTTTCTCTTTCTTTGTTTAGAAAAGGGAGCGGGCTACGCTGTGTCTTTCGAGGTCAGTCTCGAACCCGTGACCTCAGTATCCTCCTGCCTCGGCATTCTTTGTGCTGGGACTACAGGCTTGAGCCGCAGAGCCCAACCCAAATTGTCTTTTGTTTTAAGGATGGAGTTTCACCATGCTGGTCGGGCGGGTTTCGAAATCGCAACTTCTCGTGATTCATCCGCCTTGATTTTTGAGGCGACTGAATGACAGTCTGCCGTGGGCCACCATGCTGGGCTGTTATAATATATTGATAAAATATAAATCACAGAGACTACGTCGGGTGCTGCCACTCACGCAAGTAGTCTAATCACTTTGAAAGGCCGATGTGGGCGGGTCTTCTGAGGTCACGAATTTGAGGTCAGCCTGTGAATTGTGGTGAAAACCCACCTCACGTGATAAAAGAAAGAAAAAATCGAATAATAATCATAGTGATGGGTGTGTGTAATTAAAACAAAACGAGGTGCCCGGAGACTCAACCCACAGAACTGCCTTTATTTATTACGTACAGTTTCCTATTGTCACAAAAGCTGGAGTGCAACAGTGCGAACTTTGCTTACTGCAACACCTCTTTTTTAAGTTCACGTGATTGTCGTCCCAATGCCATTCAAGTAGCTGGGGTTGCAGGTGTCCACGCCACCAGCTCCAGGTAACTTTTATTTTTATATTTCTGAACCTCAAATCTATCTGTATTGGATTTCCACAAAGCAGTCACCATGAAGAAATAAAACTTCACAGCGGTCCGTGTCATTTTTACGCTATGACCACACCTGCCTTCATTGTGGTCTCCCAATTATAGTGTAGGTGCTGCCGAAGCATGCACATACCAAGCCCAGCTAAGATTTTGTATGTATTACTGCTTTTATTTTTATTTTTATTTTTATTTTTTCCTTGTTTTATTTATAGTGAGCGGGCTACCCTGTGTCCTTCGAGGCCGGCCTCGAACCCGTGAACTCAGGATCGGCCTGCCTCAGCATTCTTTGTGATGAGACTACAGGCATGAGCCCCGGAGCCCAATTCAAATTGTCTTTTTGTTTTAAAGACAGGGTTTCACCTTGTTTGTTGGGCGGGTCTCGAAAGCGCAACTTCCCCTGATCCGCCTGCCTTGATTATTCAGGCGACTGAGTGACAGGCTGCTGTGAGCTACCCTACTGGGCTATTATAATGTATTCTCCAAAAAGACATCAGAGAGCCTGTAGGGGGCGCCGCCACTCGCGTAAGGAATTTAAGCACTTTGAAACGCCGAGGCGGGTGGGGGTCACATCGAGATCACGAGTACGAGGTCAGCCTGTTCATTTCTTGATGACACAGCTCACATAAAAAAAGAGAGAGAGAAAATCTAAAGGTAATCAGACTGATTAGTGTGTGTAATTGAAACAAGACGAGGTGCCCGAAGACTCCACCCTCAAAACAGCCTTACTTTATTACCTACAGTTTCCCACTTGTCACCAAGGCTGGAGTGCAACCGTGCGATCTTTGCTTATTGAAACACCTGCCTTTTGGGTTCAACTGATTTTCATCCCAATTCCTTAATCTATCTGGTGTGGCAGGTGTAAGCAAGATCCGGTCTAGGTAACTTTCTATTTTTATTTTTCTGTACCTACAATCTATCTTTATATCATTACCAGAAAGCCATCACAACAAAGAAATGAAATACGAAAAGCAGCACACCTGCGCCTTTGATTTTTACGCTACGACCATGCCGGTGTTCTGTGTAGCATTGCAATTTTAGTGTAGGTGCTGCCGAAGCGAACATATGCCACGCCCAGCTCTGCTTTTTTATGTTTTCCTCTTTGTTTTGAATAGGCAGGGGGCTACACTGTGACTCTCGAGGTCAGGCTCGAACCCGTGACCTCAGGATCCTCCTGCCTCGGCATTCTTTGTGCTGGGACTACAGGCTTGAGCGGCACAGCCCAACCCAAACGGTCTTCTTGTTTTAAGGATGGAGTTTCACCATGTTGTTCGGGCGGGTTTCGAAATCTCAACTTCTCGTGATTCTCCCGCCTTGATTTTTGAGGCGACTGAATGACAGGCTGCCGTGAGCCACCATGCTGGGCTGTTGTAATATATTGATAAAAATGAAATCACAGAGACTATGTAGGGTGCTGCCACTCACGCAAGTAGTCTAAGCACTTTGAAAGGCCGATTTGGGCGGGTCTTCTGTGGTCACGAATTTGAGGTCAGCCTGTGAATTGTGGTGAAAACACACCTCACGTCATAAAAGAAAGAAAAAAATCGAATAATAATCATACTGATGGATCTGTGTAATTAAAACAAAACGAGGTGCCCCGAGACTCCACCCACAGAACTGCCTTTATTTATTACGTACAGTTTCCTATTGTCACAAAAGCTGGAGTGCAACAGTGCGAACTTTGCTTACTGCAACACCTCTTTTTTAAGTTCACGTGATTGTCGTCCCAATGCCATTCAAGTAGCTGGGGTTGCAGGTGTCCACGCCACCAGCTCCAGGTAACTTTTATTTTATATTTCTGAACCTCAAATCTATCTGTATTGGATTTCCACAAAGCAGTCACCATGAAGAAATAAAACTTCACAGCGGTCCGTGTCATTTTAGGCTATGACCACGCCTGCCTTCATTTTGGGGTCCCAATTTTAGTGTAGGTGCTGCTGAAGCGAGCATATGCCAAGCCGAGCTAAGATCCTTTATGTATTACTATATTTATTTTTATTTTTATTTTTATTTTTCCTTGTTTTATTTATAGTGAGCGGGCTACGCTGTGTCCTTGAGGCCGGTCTCGAACCCGTGAACTCAGGATCGGCCTGCCTCAGCATTCTTTGTGATGAGACTACAGGCATGAGCCCCGGAGCCCAATTCAAATTGTCTTTTGTTTTAAAGACAGGGTTTCACCTGGTTTGTTGGGCGGGTCTCGAAGTGCAACTTCCCTGATCCGCCTGCCTTGATTATTGAGGCGACTGAATGACAGGCTGCTGTGAGCTACCCTACTGGGCTATTATAATGTATTCTCCAAAAGACATCAGAGAGCCTCTAGGGGCGCCGCCACTCGCCCAAGCAATTTAAGCACTTTGAAATGCCGAGGCTGGAAGGTCACCTCGAGATCACGATTTCGAGGTCAGCCTGTTCATTTCTTGATGACACAGCTCACATAAAAAAGAGAGAGAAAATCTAAAGGTAATCAGACTGATTAGTGTGTGTAATTGAAACAAAACGAGGTGCCCGAAGACTCCACCCTCAGAACCGCCTTTCTTTATTACCTACAGTTTCCCTCTTGTCACCAAGGCTGGAGTGCAACCGTGCGATCTTTGCTTATTGCAACACCTGCCTTTTGGGTTCAACTGATTTTCATCCATATTGCCTTCATCTCTCTGGTGTTCCAGGTGTACAAAAGATCAGCTCCAGCAAACTTTCTATTTTTATTTTTCTGTACCTCCAATCTATCTTTATATCATTACCAGAAAGCCGTCACAACAAAGAAATGAAATACGAAAAGCAGCAGCCCTGCGCCTGTCATTTTCACGCTACGACCATGCCGGTGTTCTGTGTAGCATTGCAATTTTAGTGTAGGTGCTGCGGAAGCGAACACATGCCACGCCCAGCTCTGCTTTTTTATGTTTTTCTCTTTCTTTGTTTAGAAAAGGGAGCGGGCTACGCTGTGTCTTTCGAGGTCAGTCTCGAACCCGTGACCTCAGTATCCTCCTGCCTCGGCTTTCTTTGTGCTGAAACTACAGGCTTGAGCCGCAGAGCCCAACCCAAATTGTCTTTTGTTTTAAGGATGGAGTTTCACCATGCTGGTCGGGCGGGTTTCGAAATCGCAACTTCTCGTGATTCTCCGCCTTGATTTTTGAGGCGACTGAATGACAGGCTGCCGTGGGCCACCATGCTGGGCTGTTATAATATATTGATAAAAAAGAAATCACAGAGACTATGTCGGGTGCTGCCACTCACGCAAGTAGTCTAATCACTTTGAAAGGCCGATGTGGGCGGGTCTTCTGAGGTCACGAATTTGAGGTCAGCCTGTGAATTGTGGTGAAAACCCACCTCACGTGATAAAAGAAAGAAAAAAATCGAATAATAATCATAGTGATGGGTGTGTGTAATTAAAACAAAACGAGGTGCCCGGAGACTCAACCCACAGAACTGCCTTTATTTATTACTTACTGTTTCCCTCTTATCACAAAGGCTGGAGTGCAACAGTGCGAACTTTGCTTATTGCAACACCTCTTTTTAAAATTCACGTGATTGTCGTCCCAATGCCATTCAAGTACCCGGGGTTGCAGGTGTCCACACCACCAGTTCCAGGTAACTTTTATTTTTATTTTCTGAACCTCAAATCTATCTGTATTTGATTTCCACAAAGCAGTCACCATAAAGAAATAAAACTTCACAGCAGTGCGTGTCATTTTTACGCTATGACCACACCTGCCTTCATTGTGGTCTCCCAATTATAGTGTAGGTGCTGCCGAAGCGTGCACATACCAAGCCCAGCTAAGATTTTGTATGTATTACTGCTTTTATTTTTATTTTTATTTTTTCCTTGTTTTATTTATAGTGAGCGGGCTACCCTGTGTCCTTCGAGGCCGGCCTCGAACCCGTGAACTCAGGATCGGCCTGCCTCAGCATTCTTTGTGATGAGACTACAGGCATGAGCCCCGGAGCCCAATTCAAATTGTCTTTTTGTTTTAAAGACAGGGTTTCACCTTGTTTGTTGGGCGGGTCTCGAAAGCGCAACTTCCCCTGATCCGCCTGCCTTGATTATTGAGGCGACTGAGTGACAGGCTGCTGTGAGCTACCGTACTGGGCTATTATAATGTATTCTCAAAAAAGACATCAGAGAGCCTGTAGGGGGCGCCGCCACTCGCGTAAGGAATTTAAGCACTTTGAAACGCCGAGGCGGGTGGGGGTCACATCGAGATCACGAGTACGAGGTCAGCCTGTTCATTTCTTGATGACACAGCTCACATAATAAAAGAGAGAGAAAATCTAAAGGTAATCAGACTGATTAGTGTGTGTAATTGAAACAAGACGAGGTGCCGAAGACTCCACCCTCAAAACAGCCTTACTTTATTACCTACAGTTTCCCACTTGTCACCAAGGCTGGAGTGCAACCGTGCGATCTTTGCTTATTGAAACACCTGCCTTTTGGGTTCAACTGATTTTCATCCCAATTCCCTTAATCTATCTGGTGTGGCAGGTGTAAGCAAGATCCGGTCTAGGTAACTTTCTATTTTTATTTTTCTGTACCTACAATCTATCTTTATATCATTACCAGAAAGCCATCACAACAAAGAAATGAAATACGAAAAGCAGCACCCCTGCGCCTGTCATTTTCACGCCACGACCATGCCGGTGTTCTGTGTAGCATTGCAATTTTAGTGTAGGTGCTGCCGAAGCGAACACATGCCACGCCCAGCTCTGCTTTTTTATGTTTTCCTCTTTGTTTTGAATAGGCAGGGGGCTACACTGTGACTCTCGAGGTCAGGCTCGAACCCGTGACCTCAGGATCCTCCTGCCTCGGCATTCTTTGTGCTGGGACTACAGGCTTGAGCGGCACAGCCCAACCCAAACGGTCTTCTTGTTTTAAGGATGGAGTTTCACCATGTTGTTCGGGCGGGTTTCGAAATCTCAACTTCTCGTGATTCTCCCGCCTTGATTTTTGAGGCGACTGAATGACAGGCTGCCGTGAGCCA
This sequence comes from Saguinus midas, assembly GCA_021498475.1. Taxonomy (NCBI): domain Eukaryota; kingdom Metazoa; phylum Chordata; class Mammalia; order Primates; family Cebidae; genus Saguinus; species Saguinus midas. The sequence goes on along the minus strand of CM038410.1, from coordinate 581,482 downwards.
CCATGCTGGGCTGTTGTAATATATTGATAAAATGAAATCACAGAGACTATGTAGGGTGCTGCCACTCACGCAAGTAGTCTAAGCACTTTGAAAGGCCGATTTGGGCGGGTCTTCTGTGGTCACGAATTTGAGGTCAGCCTGTGAATTGTGGTGAAAACACACCTCACGTCATAAAAGAAAGAAAAAAATCGAATAATAATCATACTGATGGATCTGTGTAATTAAAACAAAACGAGGTGCCCCGAGACTCCACCCACAGAACTGCCTTTATTTATTACGTACAGTTTCCTATTGTCACAAAGGCTGGAGTGCAACAGTGCGAACTTTGCTTATTGCAACACCTCTTTTTAAAATTCACGTGATTGTCGTCCCAATGCCATTCAAGTAGCTGGGGTTGCAGGTGTCCACACCACCAGTTCCAGGTAACTTTTATTTTTATTTTCTGAACCTCAAATCTATCTGTATTGGATTTCCACAAAGCAGTCACCATGAAGAAATAAAACTTCACAGCGGTCCGTGTCATTTTAGGCTATGACCACGCCTGCCTTCATTTTGGGGTCCCAATTTTAGTGTAGGTGCTGCTGAAGCGAGCATATGCCAAGCCGAGCTAAGATCCTTTATGTATTACTATATTTATTTTTATTTTTATTTGTTTTGTTTTCTTTTTAGTGAGCGGGCTACGCTGTGTCCTTGAGGCGGTCTCGAACCCGTGAACTCAGGATCCACCTGCCTCAGCATTCTTTGTGATGAGACTACAGGCATGAGCCCCGGAGCCCAATTCAAATTGTCTTTTGTTTGAAAGACAGGGTTTCACCTTGTTTGTTGGGCGGGTCTCGAAGTGCAACTTCCCTGATCCGCCTGCCTTGATTATTGAGGCGACTGAATGACAGGCTGCTGTGAGCTACCCTACTGGGCTATTATAATGTATTGTCAAGAAAGACATCAGAGAGCCTCTAGGGGCGCCGCCACTCGCCTAAGCAATTTAAGCACTTTGAAATGCCGAGGCTGGAAGGTCACCTCGAGATCACGATTTCGAGGTCAGCCTATTCATTTCTCTGATGACACATCTCAGATAATAAAAGAGAGAGAAAATCTAAAGGTAATCAGACTGATTAGTGTGTGTAATTGAAACAAAACGAGGTGCCCGAAGACTCCACCCTCAGAACCGCCTTTCTTTATTACCTACAGTTTCCCTCTTGTCACCAAGGCTGGAGTGCAACCGTGCGATCTTTGCTTATTGCAACACCTGCCTTTTGGGTTCAACTGATTTTCATCCCAATTGCCTTCATCTCTCTGGTGTTCCAGGTGTACAAAAGATCAGCTCCAGCAAACTTTCTATTTTTATTTTTCTGTACCTACAATCTATCTTTATATCATTACCAGAAAGCCGTCACAACAAAGAAATGAAATACGAAAAGCAGCAGCCCTGCGCCTGTCATTTTCACGCTACCACCATGCCGGTGTTCTGTGTAGCGTCTCAATTTTAGTGTAGGTGCTGCGGAAGCGAACACATGCCACGCCCAGCTCTGCTTTTTTATGTTTTTCTCTTTCTTTGTTTTGAAAGGGAGCGGGCTACGCTGTGTCTTTCGAGGTCAGTCTCGAACCCGTGACCTCAGTATCCTCCTGCCTCGGCATTCTTTGTGCTGGGACTACAGGCTTGAGCCGCAGAGCCCAACCCAAACGGTCTTCTTGTTTTAAGGATGGAGTTTCACCATGCTGGTCGGGCGGGTTTCGAAATCGCAACTTCTCGTGATTCTCCCGCCTTGATTTTTGAGGCGACTGAATGACAGGCTGCCGTGGGCCACCATGCTGGGCTGTTATAATATATTGATAAAAAGAAATCACAGAGACTATGTAGGGTGCTGCCACTCACGCAAGTAGTCTAAGCACTTTGAAAGGCCAATGTGGGCGGGTCTTCTGAGGTCAAGAATTTGAGGTCAGCCTGTGAATTATGGTGAAAACCCACCTCACGTGATAAAAGAAAGAAAAAATCGAATAATAATCATACTGATGGATCTGTGTAATTAAAACAAAACGAGGTGCCCGAGACTCCACCCACAGAACTGCCTTTATTTATTACGTACAGTTTCCTATTGTCACAAAGGCTGGAGTGCAACAGTGCGAACTTTGCTTATTGCAACACCTCTTTTAAAATTCACGTGATTGTCGTCCCAATGCCATTCAAGTAGCTGGGGTTGCAGGTGTCCACACCACCAGTTCCAGGTAACTTTTATTTTTATTTTCTGAACCTCAAATCTATCTGCATTTGATTTCCCCAAAGCAGTCACCATGAAGAAATAAAACTTCACAGCGGTCCGTGTCATTTTTAGGCTATGACCACGCCTGCCTTCATTTTGGGGTCCCAATTTTAGTGTAGGTGCTGCGAAGCATGCACATACCAAGCCCAGCTAAGATTTTGTATGTATTACTGCTTTTATTTTTATTTTTATTTTTATTTTTCCTTGTTTTATTTATAGTGAGCGGGCTACCCTGTGTCCTTGAGGCCGGCCTCGAACCCGTGAACTCAGGATCGGCCTGCCTCAGCATTCTTTGTGATGAGACTACAGGCATGAGCCCCGAGCCCAATTCAAATTGTCTTTTGTTTTAAAGACAGGGTTTCACCTTGTTTGTTGGGCGGGTCTCGAAGCGCAACTTCCCCTGATCCGCCTGCCTTGATTATTCAGGCGACTGAGTGACAGGCTGCTGTGAGCTACCCTACTGGGCTATTATAATGTATTCTCCAAAAAGACATCAGAGAGCCTGTAGGGGGCGCCGCCACTCGCGTAAGGAATTTAAGCACTTTGAAACGCCGAGGCGGGTGGGGGTCACATCGAGATCACGAGTACGAGGTCAGCCTGTTCATTTCTTGATGACACAGCTCACATAAAAAAGGAGAGAGAGAAAATCTAAAGGTAATCAGACTGATTAGTGTGTAATTGAAACAAGACGAGGTGCCCAAGACTCCACCCTCAAAACAGCCTTACTTTATTACCTACAGTTTCCCACTTGTCACCAAGGCTGGAGTGCAACCGTGCGATCTTTGCTTATTGAAACACCTGCCTTTTGGGTTCAACTGATTTTCATCCCAATTCCCTTAATCTATCTGGTGTGGCAGGTGTAAGCAAGATCCGGTCTAGGTAACTTTCTATTTTTATTTTTCTGTACCTACAATCTATCTTTATATCATTACCAGAAAGCCATCACAACAAAGAAATGAAATACGAAAAGCAGCACACCTGCGCCTTTGATTTTTACGCTACGACCATGCCGGTGTTCTGTGTAGCATTGCAATTTTAGTGTAGGTGCTGCCGAAGCGAACATATGCCACGCCCAGCTCTGCTTTTTTATGTTTTCCTCTTTGTTTTGAATAGGCAGGGGGCTACACTGTGACTCTCGAGGTCAGGCTCGAACCCGTGACCTCAGGATCCTCCTGCCTCGGCATTCTTTGTGCTGGGACTACAGGCTTGAGCGGCACAGCCCAACCCAAACGGTCTTCTTGTTTTAAGGATGGAGTTTCACCATGTTGTTCGGGCGGGTTTCGAAATCTCAACTTCTCGTGATTCTCCCGCCTTGATTTTTGAGGCGACTGAATGACAGGCTGCCGTGAGCCACCATGCTGGGCTGTTGTAATATATTGATAAAATGAAATCACAGAGACTATGTAGGGTGCTGCCACTCACGCAAGTAGTCTAAGCACTTTGAAAGGCCGATTTGGGCGGGTCTTCTGTGGTCACGAATTTGAGGTCAGCCTGTGAATTGTGGTGAAAACACACCTCACGTCATAAAAGAAAGAAAAAAATCGAATAATAATCATACTGATGGATCTGTGTAATTAAAACAAAACGAGGTGCCCCGAGACTCCACCCACAGAACTGCCTTTATTTATTACGTACAGTTTCCTATTGTCACAAAAGCTGGAGTGCAACAGTGCGAACTTTGCTTACTGCAACACCTCTTTTTTAAGTTCACGTGATTGTCGTCCCAATGCCATTCAAGTAGCTGGGGTTGCAGGTGTCCACGCCACCAGCTCCAGGTAACTTTTATTTTATATTTCTGAACCTCAAATCTATCTGTTTTGGATTTCCACAAAGCAGTCACCATGAAGAAATAAAACTTCACAGCGGTCCGTGTCATTTTAGGCTATGACCACGCCTGCCTTCATTTTGGGGTCCCAATTTTAGTGTAGGTGCTGCTGAAGCGAGCATATGCCAAGCCGAGCTAAGATCCTTTATGTATTACTATATTTATTTTTATTTGTTTTTGTTTTCTTTTTAGTGAGCGGGCTACGCTGTGTCCTTCGAGGCCGGTCTCGAACCCGTGAACTCAGGATCCACCTGCCTCAGCATTCTTTGTGATGAGACTACAGGCATGAGCCCCGGAGCCCAATTCAAATTGTCTCTTTGTTTGAAAGACAGGGTTTCACCTGGTTTGTTGGGCGGGTCTCGAAAGTGCAACTTCCCCTGATCCGCCTGCCTTGATTATTGAGGCGACTGAATGACAGGCTGCTGTGAGCTACCCTGCCGAGGTATTATAATGTATTGTCAAGAAAGACAAGAGAGAGCCTCTAGGGGGCGCCGCCACTCGCCCAAGCAATTTAAGCACTTTGAAATGCCGAGGCTGGAAGGTCACCTCGAGATCACGATTTCGAGGTCAGCCTATTCATTTCTCTGATGACACGTCTCAGATAATAAAAGAGAGAGAAAATCTAAAGGTAATCAGACTGATTAGTGTGTGTAATTGAAACAAAACGAGGTGCCCGAAGACTCCACCCTCAGAACCGCCTTTCTTTATTACCTACAGTTTCCCTCTTGTCACCAAGGCTGGAGTGCAACCGTGCGATCTTTGCTTATTGCAACACCTGCCTTTTGGGTTCAACTGATTTTCATCCATATTGCCTTCATCTCTCTGGTGTTCCAGGTGTACAAAAGATCAGCTCCAGCAAACTTTCTATTTTTATTTTTCTGTACCTCCAATCTATCTTTATATCATTACCAGAAAGCCGTCACAACAAAGAAATGAAATACGAAAAGCAGCAGCCCTGCGCCTGTCATTTTCACGCTACGACCATGCCGGTGTTCTGTGTAGCGTCTCAATTTTAGTGTAGGTGCTGCGAAGCATGCACATACCAAGCCCAGCTAAGATTTTGTATGTATTACTGCTTTTATTTTTATTTTTATTTTTCCTTGTTTTATTTATAGTGAGCGGGCTACGCTGTGTCTTCGAGGTCAGTCTCGAACCCGTGACCTCAGGATCCTCCTGCCTCGGCATTCTTTGTGCTGGGACTACAGGCTTGAGCCGCAGAGCCCAACCCAAATTGTCTTTTGTTTTAAGGATGGAGTTTGACCATGCTGGTCGGGCGGGTTTGAAATCTCAACTTCTCGTGATTCTCCGCCTTGATTTTTGAGGCGACTGAATGACAGGCTGCCGTGAGCCACCATGCTGGGCTGTTATAATATATTGATAAAAAGAAATCACAGAGACTATGTCGGGTGCTGCCACTCACGCAAGTAGTCTAAGCACTTTGAAAGGCCAATGTGGGCGGGTCTTCTGAGGTCAAGAATTTGAGGTCAGCCTGTGAATTATGGTGAAAACCCACCTCACGTGATAAAAGAAAGAAAAAATCGAATAATAATCATACTGATGGATCTGTGTAATTAAAACAAAACGAGGTGCCCGAGACTCCACCCACAGAACTGCCTTTATTTATTACGTACAGTTTCCTATTGTCACAAAGGCTGGAGTGCAACAGTGCGAACTTTGCTTATTGCAACACCTCTTTTAAAATTCACGTGATTGTCGTCCCAATGCCATTCAAGTAGCTGGGGTTGCAGGTGTCCACACCACCAGTTCCAGGTAACTTTTATTTTTATTTTTCTGAACCTCAAATCTATCTGCATTTGATTTCCCAAAGCAGTCACCATGAAGAAATAAAACTTCACAGCGGTCCGTGTCATTTTAGGCTATGACCACGCCTGCCTTCATTGTGGTGTCCCAATTTTAGTGTAGGTGCTGCTGAAGCGAGCATATGCCAAGCCCAGCTAAGATTTTGTATGTATTACTGCTTTTATTTTTATTTTTATTTTTCCTTGTTTTATTTATAGTGAGCGGGCTACGCTGTGTCCTTGAGGCGGTCTCGAACCCGTGAACTCAGGATCGGCCTGCCTCAGCATTCTTTGTGATGAGACTACAGGCATGAGCCCCGAGCCCAATTCAAATTGTCTTTTGTTTTAAAGACAGGGTTTCACCTTGTTTGTTGGGCGGGTCTCGAAGCGCAACTTCCCTGATCGGCCTGCCTTGATTATTCAGGCGACTGAATGACAGGCTGCTGTGAGCTACCCTACTGGGCTATTATAATGTATTCTCCAAAAGACATCAGAGTGCCTCTAGGGGCGCCGCCACTCGCGTAAGCAATTTAAGCACTTTGAAATGCCGAGGCGGGGGGGTCACCTCGAGATCACGATTTCGAGGTCAGCCTATTCATTTCTGTGATGACACATCTCAGATAATAAAAGAGAGAGAAAATTAAATGTAATCAGACTGATTAGTGTGTGTAATTGAAACAAAACGAGGTGCCCGAAGACTCCACCCTCAGAACCGCCTTTCTTTATTACCTACAGTTTCCCTCTTGTCACCAAGGCTGGAGTGCAACCGTGCGATCTTTGCTTATTGCAACACCTGCCTTTTGGGTTCAACTGATTTTCATCCCAATTCCCTTAATCTATCTGGTGTGGCAGGTGTACGCAAGATCAGCTCTAGCTAACTTTCTATTTTTATTTTTCTGTACCTCCAATCTATCTTTATATCATTACCAGAAAGCCGTCACAACAAAGAAATGAAATACGAAAAGCAGCAGCCCTCGCCTGTCATTTTCACGCTACGACCATGCCGGTGTTCTGTGTAGCATTGCAATTTTAGTGTAGGTGCTGCGGCGAACATATGCCACGCCCAGCTCTGCTTTTTTATGTTTTTCTCTTTCTTTGTTTTGAAAAGGGAGCGGGCTACGCTGTGTCTTTCGAGGTCAGTCTCGAACCCGTGACCTCAGTATCCTCCTGCCTCGGCATTCTTTGTGCTGGGACTACAGGCTTGAGCCGCAGAGCCCAACCCAAATTGTCTTTTCCTTTTAAGGACGGAGTTTCACCATGCTGGTCGGGCGGGTTTCGAAATCGCAACTTCTCGTGATTCATCCGCCTTGATTTTTGAGGCGACTGAATGACAGTCTGCCGTGGGCCACCATGCTGGGCTGTTATAATATATTGATAAAAAAAAATCACAGGGATTATGTCGGGTGTTGCCACTCACGCAGGTAGTCTAAGCACTTTGAAAGGCCGATGTGGGCGGGTCTTCTGAGGTCACGAATTTGAGGTCAGCCTGTGAATTGTGGTGAAAACACACCTCACGTGATAAAAGAAAGAAAAAATCGAATAATAATCATACTGATGGATCTGTGTAATTAAAACAAAACGAGGTGCCCGAGACTCCACCCACAGAACTGCCTTTATTTATTACGTACAGTTTCCTATTGTCACAAAGGCTGGAGTGCAACAGTGCGAACTTTGCTTATTGCAACACCTCTTTTTAAATTCACGTGATTGTCGTCCCAATGCCATTCAAGTAGCTGGGGTTGCAGGTGTCCACACCACCAGTTCCAGGTAACTTTTATTTTTATTTTTCTGAACCTCAAATCTATCTGTATTTGATTTCCACAAAGCAGTCACCATGAAGAAATAGAACTTCACAGCAGTGCGTTTCATTTTACGCTATGACCACGCCTGCCTTCATTTTGGGGTCCCAATTTTAGTGTAGGTGCTGCTGAAGCGAGCATATGCCAAGCCGAGCTAAGATCCTTTATGTATTACTGCTTTTATTTTTATTTTTATTTTTTTTTGTTTTATTTATAGTGAGCGGGCTACGCTGTGTCCTTCGAGGCCGGTCTCGAACCCGTGAACTCAGGATCCGCCTGCCTCAGCATTCTTTGTGATGAGACTACAGGCATGAGCCCCGGAGCCCAATTCAAATTGTCTTCTTGTTTTAAAAACAGGGTTTCACCTAGTTTGTTGGGCGGGTCTCGAAAGCGCAACTTCCCCTTATCGGCCTGCCTTGATTATTGAGGCGACGGAATGACAGGCTGCTGTGAGCTACCGTGCCGGGCTATTATAATGTATTGTCAAAAAGACATCAGAGTGCCTCTAGGGGCGCCGCCACTCGCGTAAGCAATTTAAGCACTTTGAAATGCCGAGGCGGGGGGGTCACCTCGAGATCACGAGTTCGAGGTCAGCCTGTTCATTTCTGTGATGACACAGCTCACATAAAAGAGAGAGAGAAAAAATAAAGGTAATCAGACTGATTAGTGTGTGTAATTGAAACAAAACGAGGTGCCCGAAGACTCCACCCTCAGAACCGCCTTTCTTTATTACCTACAGTTTCCCTCTTGTCACCAAGGCTGGAGTGCAACCGTGCGATCTTTGCTTATTGCAACACCTGCCTTTTGGGTTCAACTGATTTTCATCCATATTCCCTTCATCTATCTGGTGTGGCAGGTGTACGCAAGATCAGGTCCAGCTAACTTTCTATTTTTATTTTTCTGTACCTCCAATCTGTCTTTATATCATTACCAGAAAGCCGTCACAACAAAGAAATGAAATATGAAAAGCAGCAGCCCTGCGCCTGTCATTTTCACGCTACCACCATGCCGGTGTTCTGTGTAGCGTCTCAATTTTAGTGTAGGTGCTGCGGCGAACATATGCCACGCCCAGCTCTGCTTTTTATGTTTTCTCTTTCTTTGTTTTGAATAGGCAGGGGCTACGCTGTGTCTTTCGAGGTCAGTCTCGAACCCGTGACCTCAGTATCCTCCTGCCTCGGCATTCTTTGTGCTGGGACTACAGGCTTGAGCGGCACAGCCCAACCCAAACGGTCTTCTTGTTTTAAGGATGGAGTTTCACCATGTTGTTCGGGCGGGTTTCGAAATCTCAACTTCTCGTGATTCTCCCGCCTTGATTTTTGAGGCGACTGAATGACAGGCTGCCGTGAGCCACCATGCTGGGCTGTTGTAATATATTGATAAAATGAAATCACAGAGACTATGTAGGGTGCTGCCACTCACGCAAGTAGTCTAAGCACTTTGAAAGGCCAATGTGGGCGGGTCTTCTGAGGTCAAGAATTTGAGGTCAGCCTGTGAATTGTGGTGAAAACACACCTCACGTGATAAAAGAAAGAAAAAATCGAATAATAATCATACTGATGGATCTGTGTAATTAAAACAAAACGAGGTGCCCGGAGACTCCACCCACAGAACTGCCTTTATTTATTACATACAGTTTCCTATTGTCACAAAAGCTGGAGTGCAACAGTGCGAACTTTGCTTACTGCAACACCTCTTTTTTAAATTCACGTGATTGTCGTCCCAATGCCATTCAAGTAGCTGGGGTTGCAGGTGTCCACGCCACCAGCTCCAGGTAACATTTATTTTCATATTTCGGAACCTCAAATCTATCTGTTTTGGATTTCCACAAAGCAGTCACCATGAAGAAATAAAACTTCACAGCGGTCCGTGTCATTTTTAGGCTATGACCACGCCTGCCTTCATTGTGGTCTCCCAATTATAGTGTAGGTGCTGCTGAAGCGTGCACATACCAAGCCCAGCTAAGATTTTGTATGTATTACTGCTTTTATTTTTATTTTTATTTTTCCTTGTTTTATTTATAGTGAGCGTGCTACGCTGTGTCCTTCGAGGCCGGTCTCGAACCCGTGAACTCAGGATCCACCTGCCTCAGCATTCTTTGTGATGAGACTACAGGCATGAGCCCCGGAGCCCAATTCAAATTGTCTCTTTGTTTGAAAGACAGGGTTTCACCTGGTTTGTTGGGCGGGTCTCGAAAGTGCAACTTCCCCTGATCGGCCTGCCTTGATTATTGAGGCGACTGAATGACAGGCTGCTGTGAGCTACCCTGCCGAGGTATTATAATGTATTGTCAAGAAAGACAAGAGAGAGCCTCTAGGGGGCGCCGCCACTCGCCCAAGCAATTTAAGCACTTTGAAATGCCGAGGCTGGAAGGTCACCTCGAGATCACGATTTCGAGGTCAGCCTATTCATTTCTCTGATGACACGTCTCAGATAATAAAAGAGAGAGAGAAAAAATTAAATGTAATCAGACTGATTAGTGTGTGTAATTGAAACAAAACGAGGTGCCCGAAGACTCCACCCTCAGAACCGCCTTTCTTTATTACCTACAGTTTCCCTCTTGTCACCAAGGCTGGAGTGCAGCAGTGCGATCCTTGCTTATTGCAACACCTGCCTTTTGGGTTCAACTGATTTTCATCCATATTGCCTTCATCTCTCTGGTGTTCCAGGTGTACAAAAGATCAGCTCCAGCAAACTTTCTATTTTTACTTTTCTGTACCTCCAATCTATCTTTATATCATTACCAGAAAGCCGTCACAACAAAGCAATGAAATACGAAAAGCAGCAGCCCTCGCCTGTCATTTTCACGCTACGACCATGCCGGTGTTCTGTGTAGCGTCTCAATTTTGTGTAGGTGCTGCGAAGCGAACACATGCCACGCCCAGCTCTGCTTTTTTATGTTTTTCTCTTTCTTTGTTTAGAAAGGGAGCGGGCTACGCTGTGTCTTTCGAGGTCAGTCTCGAACCCGTGACCTCAGTATCCTCCTGCCTCGGCTTTCTTTGTGCTGAAACTACAGGCTTGAGCCGCAGAGCCCAACCCAAATTGTCTTTTGTTTTAAGGATGGAGTTTGACCATGCTGGTCGGGCGGGTTTTGAAATTCCAACTTCTCGTGATTCTCCCGCCTTGATTTTTGAGGCGACTGAATGACAGGCTGCCGTGAGCCACCATGCTGGGCTGTTACAATATATTGTTAAAAAAGAAATCAAAGACACTACGTCGGGTGCTGCCACTCACGCAAGTAGTCTAATCACTTTGAAAGGCCAATGTGGGCGGGTCTTCTGAGGTCAAGAATTTGAGGTCAGCCTGTGAATTATGGTGAAAACCCACCTCACGTGATAAAAGAAAGAAAAAAATCGAATAATAATCATAGTGATGGGTGTGTGTAATTAAAACAAAACGAGGTGCCGGAGACTCAACCCACAGAACTGCCTTTATTTATTACTTACTGTTTCCTCTTATCACAAAGGCTGGAGTGCAACAGTGCGAACTTTGCTTATTGCAACACCTCTTTTTAAATTCACGTGATTGTCGTCCCAATGCCATTCAAGTACCCGGGGTTGCAGGTGTCCACACCACCAGTTCCAGGTAACTTTTATTTTTATTTTTCTGAACCTCAAATCTATCTGCATTTGATTTCCCCAAAGCAGTCACCATAAAGAAATAAAGCTTCACAGCAGTGCGTTTCATTTTTACGCTATGACCACACCTGCCTTCATTGTGGTCTCCCAATTATAGTGTAGGTGCTGCCGAAGCGTGCACATACCAAGCCCAGCTAAGATTTTTTATGTATTACTGCTTTTATTTTTATTTTTATTTTTTGTTTGTTTTATTTATAGTGAGCGTGCTACGCTGTGTCCTTCGAGGCCGGTCTCGAACCCGTGAACTCAGGATCCGCCTGCCTCAGCATTCTTTGTGATGAGACTACAGGCATGAGCCCCGGAGCCCAATTCAAATTGTCTTTTTGTTTTAAAGACAGGGTTTCACCTGGTTTGTTGGGCGGGTCTCGAAAGTGCAACTTCCCCTGATCCGCCTGCCTTGATTATTGAGGCGACTGAATGACAGGCTGCTGTGAGCTACCCTGCCGAGCTATTATAATGTATTGTCAAGAAAGACATCAGAGAGCCTCTAGGGGGCGCCGCCACTCGCCCAAGCAATTTAAGCACTTTGAAATGCCGAGGCTGGAAGGTCACCTCGAGATCACGATTTCGAGGTCAGCCTATTCATTTCTCTGATGACACGTCTCAGATAATAAAAGAGAGAGAGAAAAATTAAATGTAATCAGACTGATTAGTGTGTAATTGAAACAAAACGAGGTGCCGAAGACTCCACCCTCAGAACCGCCTTTCTTTATTACCTACAGTTTCCCACTTGTCACCAAGGCTGGAGTGCAGCAGTGCGATCCTTGCTTATTGCAACACCTGCCTTTTGGGTTCAACTGATTTTCATCCATATTGCCTTCATCTCTCTGGTGTTCCAGGTGTACAAAAGATCAGCTCCAGCAAACTTTCTATTTTTATTTTCTGTACCTACAATCTATCTTTATATCATTACCAGAAAGCCATCACAACAAAGAAATGAAATACGAAAAGCAGCAGCCCTGCGCCTGTCATTTTCACGCCACGACCATGCCGGTGTTCTGTGTAGCATTGCAATTTTAGTGTAGGTGCTGCGAAGCGAACATATGCCACGCCCAGCTCTGCTTTTTATGTTTTCTCTTTCTTTGTTTAGAAAGGGAGCGGGCTACGCTGTGTCTTTCGAGGTCAGTCTCGAACCCGTGACCTCAGGATCCTCCTGCCTCGGCATTCTTTGTGCTGGGACTACAGGCTTGAGCCGCAGAGCCCAACCCAAATTGTCTTTTGTTTTAAGGATGGAGTTTGACCATGCTGGTCGGGCGGGTTTGAAATTCCAACTTCGTGATTCTCCGCCTTGATTTTTGAGGCGACTGAATGACAGGCTGCCGTGAGCCACCATGCTGGGCTGTTACAATATATTGATAAAAAGAAATCACAGAGACTATGTAGGGTGCTGCCACTCACGCAAGTAGTCTAATCACTTTGAAAGGCCAATGTGGGCGGGTCTTCTGAGGTCAAGAATTTGAGGTCAGCCTGTGAATTATGGTGAAAACCCACCTCACGTGATAAAAGAAAGAAAAAATCGAATAATAATCATACTGATGGATCTGTGTAATTAAAACAAAACGAGGTGCCCGGAGACTCAACCCACAGAACTGCCTTTATTTATTACGTACAGTTTCCTATTGTCACAAAGGCTGGAGTGCAACAGTGCGAACTTTGCTTACTGCAACACCTCTTTTTAAGTTCACGTGATTGTCGTCCCAATGCCATTCAAGTAGCTGGGGTTGCAGGTGTCCACGCCACCAGCTCCAGGTAACTTTTATTTTTATTTTCTGAACCTCAAATCTATCTGCATTTGATTTCCCCAAAGCAGTCACCATGAAGAAATAAAACTTCACAGCGGTCCGTGTCATTTTACGCTATGACCACCTGCCTTCATTGTGGTGTCCCAATTTTAGTGTAGGTGCTGCTGAAGCGAGCATATGCCAAGCCAGCTAAGATTTTTATGTATTACTGCTTTTATTTTTATTTTTATTTTTTTGTTTTATTTATAGTGAGCGGGCTACCCTGTGTCCTTGAGGCCGGTCTCGAACCCGTGAACTCAGGATCCACCTGCCTCAGCATTCTTTGTGATGAGACTACAGGCATGAGCCCCGGAGCCCAATTCAAATTGTCTCTTTGTTTGAAAGACAGGGTTTCACCTGGTTTGTTGGGCGGGTCTCGAAAGTGCAACTTCCCTGATCCGCCTGCCTTGATTATTGAGGCGACTGAATGACAGGCTGCTGTGAGCTACCCTGCTGGGCTATTATAATGTATTGTCAAGAAAGACATCAGAGAGCCTGTAGGGGCGCCGCCACTCGCGTAAGGAATTTAAGCACTTTGAAATGCCGAGGCTGGAAGGTCACCTCGAGATCACGATTTCGAGGTCAGCCTATTCATTTCTCTGATGACACGTCTCAGATAATAAAAGAGAGAGAAAATTAAATGTAATCAGACTGATTAGTGTGTGTAATTGAAACAAAACAGGTGCCGAAGACTCCACCCTCAAAACAGCCTTACTTTATTACCTACAGTTTCCCACTTGTCACCAAGGCTGGAGTGCAACCGTGCGATCTTTGCTTATTGCAACACCTGCCTTTTGGGTTCAACTGATTTTCATCCATATTCCCTTCATCTATCTGGTGTTCCAGGTGTACAAGATCAGCTCCAGCAAACTTTCTATTTTTATTTTTCTGTACCTCCAATCTATCTTTATATCATTACCAGAAAGCCATCACAACAAAGAAATGAAATCTGAAAAGCAGCACCTGCGCCTGTCATTTTCACGCTACGACCATGCCGGTGTTCTGTGTAGCATTGCAATTTTAGTGTAGGTGCTGCGAAGCGAACACATGCCACGCCCAGCTCTGCTTTTTATGTTTTCTCTTTCTTTGTTTTGAATAGGCAGGGGCTACACTGTGACTCTCGAGGTCAGTCTCGAACCCGTGACCTCAGTATCCTCCTGCCTCGGCATTCTTTGTGCTGGGACTACAGGCTTGAGCGGCACAGCCCAACCCAAATTGTCTTTTTGTTTTAAGGATGGAGTTTCACCATGTTGTTCGGGCGGGTTTCGAAATCTCAACTTCTCGTGATTCTCCCGCCTTGATTTTTGAGGCGACTGAATGACAGGCTGCCGTGAGCCACCATGCTGGGCTGTTATAATATATTGATAAAAATGAAATCACAGAGACTATGTAGGGTGCTGCCACTCACGCAAGTAGTCTAAGCACTTTGAAAGGCCGATTTGGGCGGGTCTTCTGAGGTCAGAATTTGAGGTCAGCCTGTGAATTGTGGTGAAAACCCACCTCACGTGATAAAAGAAAGAAAAAATCGAATAATAATCATACTGATGGATCTGTGTAATTAAAACAAAACGAGGTGCCCGGAGACTCCACCCACAGAACTGCCTTTATTTATTACGTACAGTTTCCTATTGTCACAAAGGCTGGAGTGCAACAGTGCGAACTTTGCTTACTGCAACACCTCTTTTTTAAATTCACGTGATTGTCGTCCCAATGCCATTCAAGTAGCTGGGGTTGCAGGTGTCCACCACCAGTTCCAGGTAACTTTTATTTTTATTTTCTGAACCTCAAATCTATCTGCATTTGATTTCCACAAAGCAGTCACCATGAAGAAATAAAACTTCACAGCGGTCCGTGTCATTTTTACGCTATGACCACGCCTGCCTTCATTGTGGGGTCCCAATTTTAGTGTAGGTGCTGCTGAAGCGAGCATATGCCAAGCCGAGCTAAGATCCTTTATGTATTACTATATTTATTTTAATTTGTTTTGTTTTCTTTTTAGTGAGCGGGCTACGCTGTGTCCTTGAGGCCGGTCTCGAACCCGTGAACTCAGGATCCACCTGCCTCAGCATTCTTTGTGATGAGACTACAGGCATGAGCCCCGGAGCCCAATTCAAATTGTCTCTTTGTTTGAAAGACAGGGTTTCACCTGGTTTGTTGGGCGGGTCTCGAAGTGCAACTTCCCTGATCGGCCTGCCTTGATTATTCAGGCGACTGAATGACAGGCTGCTGTGAGCTACCCTGCCGAGGTATTATAATGTATTGTCAAAAAGACATCAGAGAGCCTCTAGGGGCGCCGCCACTCGCGTAAGCAATTTAAGCACTTTGAAATGCCGAGGCTGGAAGGTCACCTCGAGATCACGATTTCGAGGTCAGCCTGTGCATTTCTGTGATGACACATCTCAGATAATAAAAGAGAGAGAGAAAAAATAAAGGTAATCAGACTGATTAGTGTGTGTAATTGAAACAAAACGAGGTGCCCAAGACTCCACCCTCAGAACCGCCTTTCTTTATTACCTACAGTTTCCTCTTGTCACCAAGGCTGGAGTGCAACCGTGCGATCTTTGCTTATTGCAACACCTGCCTTTTGGGTTCAACTGATTTTCATCCATATTGCCTTCATCTCTCTGGTGTTCCAGGTGTACAAAAGATCAGCTCCAGCAAACTTTCTATTTTTATTTTTCTGTACCTCAATCTATCTTTATATCATTACCAGAAAGCCATCACAACAAAGAAATGAAATCTGAAAAGCAGCAGCCCTGCGCCTGTCATTTTCACGCTACGACCATGCCGGTGTTCTGTGTAGCATTGCAATTTTAGTGTAGGTGCTGCGAGCGAACTCATGCCACGCCCAGCTCTGCTTTTTTATGTTTTTCTCTTTCTTTGTTTCGAAAAGGGAGCGGGCTACGCTGTGTCTATTGAGGTCAGTCTCGAACCCGTGACCTCAGGATCCTCCTGCCTCGGCATTATTTTTGCTGGGACTACAGGCTTCAGCCGCAGAGCCCAACCCAAATTGTCTTTTCCTTTTAAGGACGGAGTTTCACCATGCTGGTCGGGCGGGTTTCGAAATCGCAACTTCTCGTGATTCATCCGCCTTGATTTTTGAGGCGACTGAATGACAGTCTGCCGTGGGCCACCATGCTGGGCTGTTATAATATATTGATAAAAAATAAATCACAGAGATTATGTCGGGTGTTGCCACTCACGCAGGTAGTCTAAGCACTTTGAAAGGCCGATGTGGGCGGGTCTTCTGAGGTCACGAATTTGAGGTCAGCCTGTGAATTGTGGTGAAAACACACCTCACGTGATAAAAGAAAGAAAAAAATCGAATAATAATCATACTGATGGGTGTGTGTAATTAGAACAAAACGAGGTTCCCTGAGACTCCACCCACAGAACTGCCTTTATTTATTACGTACAGTTTCCTATTGTCACAAAGGCTGGAGTGCAACAGTGCGAACTTTGCTTACTGCAACACCTCTTTTTTAATTCACGTGATTGTCGTCCCAATGCCATTCAAGTAGCTGGGGTTGCAGGTGTCCACACCACCAGTTCCAGGTAACTTTTATTTTTATTTTCTGAACCTCAAATCTATCTGCATTTGATTTCCACAAAGCAGTCACCATGAAGAAATAAAACTTCACAGCAGTGCGTTTCATTTTACGCTATGAGCACACCTGCCTTCATTGTGGTGTCCCAATTTTAGTGTAGGTGCTGCGAAGCATGCACATACCAAGCCCAGCTAAGATTTTATGTATTACTGCTTTTATTTTTATTTTTATTTTTATTTTTCCTTGTTTTATTTATAGTGAGCGGGCTACGCTGTGTCCTTCGAGGCCGGTCTCGAACCCGTGAACTCAGGATCACCTGCCTCAGCATTCTTTGTGATGAGACTACAGGCATGAGCCCCGGAGCCCAATTCAAATTGTCTTTTGTTTTAAAGACAGGGTTTCACCTGGTTTGTTGGGCGGGTCTCGAAGCGCAACTTCCCTGATCCGCCTGCCTTGATTATTGAGGCGACTGAATGACAGGCTGCTGTGAGCTACCCTACTGGGCTATTATAATGTATTCTCCAAAAGACATCAGAGAGCCTGTAGGGGCGCCGCCACTCGCGTAAGCAATTTAAGCACTTTGAAACGCCGAGGCGGGTGGGGTCACCTCGAGATCACGATTTCGAGGTCAGCCTGTTCATTTCTTGATGACACAGCTCACATAATAAAAGAGAGAGAAAATCTAAAGGTAATCAGACTGATTAGTGTGTGTAATTGAAACAAAACGAGGTGCCGAAGACTCCACCCTCAGAACCGCCTTTCTTTATTACCTACAGTTTCCTCTTGTCACCAAGGCTGGAGTGCAACAGTGCGATCTTTGCTTATTGCAACACCTGCCTTTTGGGTTCAACTGATTTTCATCCAATTGCCTTCATCTATCTGGTGTTCCAGGTGTACAAAAGATCAGCTCCAGCAAACTTTCTATTTTTATTTTCTGTACCTCCAATCTATCTTTATATCATTACCAGAAAGCCATCACAACAAAGAAATGAAATCTGAAAAGCAGCACACCTGCGCCTTTGATTTTACGCTACGACCATGCCGGTGTTCTGTGTAGCATTGCAATTTTAGTGTAGGTGCTGCGAAGCGAACATATGCCACGCCCAGCTCTGCTTTTTATGTTTTCTCTTTCTTTGTTTTGAATAGGCAGGGGCTACACTGTGACTCTCGAGGTCAGGCTCGAACCCGTGACCTCAGGATCCTCCTGCCTCGGCATTCTTTGTGCTGGGACTACAGGCTTGAGCCGCAGAGCCCAACCCAAATTGTCTTTTGTTTTAAGGATGGAGTTTCACCATGTTGTTCGGGCGGGTTTGAAATCTCAACTTCGTGATTCTCCGCCTTGATTTTTGAGGCGACTGAATGACAGGCTGCCGTGAGCCACCATGCTGGGCTGTTGTAATATATTGATAAAAATGAAATCACAGAGACTATGTAGGGTGCTGCCACTCACGCAAGTAGTCTAAGCACTTTGAAAGGCCGATTTGGGCGGGTCTTCTGTGGTCACCAATTTGAGGTCAGCCTGTGAATTGTGGTGAAAACCCACCTCACGTGATAAAAGAAAGAAAAAAATCGAATAATAATCATACTGATGGATCTGTGTAATTAAAACCAAAGGAGGTGCCCGGAGACTCCACCCACAGAACTGCCTTTATTTATTACGTACAGTTTCCTATTGTCACAAAGGCTGGAGTGCAACAGTGCGAACTTTGCTTACTGCAACACCTCTTTTTTAAATTCACGTGATTGTCGTCCCAATGCCATTCAAGTAGCTGGGGTGCAGGTGTCCACACCACCAGCTCCAGGTAACTTTTATTTTTATATTTCTGAACCTCAAATCTATCTGTATTGGATTTCCACAAAGCAGTCACCATGAAGAAATAAAACTTCACAGCGGTCCGTGTCATTTTTACGCTATGACCACGCCTGCCTTCATTGTGGGGTCCCAATTTTAGTGTAGGTGCTGCTGAAGCGAGCATATGCCAAGCCCAGCTAAGATTTTTATGTATTACTATATTTATTTTTATTTTTATTTTTCCTTGTTTTATTTATAGTGAGCGGGCTACCCTGTGTCCTTGAGGCGGTCTCGAACCCGTGAACTCAGGATCGCCTGCCTCAGCATTCTTTGTGATGAGACTACAGGCATGAGCCCCGGAGCCCAATTCAAATTGTCTTTTGTTTTAAAGACAGGGTTTCACCTTGTTTGTTGGGCGGGTCTCGAAGCGCAACTTCCCTGATCCGCCTGCCTTGATTATTGAGGCGACTGAATGACAGGCTGCTGTGAGCTACCCTACTGGGCTATTATAATGTATTGTCAAAAGACATCAGAGAGCCTGTAGGGGCGCCGCCACTCGCGTAAGCAATTTAAGCACTTTGAAACGCCGAGGCGGGTGGGGTCACATCGAGATCACGATTTCGAGGTCAGCCTGTTCATTTCTTGATGACACAGCTCACATAATAAAGAGAGAGAAAATCTAAAGGTAATCAGACTGATTAGTGTGTGTAATTGAAACAAAACGAGGTGCCGAAGACTCCACCCTCAGAACAGCCTTTCTTTATTACCTACAGTTTCCCTCTTGTCACCAAGGCTGGAGTGCAAGTGCGATCTTTGCTTATTGCAACACCTGCCTTTTGGGTTCAACTGATTTTCATCCAATTGCCTTCATCTATCTGGTGTTCCAGGTGTACAAAAGATCAGCTCCAGCAAACTTTCTATTTTTATTTTCTGTACCTCCAATCTATCTTTATATCATTACCAGAAAGCCATCACAACAAAGAAATGAAATCTGAAAAGCAGCAGCCCTGCGCCTGTCATTTTCACGCTACGACCATGCCGGTGTTCTGTGTAGCATTGCAATTTTAGTGTAGGTGCTGCGAAGCGAACATATGCCACGCCCAGCTCTGCTTTTTATGTTTTCTCTTTCTTTGTTTTGAATAGGCAGGGGCTACGCTGTGTCTTTCGAGGTCAGTCTCGAACCCGTGACCTCAGTATCCTCCTGCCTCGGCATTCTTTGTGCTGGGACTACAGGCTTGAGCCGCAGAGCCCAACCCAAATTGTCTTTTGTTTTAAGGATGGAGTTTCACCATGTTGTTCGGGCGGGTTTGAAATCTCAACTTCTCGTGATTCTCCGCCTTGATTTTTGAGGCGACTGAATGACAGGCTGCCGTGAGCCACCATGCTGGGCTGTTGTAATATATTGATAAAAAGAAATCACAGAGACTATGTCGGGTGCTGCCACTCACGCAAGTAGTCTAATCACTTTGAAAGGCCGATTTGGGCGGGTCTTCTGTGGTCACAATTTGAGGTCAGCCTGTGAATTGTGGTGAAAACACACCTCACGTGATAAAAGAAAGAAAAAATCGAATAATAATCATACTGATGGATCTGTGTAATTAAAACAAAACGAGGTGCCCGGAGACTCAACCCACAGAACTGCCTTTATTTATTACTTACAGTTTCCTATTGTCACAAAGGCTGGAGTGCAACAGTGCGAACTTTGCTTATTGCAACACCTCTTTTTAAAATTCACGTGATTGTCGTCCCAATGCCATTCAAGTAGCTGGGGTTGCAGGTGTCCACACCACCAGTTCCAGGTAACTTTTATTTTTATTTTCTGAACCTCAAATCTATCTGCATTTGATTTCCCCAAAGCAGTCACCATGAAGAAATAAAACTTCACAGCAGTGCGTTTCATTTTACGCTATGAGCACACCTGCCTTCATTGTGGGGTCCCAATTTTAGTGTAGGTGCTGCTGAAGCGAGCATATGCCAAGCCAGCTAAGATTTTTATGTATTACTATATTTATTTTTATTTTTATTTTTCCTTGTTTTATTTATAGTGAGCGTGCTACGCTGTGTCCTTCGAGGCCGGTCTCGAACCCGTGAACTCAGGATCCGCCTGCCTCAGCATTCTTTGTGATGAGACTACAGGCATGAGCCCCGGAGCCCAATTCAAATTGTCTTTTTGTTTTAAAGACAGGGTTTCACCTGGTTTGTTGGGCGGGTCTCGAAGTGCAACTTCCCTGATCCGCCTGCCTTGATTATTCAGGCGACTGAATGACAGGCTGCTGTGAGCTACCCTACTGGGCTATTATAATGTATTGTCAAGAAAGACATCAGAGAGCCTCTAGGGGGCGCCGCCACTCGCCTAAGCAATTTAAGCACTTTGAAATGCCGAGGCTGGAAGGTCACCTCGAGATCACGATTTCGAGGTCAGCCTGTGCATTTCTGTGATGACACGTCTCAGATAATAAAAGAGAGAGAAAATTAAATGTAATCAGACTGATTAGTGTGTGTAATTGAAACAAAACGAGGTGCCGAAGACTCCACCCTCAGAACCGCCTTTCTTTATTACCTACAGTTTCCTCTTGTCACCAAGGCTGGAGTGCAGCAGTGCGATCTTTGCTTATTGCAACACCTGCCTTTTGGGTTCAACTGATTTTCATCCATATTGCCTTCATCTATCTGGTGTTCCAGGTGTACAAAAGATCAGCTCCAGCAAACTTTCTATTTTTATTTTTCTGTACCTCCAATCTGTCTTTATATCATTACCAGAAAGCCGTCACAACAAAGAAATGAAATACGAAAAGCAGCAGCCCTGCGCCTGTCATTTTCACGCTACCACCATGCCGGTGTTCTGTGTAGCGTCTCAATTTTAGTGTAGGTGCTGCGAAGCATGCACATACCAAGCCCAGCTAAGATTTTGTATGTATTACTGCTTTTATTTTTATTTTTATTTTTCCTTGTTTTATTTATAGTGAGCGGGCTACGCTGTGTCTTTCGAGGTCAGTCTCGAACCCGTGACCTCAGTATCCTCCTGCCTCGGCATTCTTTGTGCTGGGACTACAGGCTTGAGCCGCAGAGCCCAACCCAAATTGTCTTTTGTTTTAAGGATGGAGTTTCACCATGCTGGTCGGGCGGGTTTCGAAATCGCAACTTCTCGTGATTCTCCCGCCTTGATTTTTGAGGCGACTGAATGACAGGCTGCCGTGAGCCACCATGCTGGGCTGTTATAATATATTGATAAAAAGAAATCACAGAGACTATGTCGGGTGCTGCCACTCACGCAAGTAGTCTAAGCACTTTGAAAGGCCAATGTGGGCGGGTCTTCTGAGGTCAGAATTTGAGGTCAGCCTGTGAATTATGGTGAAAACCCACCTCACGTGATAAAAGAAAGAAAAAATCGAATAATAATCATAGTGATGGGTGTGTGTAATTAAAACAAAACGAGGTGCCCGAGACTCCACCCTCAGAACCGCCTTTCTTTATTACCTACAGTTTCCTATTGTCACAAAGGCTGGAGTGCAACAGTGCGAACTTTGCTTATTGCAACACCTCTTTTTAAAATTCACGTGATTGTCGTCCCAATGCCATTCAAGTAGCTGGGGTTGCAGGTGTCCACACCACCAGTTCAGGTAACTTTTATTTTTATTTTCTGAACCTCAAATCTATCTGCATTTGATTTCCCCAAAGCAGTCACCATAAAGAAATAAAGCTTCACAGCAGTGCGTTTCATTTTACGCTATGACCACCTGCCTTCATTGTGGTGTCCCAATTATAGTGTAGGTGCTGCGAAGCATGCACATACCAAGCCAGCTAAGATTTTGTATGTATTACTGCTTTTATTTTTATTTTTATTTTTCCTTGTTTTATTTATAGTGAGCGGGCTACCCTGTGTCCTTGAGGCCGGCCTCGAACCCGTGACCTCAGGATCCTCCTGCCTCGGCATTCTTTGTGCTGGGACTACAGGCTTGAGCCGCAGAGCCCAACCCAAATTGTCTTTTGTTTTAAAGACAGGGTTTCACCTTGTTTGTTGGGCGGGTCTCGGCGCAACTTCCCTGATCCGCCTGCCTTGATTATTGAGGCGACTGAATGACAGGCTGCTGTGAGCTACCGTACTGGGCTATTATAATGTATTCTCAAAAAAGACATCAGAGAGCCTGTAGGGGGCGCCGCCACTCGCGTAAGTAATTTAAGCACTTTGAAACGCCGAGGCGGGTGGGGGTCACATCGAGATCACGAGTACGAGGTCAGCCTGTTCATTTCTTGATGACACAGCTCACATAATAAAAGAGAGAGAGAAAATCTAAAGGTAATCAGACTGATTAGTGTGTGTAATTGAAACAAAACGAGGTGCCGAGACTCCACCCTCAGAACCGCCTTTCTTTATTACCTACAGTTTCCCACTTGTCACCAAGGCTGGAGTGCAGCAGTGCGATCTTTGCTTATTGAAACACCTGCCTTTTGGGTTCAACTGATTTTCATCCATATTGCCTTCATCTATCTGGTGTTCCAGGTGTACAAAAGATCAGCTCCAGCAAACTTTCTATTTTTATTTTCTGTACCTACAATCTATCTTTATATCATTACCAGAAAGCCGTCACAACAAAGAAATGAAATCTGAAAAGCAGCAGCCCTGCGCCTGTCATTTTCACGCTTCGACCATGCCGGTGTTCTGTGTAGCGTCTCAATTTTAGTGTAGGTGCTGCGAAGCGAACACATGCCACGCCCAGCTCTGCTTTTTATGTTTTCTCTTTCTTTGTTTTGAATAGGCAGGGGCTACACTGTGACTCTCGAGGTCAGGCTCGAACCCGTGACCTCAGGATCCTCCTGCCTCGGCATTCTTTGTGCTGGGACTACAGGCTTGAGCCGCAGAGCCCAACCCAAATTGTCTTTTGTTTTAAGGATGGAGTTTGACCATGCTGGTCGGGCGGGTTTGAAATCTCAACTTCTCGTGATTCTCCGCCTTGATTTTTGAGGCGACTGAATGACAGGCTGCCGTGAGCCACCATGCTGGGCTGTTACAATATATTGATAAAAAGAAATCACAGAGACTATGTCGGGTGCTGCCACTCACGCAAGTAGTCTAATCACTTTGAAAGGCCAATGTGGGCGGGTCTTCTGAGGTCAAGAATTTGAGGTCAGCCTGTGAATTATGGTGAAAACCCACCTCACGTGATAAAAGAAAGAAAAAATCGAATAATAATCATACTGATGGATCTGTGTAATTAAAACAAAACGAGGTGCCCGAGACTCCACCCACAGAACTGCCTTCATATATTACGTACTGTTTCCCTATTGTCACAAAGGCTGGAGTGCAACAGTGCGAACTTTGCTTACTGCAACACCTCTTTTTAAAATTCACGTGATTGTCGTCCCAATGCCATTCAAGTAGCTGGGGTTGCAGGTGTCCACCACCAGTTCCAGGTAACTTTTATTTTTATTTTCTGAACCTCAAATCTATCTGCATTTGATTTCCCCAAAGCAGTCACCATGAAGAAATAAAACTTCACAGCAGTGCGTTTCATTTTACGCTATGACCACCTGCCTTCATTGTGGTGTCCCAATTATAGTGTAGGTGCTGCTGAAGCGAGCACATGCCAAGCCCAGCTAAGATCTTTATGTATTTCTGTTTTTATTTTTATTTTTATTTTTTCCTTGTTTTATTTATAGTGAGCGGGCTACCCTGTGTCCTTCGAGGCCGGCCTCGAACCCGTGAACTCAGGATCCGCCTGCCTCAGCATTCTTTGTGATGAGACTACAGGCATGAGCCCCGGAGCCCAATTCAAATTGTCTTTTGTTTTAAAGACAGGGTTTCACCTTGTTTGTTGGGCGGGTCTCGAAGTGCAACTTCCCCTGACCCGCCTGCCTTGATTATTGAGGCGACTGAATGACAGGCTGCTGTGTGCTACCGTACTGGGCTATTATAATGTATTCTCAAAAAAGACATCCGAGAGCCTGTAGGGGGCGCCGCCACTCGCGTAAGGAATTTAAGCACTTTGAAATGCCGAGGCTGGAAGGTCACCTCGAGATCACGAGTACGAGGTCAGCCTGTTCATTTCTTGATGACACAGCTCACATAAAAAAGAGAGAGAGAAAATCTAAAGGTAATCAGACTGATTAGTGTGTGTAATTGAAACAAAACGAGGTGCCGAAGACTCCACCCTCAGAACCGCCTTTCTTTATTACCTACAGTTTCCTCTTGTCACCAAGGCTGGAGTGCAACCGTGCGATCTTTGCTTATTGAAACACCTGCCTTTTGGGTTCAACTGATTTTCATCCCAATTCCCTTAATCTATCTGGTGTGGCAGGTGTAAGCAAGATCCGGTCTAGGTAACTTTCTATTTTTATTTTCTGTACCTCAATCTATCTTTATATCATTACCAGAAAGCCATCACAACAAAGAAATGAAATACGAAAAGCAGCACACCTGCGCCTTTGATTTTACGCTACGACCATGCCGGTGTTCTGTGTAGCATTGCAATTTTAGTGTAGGTGCTGCGAGCGAACATATGCCACGCCCAGCTCTGCTTTTTTATGTTTTCCTCTTTGTTTTGAATAGGCAGGGGGCTACACTGTGTCTCTCGAGGTCAGGCTCGAACCCGTGACCTCAGGATCCTCCTGCCTCGGCATTCTTTGTGCTGGGACTACAGGCTTGAGCGGCACAGCCCAACCCAAATTGTCTTTTGTTTTAAGGATGGAGTTTCACCATGTTGTTCGGGCGGGTTTCGAAATCTCAACTTCTCGTGATTCTCCCGCCTTGATTTTTGAGGCGACTGAATGACAGGCTGCCGTGAGCCACCATGCTGGGCTGTTGTAATATATTGATAAAAATGAAATCACAGAGACTATGTAGGGTGCTGCCACTCACGCAAGTAGTCTAAGCACTTTGAAAGGCCAATGTGGGCGGGTCTTCTGAGGTCAAGAATTTGAGGTCAGCCTGTGAATTGTGGTGAAAACACACCTCACGTCATAAAAGAAAGAAAAAATCGAATAATAATCATACTGATGGATCTGTGTAATTAAAACAAAACGAGGTGCCCCGAGACTCCACCCACAGAACTGCCTTTATTTATTACGTACAGTTTCCTATTGTCACAAAAGCTGGAGTGCAACAGTGCGAACTTTGCTTATTGCAACACCTCTTTTTAAGTTCACGTGATTGTCGTCCCAATGCCATTCAAGTAGCTGGGGTTGCAGGTGTCCACGCCACCAGCTCCAGGTAACTTTTATTTTATATTTCTGAACCTCAAATCTATCTGTATTGATTTCCACAAAGCAGTCACCATGAAGAAATAAAACTTCACAGCGGTCCGTGTCATTTTAGGCTATGACCACGCCTGCCTTCATTTTGGGGTCCCAATTTTAGTGTAGGTGCTGCTGAAGCGAGCATATGCCAAGCCCAGCTAAGATTTTATGTATTACTATATTTATTTTTATTTATATTTGTTTTTGTTTTTTTTATAGTGAGCGGGCTACGCTGTGTCCTTCGAGGCCGGTCTCGAACCCGTGAACTCAGGATCCACCTGCCTCAGCATTCTTTGTGATGAGACTACAGGCATGAGCCCCGGTGCCCAATTCAAATTGTCTTTTTGTTTTAAAGACAGGGTTTCACCTTGTTTGTTGGGCGGGTCTCGAAGCGCAACTTCCCCTGATCCGCCTGCCTTGATTATTGAGGCGACTGAATGACAGGCTGCTGTGAGCTACCCTGCCGAGGTATTATAATGTATTCTCCAAAAGACATCAGAGAGCCTGTAGGGGCGCCGCCACTCGCGTAAGCAATTTAAGCACTTTGAAATGCCGAGGCGGGGGGGGTCACCTCGAGATCACGAGTTCGAGGTCAGCCTGTTCATTTCTGTGATGACACACCTCACATAATAAAAGAGAGAGAGAAAAAATAAAGGTAATCAGACTGATTAGTGTGTGTAATTGAAACAAAACGAGGTGCCCGAAGACTCCACCCTCAGAACCGCCTTTCTTTATTACCTACAGTTTCCCACTTGTCACCAAGGCTGGAGTGCAACCGTGCGATCTTTGCTTATTGCAACACCTGCCTTTTGGGTTCAACTGATTTTCATCCCAATTCCTTAATCTATCTGGTGTGGCAGGTGTAAGCAAGATCCGGTCTAGGTAACTTTCTATTTTTATTTTCTGTACCTCAATCTATCTTTATATCATTACCAGAAAGCCATCACAACAAAGAAATGAAATACGAAAAGCAGCACCCCTGCGCCTTTGATTTTGACGCTACGACCATGCCGGTGTTCTGTGTAGCATTGCAATTTTAGTGTAGGTGCTGCCGAAGCGAACAGATGCCACGCCCAGCTCTGCTTTTTATGTTTTCTCTTTCTTTGTTTTGAATAGGCAGGGGCTACGCTGTGTCTTTCGAGGTCAGTCTCGAACCCGTGACCTCAGGATCCTCCTGCCTCGGCATTCTTTGTGCTGGGACTACAGGCTTGAGCGGCACAGCCCAACCCAAATTGTCTTTTGTTTTAAGGATGGAGTTTCACCATGTTGTTCGGGCGGGTTTGAAATCTCAACTTCTCGTGATTCTCCCGCCTTGATTTTTGAGGCGACTGAATGACAGGCTGCCGTGAGCCACAATGCTGGGCGGTTATAATATATTGATAAAAAAGAAATCACAGAGACTATGTCGGGTGCTGCCACTCACGCAAGTAGTCTAATCACTTTGAAAGGCCGATGTGGGCGGGTCTTCTGAGGTCACGAATTTGAGGTCAGCCTGTGAATTGTGGTGAAAACCCACCTCACGTGATAAAAGAAAAAAAATCGAATAATAATCATAGTGATGGGTGTGTGTAATTAAAACAAAACGAGGTGCCCGGAGACTCAACCCACAGAACTGCCTTTATTTATTACATACAGTTTCCTATTGTCACAAAGGCTAAAGTGCAACAGTGCGAAATTTGCTTACTGCAACACCTCTTTTTTAAATTCACGTGATTGTCGTCCCAATGCCATTCAAGTAGCTGGGGTTGCAGGTGTCCAGACCACCAGCTCAAGGTAACATTTATTTTCATATTTCGGAAGCTCAAATCTACCTGTATTGGTTTTCCAGAAAGCAGTCACCATGAAGAAATAAAACTTCACAGCGGTCCGTGTCATTTTTACGCTATGACCACGCCTGCCTTCATTGTGGGGTCCCAATTTTAGTGTAGGTGCTGCTGAAGCGAGCATATGCCAAGCCAGCTAAGATCCTTTATGTATTACTATATTTATTTTTATTTTTATTTGTTTTGTTTTCTTTTTAGTGAGCGGGCTACGCTGTGTCCTTGAGGCGGTCTCGAACCCGTGAACTCAGGATCCACCTGCCTCAGCATTCTTTGTGATGAGACTACAGGCATGAGCCCCGGAGCCCAATTCAAATTGTCTTTTGTTTTAAAGACAGGGTTTCACCTGGTTTGTTGGGCGGGTCTCGAAGTGCAACTTCCCTGATCCGCCTGCCTTGATTATTCAGGCGACTGAATGACAGGCTGCTGTGAGCTACCCTGCCGAGGTATTATAATGTATTGTCAAAAAGACATCAGAGAGCCTCTAGGGGCGCCGCCACTCGCGTAAGCAATTTAAGCACTTTGAAATGCCGAGGCTGGAAGGTCACCTCGAGATCACGATTTCGAGGTCAGCCTGTTCATTTCTCTGATGACACG
The DNA here is from genome assembly GCA_021498475.1 of Saguinus midas. NCBI lineage: Eukaryota > Metazoa > Chordata > Mammalia > Primates > Cebidae > Saguinus > Saguinus midas. The sequence continues at coordinate 553,395 of CM038410.1, read as the reverse complement.
TCTCAGATAATAAAAGAGAGAGAAAAATTAAATGTAATCAGACTGATTAGTGTGTGTAATTGAAACAAAACGAGGTGCCGAAGACTCCACCCTCAGAACCGCCTTTCTTTATTACCTACAGTTTCCCACTTGTCACCAAGGCTGGAGTGCAACCGTGCGATCTTTGCTTATTGAAACACCTGCCTTTTGGGTTCAACTGATTTTCATCCATATTGCCTTCATCTCTCTGGTGTTCCAGGTGTACAAAAGATCAGCTCCAGCAAACTTTCTATTTTTATTTTCTGTACCTACAATCTATCTTTATATCATTACCAGAAAGCCATCACAACAAAGAAATGAAATCTGAAAAGCAGCAGCCCTCGCCTGTCATTTTCACGCTACGACCATGCCGGTGTTCTGTGTAGCGTCTCAATTTTAGTGTAGGTGCTGCGAAGCATGCACATACCAAGCCCAGCTAAGATTTTTATGTATTACTGCTTTTATTTTTATTTTTCCTTGTTTTATTTATAGTGAGCGGGCTACGCTGTGTCTTTCGAGGTCAGTCTCGAACCCGTGACCTCAGGATCCTCCTGCCTCGGCATTCTTTGTGCTGGGACTACAGGCTTGAGCCGCAGAGCCCAACCCAAATTGTCTTTTGTTTTAAGGATGGAGTTTGACCATGCTGGTCGGGCGGGTTTGAAATTCCAACTTCTCGTGATTCTCCGCCTTGATTTTTGAGGCGACTGAATGACAGGCTGCCGTGAGCCACCATGCTGGGCTGTTGTAATATATTGATAAAAAGAAATCAAAGACACTACGTCGGGTGCTGCCACTCACGCAAGTAGTCTAAGCACTTTGAAAGGCCGATGTGGGCGGGTCTTCTGAGGTCAAGAATTTGAGGTCAGCCTGTGAATTATGGTGAAAACCCACCTCACGTGATAAAAGAAAGAAAAAATCGAATAATAATCATAGTGATGGGTGTGTGTAATTAAAACAAAACGAGGTGCCGAAGACTCCACCCTCAGAACCGCCTTTCTTTATTACCTACAGTTTCCTATTGTCACAAAGGCTGGAGTGCAACAGTGCGAACTTTGCTTATTGCAACACCTCTTTTTAAGTTCACGTGATTGTCGTCCCAATGCCATTCAAGTAGCTGGGGTTGCAGGTGTCCACACCACCAGTTCCAGGTAACTTTTATTTTTATTTTCTGAACCTCAAATCTATCTGCATTTGATTTCCCCAAAGCAGTCACCATAAAGAAATAAAGCTTCACAGCAGTGCGTTTCATTTTTACGCTATGAGCACACCTGCCTTCATTGTGGTGTCCCAATTATAGTGTAGGTGCTGCGAGCATGCACATACCAAGCCCAGCTAAGATTTTGTATGTATTACTGCTTTTATTTTTATTTTTATTTTTCCTTGTTTTATTTATAGTGAGCGGGCTACCCTGTGTCCTTGAGGCCGGCCTCGAACCCGTGAACTCAGGATCGCCTGCCTCAGCATTCTTTGTGATGAGACTACAGGCATGAGCCCCGGAGCCCAATTCAAATTGTCTTTTGTTTTAAAGACAGGGTTTCACCTTGTTTGTTGGGCGGGTCTCGGCGCAACTTCCCTGATCCGCCTGCCTTGATTATTCAGGCGACTGGTGACAGGCTGCTGTGAGCTACCCTACTGGGCTATTATAATGTATTCTCCAAAAAGACATCAGAGAGCCTGTAGGGGGCGCCGCCACTCGCGTAAGGAATTTAAGCACTTTGAAACGCCGAGGCGGGTGGGGGTCACATCGAGATCACGAGTACGAGGTCAGCCTGTTCATTTCTTGATGACACAGCTCACATAAAAAAGAGAGAGAAAATCTAAAGGTAATCAGACTGATTAGTGTGTGTAATTGAAACAAGGCGAGGTGCCGAAGACTCCACCCTCAGAACCGCCTTTCTTTATTACCTACAGTTTCCCACTTGTCACCAAGGCTGGAGTGCAACCGTGCGATCTTTGCTTATTGAAACACCTGCCTTTTGGGTTCAACTGATTTTCATCCCAATTCCTTAATCTATCTGGTGTGGCAGGTGTAAGCAAGATCCGGTCTAGGTAACTTTCTATTTTTATTTTCTGTACCTACAATCTATCTTTATATCATTACCAGAAAGCCATCACAACAAAGAAATGAAATCTGAAAAGCAGCAGCCCTGCGCCTGTCATTTTCACGCTACGACCATGCCGGTGTTCTGTGTAGCATTGCAATTTTAGTGTAGGTGCTGCGAGCGAACATATGCCACGCCCAGCTCTGCTTTTTATGTTTTCCTCTTTGTTTTGAATAGGCAGGGGCTACACTGTGACTCTCGAGGTCAGGCTCGAACCCGTGACCTCAGGATCCTCCTGCCTCGGCATTCTTTGTGCTGGGACTACAGGCTTGAGCCGCAGAGCCCAACCCAAATTGTCTTCTTGTTTTAAGGATGGAGTTTCACCATGTTGTTCGGGCGGGTTTGAAATCTCAACTTCTCGTGATTCTCCGCCTTGATTTTTGAGGCGACTGAATGACAGGCTGCCGTGAGCCACCATGCTGGGCTGTTGTAATATATTGATAAAAAGAAATCAAAGACACTACGTCGGGTGCTGCCACTCACGCAAGTAGTCTAAGCACTTTGAAAGGCCGATGTGGGCGGGTCTTCTGAGGTCACGAATTTGAGGTCAGCCTGTGAATTATGGTGAAAACCCACCTCACGTGATAAAAGAAAGAAAAAATCGAATAATAATCATAGTGATGGGTGTGTGTAATTAAAACAAAACGAGGTGCCGAAGACTCCACCCTCAGAACCGCCTTTCTTTATTACCTACAGTTTCCTATTGTCACAAAGGCTGGAGTGCAACAGTGCGAACTTTGCTTATTGCAACACCTCTTTTTAAGTTCACGTGATTGTCGTCCCAATGCCATTCAAGTAGCTGGGGTTGCAGGTGTCCACACCACCAGTTCCAGGTAACTTTTATTTTTATTTTCTGAACCTCAAATCTATCTGCATTTGATTTCCACAAAGCAGTCACCATGAAGAAATAAAACTTCACAGCAGTGCGTTTCATTTTACGCTATGAGCACACCTGCCTTCATTGTGGTGTCCCAATTATAGTGTAGGTGCTGCGAGCATGCACATACCAAGCCCAGCTAAGATTTTGTATGTATTACTGCTTTTATTTTTATTTTTATTTTTATTTTTCCTTGTTTTATTTATAGTGAGCGGGCTACCCTGTGTCCTTGAGGCCGGCCTCGAACCCGTGAACTCAGGATCCACCTGCCTCAGCATTCTTTGTGATGAGACTACAGGCATGAGCCCCGGAGCCCAATTCAAATTGTCTTTTGTTTTAAAGACAGGGTTTCACCTGGTTTGTTGGGCGGGTCTCGGCGCAACTTCCCTGATCCGCCTGCCTTGATTATTCAGGCGACTGAATGACAGGCTGCTGTGAGCTACCCTACTGGGCTATTATAATGTATTCTCCAAAAGACATCAGAGAGCCTGTAGGGGCGCCGCCACTCGCGTAAGGAATTTAAGCACTTTGAAACGCCGAGGCGGGTGGGGTCACCTCGAGATCACGATTTCGAGGTCAGCCTGTTCATTTCTTGATGACACAGCTCACATAATAAAAGAGAGAGAGAAAATCTAAAGGTAATCAGACTGATTAGTGTGTGTAATTGAAACAAAACGAGGTGCCGAAGACTCCACCCTCAGAACCGCCTTTCTTTATTACCTACAGTTTCCTCTTGTCACCAAGGCTGGAGTGCAACCGTGCGATCTTTGCTTATTGAAACACCTGCCTTTTGGGTTCAACTGATTTTCATCCCAATTCCCTTAATCTATCTGGTGTGGCAGGTGTAAGCAAGATCCGGTCTAGGTAACTTTCTATTTTTATTTTCTGTACCTACAATCTATCTTTATATCATTACCAGAAAGCCATCACAACAAAGAAATGAAATCTGAAAAGCAGCACACCTGCGCCTTTGATTTTACGCTACGACCATGCCGGTGTTCTGTGTAGCATTGCAATTTTAGTGTAGGTGCTGCGGCGAACATATGCCACGCCCAGCTCTGCTTTTTTATGTTTTCCTCTTTGTTTTGAATAGGCAGGGGGCTACACTGTGACTCTCGAGGTCAGGCTCGAACCCGTGACCTCAGGATCCTCCTGCCTCGGCATTCTTTGTGCTGGGACTACAGGCTTGAGCGGCACAGCCCAACCCAAACGGTCTTCTTGTTTTAAGGATGGAGTTTCACCATGTTGTTCGGGCGGGTTTCGAAATCTCAACTTCGTGATTCTCCGCCTTGATTTTTGAGGCGACTGAATGACAGGCTGCCGTGAGCCACCATGCTGGGCTGTTGTAATATATTGATAAAATGAAATCACAGAGACTATGTAGGTGCTGCCACTCACGCAAGTAGTCTAAGCACTTTGAAAGGCCGATTTGGGCGGGTCTTCTGTGGTCACGAATTTGAGGTCAGCCTGTGAATTGTGGTGAAAACACACCTCACGTCATAAAAGAAAGAAAAAAATCGAATAATAATCATACTGATGGATCTGTGTAATTAAAACAAAACGAGGTGCCCCGAGACTCCACCCACAGAACTGCCTTTATTTATTACGTACAGTTTCCTATTGTCACAAAAGCTGGAGTGCAACAGTGCGAACTTTGCTTACTGCAACACCTCTTTTTTAAGTTCACGTGATTGTCGTCCCAATGCCATTCAAGTAGCTGGGGTTGCAGGTGTCCACGCCACCAGCTCCAGGTAACTTTTATTTTTATTTTCTGAACCTCAAATCTATCTGTTTTGGATTTCCACAAAGCAGTCACCATGAAGAAATAAAACTTCACAGCGGTCCGTGTCATTTTAGGCTATGACCACGCCTGCCTTCATTTTGGGGTCCCAATTTTAGTGTAGGTGCTGCTGAAGCGAGCATATGCCAAGCCGAGCTAAGATCCTTTATGTATTACTATATTTATTTTTATTTGTTTTGTTTTCTTTTTAGTGAGCGGGCTACGCTGTGTCCTTCGAGGCCGGTCTCGAACCCGTGAACTCAGGATCCACCTGCCTCAGCATTCTTTGTGATGAGACTACAGGCATGAGCCCCGGAGCCCAATTCAAATTGTCTCTTTGTTTGAAAGACAGGGTTTCACCTGGTTTGTTGGGCGGGTCTCGAAAGTGCAACTTCCCCTGATCGGCCTGCCTTGATTATTGAGGCGACTGAATGACAGGCTGCTGTGAGCTACCCTGCCGAGGTATTATAATGTATTGTCAAGAAAGACAAGAGAGCCTCTAGGGGCGCCGCCACTCGCGTAAGGAATTTAAGCACTTTGAAACGCCGAGGCGGGTGGGGGTCACATCGAGATCACGAGTACGAGGTCAGCCTGTTCATTTCTTGATGACACAGCTCACATAAAAAAAGAGAGAGAGAAAATCTAAAGGTAATCAGACTGATTAGTGTGTGTAATTGAAACAAGACGAGGTGTCCGAAGACTCCACCCTCAAAACAGCCTTTCTTTATTACCTACAGTTTCCTCTTGTCACCAAGGCTGGAGTGCAGCAGTGCGATCCTTGCTTATTGCAACACCTGCCTTTTGGGTTCAACTGATTTTCATCCCAATTCCCTTAATCTATCTGGTGTTCCAGGTGTACAAAGATCAGCTCCAGCAAACTTTCTATTTTTATTTTCTGTACCTACAATCTATCTTTATATCATTACCAGAAAGCCATCACAACAAAGAAATGAAATCTGAAAAGCAGCACACCTGCGCCTTTGATTTTACGCTACGACCATGCCGGTGTTCTGTGTAGCATTGCAATTTTAGTGTAGGTGCTGCGAGCGAACATATGCCACGCCCAGCTCTGCTTTTTATGTTTTCTCTTTCTTTGTTTTGAATAGGCAGGGGCTACACTGTGACTCTCGAGGTCAGGCTCGAACCCGTGAACTCAGGATCACCTGCCTCAGCATTCTTTGTGATGAGACTACAGGCATGAGCCCGGGCCCAATTCAAATTGTCTCTTTGTTTGAAAGACAGGGTTTCACCTGTTTGTTGGGCGGGTCTCGAAGCGCAACTTCCCTGATCGGCCTGCCTCAGCATTCTTTGTGATGAGACTACAGGCATGAGCCCCGGAGCCCAATTCAAATTGTCTTTTGTTTTAAGGATGGAGTTTCACCATGTTGTTCGGGCGGGTTTGAAATCTCAACTTCTCGTGATTCTCCGCCTTGATTTTTGAGGCGACTGAATGACAGGCTGCCGTGAGCCACCATGCTGGGCTGTTGTAATATATTGATAAAAAGAAATCACAGAGACTATGTAGGTGCTGCCACTCACGCAAGTAGTCTAAGCACTTTGAAAGGCCGATTTGGGCGGGTCTTCTGTGGTCACGAATTTGAGGTCAGCCTGTGAATTATGGTGAAAACCCACCTCACGTGATAAAAGAAAGAAAAAATCGAATAATAATCATACTGATGGATCTGTGTAATTAAAACAAAACGAGGTGCCCGAGACTCCACCCACAGAACTGCCTTTATTTATTACGTACAGTTTCCTATTGTCACAAAGGCTGGAGTGCAACAGTGCGAACTTTGCTTATTGCAACACCTCTTTTTAAATTCACGTGATTGTCGTCCCAATGCCATTCAAGTAGCTGGGGTTGCAGGTGTCCACACCACCAGTTCCAGGTAACTTTTATTTTTATTTTCTGAACCTCAAATCTATCTGTTTTGGATTTCCACAAAGCAGTCACCATGAAGAAATAAAACTTCACAGCGGTCCGTGTCATTTTAGGCTATGACCACGCCTGCCTTCATTTTGGGGTCCCAATTTTAGTGTAGGTGCTGCTGAAGCGAGCATATGCCAAGCCGAGCTAAGATCCTTTATGTATTACTATATTTATTTTTATTTGTTTTGTTTTCTTTTTAGTGAGCGGGCTCGCTGTGTCCTTGAGGCGGTCTCGAACCCGTGAACTCAGGATCCACCTGCCTCAGCATTCTTTGTGATGAGACTACAGGCATGAGCCCGGGCCCAATTCAAATTGTCTCTTTGTTTGAAAGACAGGGTTTCACCTGGTTTGTTGGGCGGGTCTCGAGTGCAACTTCCCCTGATCGGCCTGCCTTGATTATTGAGGCGACTGAATGACAGGCTGCTGTGAGCTACCCTGCCGAGGTATTATAATGTATTGTCAAGAAAGACAAGAGAGAGCCTCTAGGGGGCGCCGCCACTCGCCCAAGCAATTTAAGCACTTTGAAATGCCGAGGCTGGAAGGTCACCTCGAGATCACGATTTCGAGGTCAGCCTATTCATTTCTCTGATGACACGTCTCAGATAATAAAGAGAGAGAAAAATTAAATGTAATCAGACTGATTAGTGTGTGTAATTGAAACAAAACGAGGTGCCCGAAGACTCCACCCTCAGAACCGCCTTTCTTTATTACCTACAGTTTCCCTCTTGTCACCAAGGCTGGAGTGCAGCAGTGCGATCCTTGCTTATTGCAACACCTGCCTTTTGGGTTCAACTGATTTTCATCCATATTGCCTTCATCTCTCTGGTGTTCCAGGTGTACAAAAGATCAGCTCCAGCAAACTTTCTATTTTTATTTTTCTGTACCTCCAATCTATCTTTATATCATTACCAGAAAGCCGTCACAACAAAGAAATGAAATCTGAAAAGCAGCAGCCCTCGCCTGTCATTTTCACGCTACGACCATGCCGGTGTTCTGTGTAGCGTCTCAATTTTGTGTAGGTGCTGCGGGCGAACACATGCCACGCCCAGCTCTGCTTTTTTATGTTTTTCTCTTTCTTTGTTTAGAAAAGGGTGCGGGCTACGCTGTGTCTTTCGAGGTCAGTCTCGAACCCGTGACCTCAGTATCCTCCTGCCTCGGCTTTCTTTGTGCTGAAACTACAGGCTTGAGCCGCAGAGCCCAACCCAAATTGTCTTTTGTTTTAAGGATGGAGTTTGACCATGCTGGTCGGGCGGGTTTTGAAATTCCAACTTCTCGTGATTCTCCCGCCTTGATTTTTGAGGCGACTGAATGACAGGCTGCCGTGAGCCACCATGCTGGGCTGTTACAATATATTGTTAAAAAAGAAATCAAAGACACTACGTCGGGTGCTGCCACTCACGCAAGTAGTCTAATCACTTTGAAAGGCCAATGTGGGCGGGTCTTCTGAGGTCAAGAATTTGAGGTCAGCCTGTGAATTATGGTGAAAACCCACCTCACGTGATAAAAGAAAGAAAAAATCGAATAATAATCATAGTGATGGGTGTGTGTAATTAAAACAAAACGAGGTGCCCGGAGACTCAACCCACAGAACTGCCTTTATTTATTACTTACTGTTTCCCTCTTATCACAAAGGCTGGAGTGCAACAGTGCGAACTTTGCTTATTGCAACACCTCTTTTTAAAATTCACGTGATTGTCGTCCCAATGCCATTCAAGTACCCGGGGTTGCAGGTGTCCACACCACCAGTTCATGGTAACTTTTATTTTTATTTTTCTGAACCTCAAATCTATCTGCATTTGATTTCCCCAAAGCAGTCACCATAAAGAAATAAAGCTTCACAGCAGTGCGTTTCATTTTTACGCTATGAGCACACCTGCCTTCATTGTGGTGTCCCAATTATAGTGTAGGTGCTGCCGAAGCGAGCATATGCCAAGCCGAGCTAAGATCCTTTATGTATTACTATATTTATTTTTATTTTTATTTGTTTTGTTTTCTTTTTAGTGAGCGGGCTACGCTGTGTCCTTGAGGCCGGTCTCGAACCCGTGAACTCAGGATCCACCTGCCTCAGCATTCTTTGTGATGAGACTACAGGCATGAGCCCCGGAGCCCAATTCAAATTGTCTCTTTGTTTGAAAGACAGGGTTTCACCTGGTTTGTTGGGCGGGTCTCGAAGTGCAACTTCCCTGATCGGCCTGCCTTGATTATTCAGGCGACTGAATGACAGGCTGCTGTGAGCTACCCTGCCGAGGTATTATAATGTATTGTCAAGAAAGACATCAGAGAGCCTCTAGGGGCGCCGCCACTCGCCCAAGCAATTTAAGCACTTTGAAATGCCGAGGCTGGAAGGTCACCTCGAGATCACGATTTCGAGGTCAGCCTGTTCATTTCTCTGATGACACGTCTCAGATAATAAAGAGAGAGAAAAATTAAATGTAATCAGACTGATTAGTGTGTGTAATTGAAACAAAACGAGGTGCCGAAGACTCCACCCTCAGAACCGCCTTTCTTTATTACCTACAGTTTCCTCTTGTCACCAAGGCTGGAGTGCAGCAGTGCGATCCTTGCTTATTGCAACACCTGCCTTTTGGGTTCAACTGATTTTCATCCATATTGCCTTCATCTCTCTGGTGTTCCAGGTGTACAAAAGATCAGCTCCAGCAAACTTTCTATTTTTATTTTCTGTACCTCAATCTATCTTTATATCATTACCAGAAAGCCATCACAACAAAGAAATGAAATCTGAAAAGCAGCAGCCCTGCGCCTGTCATTTTCACGCTACGACCATGCCGGTGTTCTGTGTAGCATTGCAATTTTAGTGTAGGTGCTGCGAGCGAACACATGCCACGCCCAGCTCTGCTTTTTATGTTTTCTCTTTCTTTGTTTTGAAAAGGGAGCGGGCTACGCTGTGTCTTTCGAGGTCAGTCTCGAACCCGTGACCTCAGTATCCTCCTGCCTCGGCATTCTTTGTGCTGGGACTACAGGCTTGAGCCGCAGAGCCCAACCCAAATTGTCTTTTGTTTTAAGGATGGAGTTTCACCATGCTGGTCGGGCGGGTTTGAAATTCCAACTTCTCGTGATTCATCCGCCTTGATTTTTGAGGCGACTGAATGACAGGCTGCCGTGAGCCACCATGCTGGGCTGTTACAATATATTGATAAAAAGAAATCAAAGACACTACGTCGGGTGCTGCCACTCACGCAAGTAGTCTAATCACTTTGAAAGGCCGATGTGGGCGGGTCTTCTGAGGTCACGAATTTGAGGTCAGCCTGTGAATTGTGGTGAAAACCCACCTCACGTGATAAAAGAAAGAAAAAATCGAATAATAATCATAGTGATGGGTGTGTGTAATTAGAACAAAACGAGGTTCCGGAGACTCCACCCACAGAACTGCCTTCATATATTACGTACTGTTTCCCTATTGTCACAAAGGCTGGAGTGCAACAGTGCGAACTTTGCTTATTGTAACACCTCTTTTTTAAATTCACGTGACTGTCGTCCCAATGCCATTCAAGTAGCTGGGGTTGCAGGTGTCCACACCACCAGTTCAGGTAACTTTTATTTTTATTTTCTGAACCTCAAATCTATCTGCATTTGATTTCCCCAAAGCAGTCACCATAAAGAAATAAAGCTTCACAGCAGTGCGTGTCATTTTTACGCTATGACCACACCTGCCTTCATTGTGGTATCCCAATTATAGTGTAGGTGCTGCCGAAGCGTGCACATACCAAGCCCAGCTAAGATTTTTATGTATTACTGCTTTTATTTTTATTTTTATTTTTTCCTTGTTTTATTTATAGTGAGCGGGCTACCCTGTGTCCTTCGAGGCCGGCCTCGAACCCGTGAACTCAGGATCCGCCTGCCTCAGCATTCTTTGTGATGAGACTACAGGCATGAGCCCCGGAGCCCAATTCAAATTGTCTTTTTGTTTTAAAGACAGGGTTTCACCTTGTTTGTTGGGCGGGTCTCGAAAGCGCAACTTCCCCTGATCCGCCTGCCTTGATTATTCAGGCGACTGAGTGACAGGCTGCTGTGAGCTACCCTACTGGGCTATTATAATGTATTCTCCAAAAAGACATCAGAGAGCCTGTAGGGGGCGCCGCCACTCGCGTAAGGAATTTAAGCACTTTGAAACGCCGAGGCGGGTGGGGTCACATCGAGATCACGAGTTCGAGGTCAGCCTGTTCATTTCTTGATGACACAGCTCACATAAAAAGAGAGAAAATCTAAAGGTAATCAGACTGATTAGTGTGTGTAATTGAAACAAGGCGAGGTGCCGAAGACTCCACCCTCAGAACCGCCTTTCTTTGTACCTACAGTTTCCCTCTTGTCACCAAGGCTGGAGTGCAACCGTGCGATCTTTGCTTATTGAAACACCTGCCTTTTGGGTTCAACTGATTTTCATCCCAATTCCCTTAATCTATCTGGTGTGGCAGGTGTAAGCAAGATCCGGTCTAGGTAACTTTCTATTTTTATTTTCTGTACCTACAATCTATCTTTATATCATTACCAGAAAGCCATCACAACAAAGAAATGAAATCTGAAAAGCAGCAGCCCTGCGCCTGTCATTTTCACGCTACGACCATGCCGGTGTTCTGTGTAGCATTGCAATTTTAGTGTAGGTGCTGCGAGCGAACATATGCCACGCCCAGCTCTGCTTTTTATGTTTTCTCTTTCTTTGTTTAGAAAAGGGGCGGGCTACGCTGTGTCTTTCGAGGTCAGTCTCGAACCCGTGACCTCAGGATCCTCCTGCCTCGGCATTCTTTGTGCTGGGACTACAGGCTTGAGCCGCAGAGCCCAACCCAAATTGTCTTTTGTTTTAAGGATGGAGTTTCACCATGCTGGTCGGGCGGGTTTGAAATCTCAACTTCTCGTGATTCTCCGCCTTGATTTTTGAGGCGACTGAATGACAGGCTGCCGTGAGCCACCATGCTGGGCTGTTACAATATATTGATAAAAAGAAATCAAAGACACTACGTCGGGTGCTGCCACTCACGCAAGTAGTCTAAGCACTTTGAAAGGCCAATGTGGGCGGGTCTTCTGAGGTCACGAATTTGAGGTCAGCCTGTGAATTATGGTGAAAACCCACCTCACGTGATAAAAGAAAGAAAAAATCGAATAATAATCATAGTGATGGGTGTGTGTAATTAAAACAAAACGAGGTGCCGGAGACTCAACCCACAGAACTGCCTTTATTTATTACGTACAGTTTCCTATTGTCACAAAGGCTGGAGTGCAACAGTGCGAACTTTGCTTATTGCAACACCTCTTTTTAAAATTCACGTGATTGTCGTCCCAATGCCATTCAAGTACCGGGGTTGCAGGTGTCCACACCACCAGTTCAGGTAACTTTTATTTTTATTTTCTGAACCTCAAATCTATCTGCATTTGATTTCCCCAAAGCAGTCACCATGAAGAAATAAAACTTCACAGCAGTGCGTTTCATTTTACGCTATGAGCACACCTGCCTTCATTGTGGTGTCCCAATTATAGTGTAGGTGCTGCGAAGCATGCACATACCAAGCCCAGCTAAGATTTTTATGTATTACTGCTTTTATTTTTATTTTTATTTTTCCTTGTTTTATTTATAGTGAGCGGGCTACCCTGTGTCCTTGAGGCCGGCCTCGAACCCGTGAACTCAGGATCCACCTGCCTCAGCATTCTTTGTGATGAGACTACAGGCATGAGCCCGGGCCCAATTCAAATTGTCTTTTGTTTTAAAGACAGGGTTTCACCTGGTTTGTTGGGCGGGTCTCGAAAGTGCAACTTCCCCTGATCCGCCTGCCTTGATTATTGAGGCGACTGAATGACAGGCTGCTGTGAGCTACCGTGCCGGGCTATTATAATGTATTGTCAAAAGAGACATCAGAGAGCCTGTAGGGGCGCCGCCACTCGCGTAAGCAATTTAAGCACTTTGAAACGCCGAGGCGGGTGGGGTCACCTCGAGATCACGATTTCGAGGTCAGCCTGTTCATTTCTTGATGACACAGCTCACATAAAAAGAGAGAAAATCTAAAGGTAATCAGACTGATTAGTGTGTGTAATTGAAACAAGGCGAGGTGCCGAAGACTCCACCCTCAAAACAGCCTTACTTTATTACCTATACTTTCCCACTTCTCACCAAGGCTGGAGTGCAACCGTGCTATCTTTGCTTATTGAAATACGTGCCTTTTGGGTTCAACTGATTTTCATTCCAATTCCCTTAATCTATCTGGTGTGGCAGGTGTACGCAAGATCCGGTCTAGGTAACTTTCTATTTTTATTTTCTGTACCTACAATCTATCTTTATATCATTACCAGAAAGCCATCACAACAAAGAAATGAAATCTGAAAAGCAGCACACCTGCGCCTTTGATTTTACGCTACGACCATGCCGGTGTTCTGTGTAGCATTGCAATTTTAGTGTAGGTGCTGCTGAAGCGAGCATATGCCAAGCCCAGCTAAGATTTTTATGTATTACTGCTTTTATTTTTATTTTTCCTTGTTTTATTTATAGTGAGCGGGCTACGCTGTGTCTTTCGAGGTCAGTCTCGAACCCGTGACCTCAGGATCCTCCTGCCTCGGCATTCTTTGTGCTGGGACTACAGGCTTGAGCGGCACAGCCCAACCCAAATTGTCTTTTGTTTTAAGGATGGAGTTTCACCATGCTGGTCGGGCGGGTTTGAAATCTCAACTTCTCGTGATTCTCCGCCTTGATTTTTGAGGCGACTGAATGACAGGCTGCCGTGAGCCACCATGCTGGGCTGTTGTAATATATTGATAAAAAGAAATCACAGAGACTATGTCGGGTGCTGCCACTCACGCAAGTAGTCTAAGCACTTTGAAAGGCCAATGTGGGCGGGTCTTCTGTGGTCACGAATTTGAGGTCAGCCTGTGAATTGTGGTGAAAACACACCTCACGTCATAAAAGAAAGAAAAAATCGAATAATAATCATACTGATGGATCTGTGTAATTAAAACAAAACGAGGTGCCCGAGACTCCACCCACAGAACTGCCTTTATTTATTACGTACAGTTTCCTATTGTCACAAAGGCTGGAGTGCAACAGTGCGAACTTTGCTTATTGCAACACCTCTTTTTAAATTCACGTGATTGTCGTCCCAATGCCATTCAAGTAGCTGGGGTTGCAGGTGTCCACGCCACCAGCTCCAGGTAACTTTTATTTTATATTTCTGAACCTCAAATCTATCTGTTTTGGATTTCCACAAAGCAGTCACCATGAAGAAATAAAACTTCACAGCGGTCCGTGTCATTTTAGGCTATGACCACGCCTGCCTTCATTTTGGGGTCCCAATTTTAGTGTAGGTGCTGCTGAAGCGAGCATATGCCAAGCCGAGCTAAGATCCTTTATGTATTACTATATTTATTTTTATTTGTTTTGTTTTCTTTTTAGTGAGCGGGCTACGCTGTGTCCTTGAGGCGGTCTCGAACCCGTGAACTCAGGATCGCCTGCCTCAGCATTCTTTGTGATGAGACTACAGGCATGAGCCCCGGAGCCCAATTCAAATTGTCTCTTTGTTTTAAAGACAGGGTTTCACCTGGTTTGTTGGGCGGGTCTCGAAGTGCAACTTCCCTGATCCGCCTGCCTTGATTATTCAGGCGACTGAATGACAGGCTGCTGTGAGCTACCCTACTGGGCTATTATAATGTATTGTCAAAAAGACATCAGAGAGCCTCTAGGGGCGCCGCCACTCGCCCAAGCAATTTAAGCACTTTGAAATGCCGAGGCTGGAAGGTCACCTCGAGATCACGATTTCGAGGTCAGCCTGTTCATTTCTCTGATGACACGTCTCAGATAATAAAGAGAGAGAAAATTAAATGTAATCAGACTGATTAGTGTGTGTAATTGAAACAAAACGAGGTGCCGAAGACTCCACCCTCAGAACCGCCTTTCTTTATTACCTACAGTTTCCTCTTGTCACCAAGGCTGGAGTGCAGCAGTGCGATCCTTGCTTATTGCAACACCTGCCTTTTGGGTTCAACTGATTTTCATCCATATTGCCTTCATCTATCTGGTGTTCCAGGTGTACAAAAGATCAGCTCCAGCAAACTTTCTATTTTTATTTTCTGTACCTCAATCTATCTTTATATCATTACCAGAAAGCCGTCACAACAAAGAAATGAAATCTGAAAAGCAGCAGCCCTCGCCTGTCATTTTCACGCTACGACCATGCCGGTGTTCTGTGTAGCGTCTCAATTTTGTGTAGGTGCTGCGGGCGAACACATGCCACGCCCAGCTCTGCTTTTTATGTTTTCTCTTTCTTTGTTTAGAAAGGGAGCGGGCTACGCTGTGTCTTCGAGGTCAGTCTCGAACCCGTGACCTCAGGATCCTCCTGCCTCGGCATTCTTTGTGCTGAAACTACAGGCTTGAGCCGCAGAGCCCAACCCAAATTGTCTTTTGTTTTAAGGATGGAGTTTCACCATGCTGGTCGGGCGGGTTTGAAATCTCAACTTCTCGTGATTCTCCGCCTTGATTTTTGAGGCGACTGAATGACAGGCTGCCGTGAGCCACCATGCTGGGCTGTTACAATATATTGATAAAAAGAAATCAAAGACACTACGTCGGGTGCTGCCACTCACGCAAGTAGTCTAATCACTTTGAAAGGCCGATGTGGGCGGGTCTTCTGAGGTCAGAATTTGAGGTCAGCCTGTGAATTATGGTGAAAACCCACCTCACGTGATAAAAGAAAGAAAAAATCGAATAATAATCATAGTGATGGGTGTGTGTAATTAAAACAAAACGAGGTGCCGAGACTCCACCCACAGAACTGCCTTTATTTATTACTTACTGTTTCCCTCTTATCACAAAGGCTGGAGTGCAACAGTGCGAACTTTGCTTATTGCAACACCTCTTTTTAAAATTCACGTGATTGTCGTCCCAATGCCATTCAAGTACCCGGGGTTGCAGGTGTCCACACCACCAGTTCAGGTAACTTTTATTTTTATTTTCTGAACCTCAAATCTATCTGCATTTGATTTCCCCAAAGCAGTCACCATGAAGAAATAAAACTTCACAGCAGTGCGTTTCATTTTTACGCTATGAGCACACCTGCCTTCATTGTGGTGTCCCAATTATAGTGTAGGTGCTGCCGAAGCATGCACATACCAAGCCCAGCTAAGATTTTGTATGTATTACTGCTTTTATTTTTATTTTTATTTTTTCCTTGTTTTATTTATAGTGAGCGGGCTACCCTGTGTCCTTCGAGGCCGGCCTCGAACCCGTGAACTCAGGATCAGCCTGCCTCAGCATTCTTTGTGATGAGACTACAGGCATGAGCCCCGGAGCCCAATTCAAATTGTCTTTTGTTTTAAAGACAGGGTTTCACCTTGTTTGTTGGGCGGGTCTCGGCGCAACTTCCCTGATCCGCCTGCCTTGATTATTCAGGCGACTGAATGACAGGCTGCTGTGAGCTACCCTACTGGGCTATTATAATGTATTCTCCAAAAGACATCAGAGAGCCTGTAGGGGCGCCGCCACTCGCGTAAGCAATTTAAGCACTTTGAAACGCCGAGGCGGGTGGGGTCACATCGAGATCACGAGTTCGAGGTCAGCCTGTTCATTTCTTGATGACACAGCTCACATAATAAAAGAGAGAGAAAATCTAAAGGTAATCAGACTGATTAGTGTGTGTAATTGAAACAAAACGAGGTGCCGAAGACTCCACCCTCAGAACCGCCTTTCTTTATTACCTACAGTTTCCTCTTGTCACCAAGGCTGGAGTGCAACCGTGCGATCTTTGCTTATTGCAACACCTGCCTTTTGGGTTCAACTGATTTTCATCCCAATTCCCTTAATCTATCTGGTGTGGCAGGTGTAAGCAAGATCCGGTCTAGGTAACTTTCTATTTTTATTTTCTGTACCTCCAATCTATCTTTATATCATTACCAGAAAGCCATCACAACAAAGAAATGAAATACGAAAAGCAGCACACCTGCGCCTTTGATTTTACGCTTCGACCATGCCGGTGTTCTGTGTAGCATTGCAATTTTAGTGTAGGTGCTGCCGAAGCGAACACATGCCACGCCCAGCTCTGCTTTTTTATGTTTTCCTCTTTGTTTTGAATAGGCAGGGGGCTACACTGTGTCTCTCGAGGTCAGGCTCGAACCCGTGACCTCAGTATCTTCCAGCCTCGGCATTCTTTGTGCTGGGACTACAGGCTTGAGCGGCACAGCCCAACCCAAATGGTCTTTTTGTTTTAAGGATGGAGTTTCACCATGTTGTTGGGCGGGTTTGAAATCGCAACTTCTCGTGATTCTCCCGCCTTGATTTTTGAGGCGACTGAATGACAGGCTGCCGTGGGTCACCATGCTGGGCTGTTATAATATATTGATAAAAAATAAATCACAGAGATTATGTCGGGTGTTGCCACTCACGCAGGTAGTCTAAGCACTTTGAAAGGCCGATGTGGGCGGGTCTTCTGAGGTCACGAATTTGAGGTCAGCCTGTGAATTGTGGTGAAAACACACCTCACGTGAGAAAAAGAAAGAAAAAATCGAATAATAATCATACTGATGGATCTGTGTAATTAAAACAAAATGAGGTGCCCGGAGACTCCACCCACAGAACTGCCTTTATTTATTACGTACAGTTTCCTATTGTCACAAAGGCTGGAGTGCAACAGTGCGAACTTTGCTTATTGCAACACCTCTTTTTTAAATTCACGTGATTGTCGTCCCAATGCCATTCAAGTAGCTGGGGTTGCAGGTGTCCACACCACCAGTTCCAGGTAACTTTTATTTTTATATTTCTGAACCTCAAATCTATCTGTATTGGATTTCCACAAAGCAGTCACCATGAAGAAATAAAACTTCACAGCGGTCCGTGTCATTTTTACGCTATGACCACGCCTGCCTTCATTGTGGGGTCCCAATTTTAGTGTAGGTGCTGCTGAAGCGAGCATATGCCAAGCCGAGCTAAGATCCTTTATGTATTACTATATTTATTTTTATTTGTTTTTGTTTTATTTTTAGTGAGCGGGCTACGCTGTGTCCTTGAGGCGGTCTCGAACCCGTGAACTCAGGATCCACCTGCCTCAGCATTCTTTGTGATGAGACTACAGGCATGAGCCCCGGAGCCCAATTCAAATTGTCTCTTTGTTTTAAAGACAGGGTTTCACCTGGTTTGTTGGGCGGGTCTCGAAGTGCAACTTCCCTGATCGGCCTGCCTTGATTATTGAGGCGACTGAATGACAGGATGCTGTGAGCTACCCTGCCGAGCTATTATAATGTATTGTCAAGAAAGACATCAGAGAGCCTCTAGGGGGCGCCGCCACACGCCTAAGCAATTTAAGCACTTTGAAATGCCGAGGCTGCAAGGTCACCTCAAGATCACGATTTGAGGTCAGCCTATTCATTTCTCTGATGACACGTCTCAGATAATAAAGAGAGAGAAAAATTAAAGGTAATCAGACTGATTAGTGTGTGTAATTGAAACAAAACGAGGTGCCGAAGACTCCACCCTCAGAACCGCCTTTCTTTATTACCTACAGTTTCCTCTTGTCACCAAGGCTGGAGTGCAACAGTGCGATCTTTGCTTATTGCAACACCTGCCTTTTGGGTTCAACTGATTTTCATCCATATTGCCTTCATCTCTCTGGTGTTCCAGGTGTACAAAAGATCAGCTCCAGCAAACTTTCTATTTTTATTTTCTGTACCTCAATCTATCTTTATATCATTACCAGAAAGCCGTCACAACAAAGAAATGAAATCTGAAAAGCAGCAGCCCTGCGCCTGTCATTTTCACGCTTCGACCATGCCGGTGTTCTGTGTAGCGTCTCAATTTTGTGTAGGTGCTGCGAAGCGAACACATGCCACGCCCAGCTCTGCTTTTTATGTTTTCTCTTTCTTTGTTTAGAAAAGGGAGCGGGCTACGCTGTGTCTTTCGAGGTCAGTCTCGAACCCGTGACCTCAGGATCCTCCTGCCTCGGCATTCTTTGTGCTGGGACTACAGGCTTGAGCCGCAGAGCCCAACCCAAATTGTCTTTTGTTTTAAGGATGGAGTTTGACCATGCTGGTCGGGCGGGTTTGAAATTCCAACTTCTCGTGATTCTCCGCCTTGATTTTTGAGGCGACTGAATGACAGGCTGCCGTGAGCCACCATGCTGGGCTGTTACAATATATTGTTAAAAAGAAATCACAGAGACTATGTCGGGTGCTGCCACTCACGCAAGTAGTCTAAGCACTTTGAAAGGCCAATGTGGGCGGGTCTTCTGAGGTCAGAATTTGAGGTCAGCCTGTGAATTATGGTGAAAACCCACCTCACGTGATAAAAGAAAGAAAAAATCGAATAATAATCATAGTGATGGGTGTGTGTAATTAAAACAAAACGAGGTGCCGGAGACTCAACCCACAGAACTGCCTTTATTTATTACTTACTGTTTCCTCTTATCACAAAGGCTGGAGTGCAACAGTGCGAACTTTGCTTATTGCAACACCTCTTTTTAAAATTCACGTGATTGTCGTCCCAATGCCATTCAAGTAGCTGGGGTTGCAGGTGTCCACACCACCAGTTCCAGGTAACTTTTATTTTTATTTTTATTTTCTGAACCTCAAATCTATCTGCATTTGATTTCCACAAAGCAGTCACCATGAAGAAATAAAACTTCACAGCAGTGCGTTTCATTTTACGCTATGACCACCTGCCTTCATTGTGGTGTCCCAATTTTAGTGTAGGTGCTGCGAAGCATGCACATACCAAGCCCAGCTAAGATTTTGTATGTATTACTGCTTTTATTTTTATTTTTATTTTTCCTTGTTTTATTTATAGTGAGCGGGCTACCCTGTGTCCTTGAGGCCGGCCTCGAACCCGTGAACTCAGGATCACCTGCCTCAGCATTCTTTGTGATGAGACTACAGGCATGAGCCCCGGGCCCAATTCAAATTGTCTTTTGTTTTAAAGACAGGGTTTCACCTTGTTTGTTGGGCGGGTCTCGAAGTGCAACTTCCCTGATCCGCCTGCCTTGATTATTCAGGCGACTGAATGACAGGCTGCTGTGAGCTACCCTACTGGGCTATTATAATGTATTGTCAAAAAGACATCAGAGAGCCTGTAGGGGCGCCGCCACTCGCGTAAGCAATTTAAGCACTTTGAAACGCCGAGGCGGGTGGGGTCACATCGAGATCACGATTTGAGGTCAGCCTGTTCATTTCTTGATGACACAGCTCACATAATAAAGAGAGAGAAAATCTAAAGGTAATCAGACTGATTAGTGTGTGTAATTGAAACAAAACGAGGTGCCGAAGACTCCACCCTCAGAACCGCCTTTCTTTATTACCTACAGTTTCCCTCTTGTCACCAAGGCTGGAGTGCAACCGTGCGATCTTTGCTTATTGCAACACCTGCCTTTTGGGTTCAACTGATTTTCATCCCAATTCCCTTAATCTATCTGGTGTTCCAGGTGTACAAAAGATCAGCTCCAGCAAACTTTCTATTTTTATTTTCTGTACCTCAATCTATCTTTATATCATTACCAGAAAGCCGTCACAACAAAGAAATGAAATCTGAAAAGCAGCAGCCCTGCGCCTGTCATTTTCACGCTACGACCATGCCGGTGTTCTGTGTAGCGTCTCAATTTTGTGTAGGTGCTGCGGGCGAACACATGCCACGCCCAGCTCTGCTTTTTATGTTTTCTCTTTCTTTGTTTAGAAAAGGGAGCGGGCTACGCTGTGTCTTCGAGGTCAGTCTCGAACCCGTGAACTCAGGATCACCTGCCTCAGCATTCTTTGTGATGAGACTACAGGCATGAGCCCCGGGCCCAATTCAAATTGTCTCTTTGTTTGAAAGACAGGGTTTCACCTGGTTTGTTGGGCGGGTCTCGAAGCGCAACTTCCCTGATCGGCCTGCCTTGATTATTCAGGCGACTGAATGACAGGCTGCTGTGAGCTACCCTGCCGAGGTATTATAATGTATTCTCCAAAAGACATCAGAGAGCCTCTAGGGGCGCCGCCACTCGCCCAAGCAATTTAAGCACTTTGAAATGCCGAGGCTGGAAGGTCACCTCGAGATCACGATTTGAGGTCAGCCTATTCATTTCTCTGATGACACGTCTCAGATAATAAAGAGAGAAAATCTAAAGGTAATCAGACTGATTAGTGTGTGTAATTGAAACAAAACGAGGTGCCGGAGACTCAACCCACAGAACTGCCTTTATTTATTACTTACTGTTTCCTCTTATCACAAAGGCTGGAGTGCAACCGTGCGATCTTTGCTTATTGCAACACCTGCCTTTTGGGTTCAACTGATTTTCATCCATATTGCCTTCATCTATCTGGTGTTCCAGGTGTACAAAAGATCAGCTCCAGCAAACTTTCTATTTTTATTTTTCCTTGTTTTATTTATAGTGAGCGGGCTACGCTGTGTCCTTGAGGCGGTCTCGAACCCGTGAACTCAGGAT
Organism: Saguinus midas; assembly: GCA_021498475.1. Classification (NCBI taxonomy): domain Eukaryota; kingdom Metazoa; phylum Chordata; class Mammalia; order Primates; family Cebidae; genus Saguinus; species Saguinus midas. Next base: position 532,298 of record CM038410.1, on the reverse strand, counting down.
CGGCCTGCCTTGATTATTCAGGCGACTGAATGACAGGCTGCTGTGAGCTACCCTACTGGGCTATTATAATGTATTCTCCAAAAGACATCAGAGAGCCTGTAGGGGCGCCGCCACTCGCGTAAGCAATTTAAGCACTTTGAAATGCCGAGGCTGGAAGGTCACCTCGAGATCACGATTTGAGGTCAGCCTGTGAATTATGGTGAAAACCCACCTCACGTGATAAAAGAAAGAAAAAATCGAATAATAATCATAGTGATGGGTGTGTGTAATTAAAACAAAACGAGGTGCCGAGACTCAACCCACAGAACTGCCTTTATTTATTACTTACTGTTTCCCTCTTATCACAAAGGCTGGAGTGCAACAGTGCGAACTTTGCTTATTGCAACACCTCTTTTTAAAATTCACGTGATTGTCGTCCCAATGCCATTCAAGTACCCGGGGTTGCATGTGTCCACACCACCAGTTCATGGTAACTTTTATTTTTATTTTTCTGAACCTCAAATCTATCTGCATTTGATTTCCCCAAAGCAGTCACCATAAAGAAATAAAGCTTCACAGCAGTGCGTTTCATTTTTACGCTATGAGCACACCTGCCTTCATTGTGGTGTCCCAATTATAGTGTAGGTGCTGCCGAAGCATGCACATACCAAGCCCAGCTAAGATTTTGTATGTATTACTGCTTTTATTTTTATTTTTATTTTTTCCTTGTTTTATTTATAGTGAGCGGGCTACCCTGTGTCCTTCGAGGCCGGCCTCGAACCCGTGAACTCAGGATCGGCCTGCCTCAGCATTCTTTGTGATGAGACTACAGGCATGAGCCCGGGCCCAATTCAAATTGTCTTTTGTTTTAAAGACAGGGTTTCACCTTGTTTGTTGGGCGGGTCTCGGCGCAACTTCCCTGATCCGCCTGCCTTGATTATTCAGGCGACTGGTGACAGGCTGCTGTGAGCTACCCTACTGGGCTATTATAATGTATTCTCCAAAAAGACATCAGAGAGCCTGTAGGGGGCGCCGCCACTCGCGTAAGGAATTTAAGCACTTTGAAACGCCGAGGCGGGTGGGGGTCACATCGAGATCACGAGTCGAGGTCAGCCTGTTCATTTCTTGATGACACAGCTCACATAAAAAAGAGAGAAAATCTAAAGGTAATCAGACTGATTAGTGTGTGTAATTGAAACAAGGCGAGGTGCCGAAGACTCCACCCTCAAAACAGCCTTACTTTATTACCTACAGTTTCCCACTTGTCACCAAGGCTGGAGTGCAACCGTGCGATCTTTGCTTATTGAAACACCTGCCTTTTGGGTTCAACTGATTTTCATCCCAATTCCCTTAATCTATCTGGTGTGGCAGGTGTAAGCAAGATCCGGTCTAGGTAACTTTCTATTTTTTTTTTCTGTACCTACAATCTATCTTTATATCATTACCAGAAAGCCATCACAACAAAGAAATGAAATCTGAAAAGCAGCACACCTCGCCTTTGATTTTTACGCTACGACCATGCCGGTGTTCTGTGTAGCATTGCAATTTTAGTGTAGGTGCTGCCGAAGCGAACATATGCCACGCCCAGCTCTGCTTTTTTATGTTTTCCTCTTTGTTTTGAATAGGCAGGGGGCTACACTGTGACTCTCGAGGTCAGGCTCGAACCCGTGACCTCAGGATCCTCCTGCCTCGGCATTCTTTGTGCTGGGACTACAGGCTTGAGCGGCACAGCCCAACCCAAACGGTCTTCTTGTTTTAAGGATGGAGTTTCACCATGTTGTTGGGCGGGTTTGAAATCTCAACTTCGTGATTCTCCGCCTTGATTTTTGAGGCGACTGAATGACAGGCTGCCGTGAGCCACCATGCTGGGCTGTTGTAATATATTGATAAAATGAAATCACAGAGACTATGTAGGGTGCTGCCACTCACGCAAGTAGTCTAAGCACTTTGAAAGGCCGATTTGGGCGGGTCTTCTGTGGTCACGAATTTGAGGTCAGCCTGTGAATTGTGGTGAAAACACACCTCACGTCATAAAGAAAGAAAAAATCGAATAATAATCATACTGATGGATCTGTGTAATTAAAACAAAACGAGGTGCCCGAGACTCCACCCACAGAACTGCCTTTATTTATTACGTACAGTTTCCTATTGTCACAAAGCTGGAGTGCAACAGTGCGAACTTTGCTTACTGCAACACCTCTTTTTAAGTTCACGTGATTGTCGTCCCAATGCCATTCAAGTAGCTGGGGTTGCAGGTGTCCACGCCACCAGCTCAGGTAACTTTTATTTTATATTTCTGAACCTCAAATCTATCTGCATTTGATTTCCCCAAAGCAGTCACCATGAAGAAATAAAACTTCACAGCAGTGCGTTTCATTTTACGCTATGACCACCTGCCTTCATTGTGGTGTCCCAATTATAGTGTAGGTGCTGCTGAAGCGAGCATATGCCAAGCCAGCTAAGATTTTTATGTATTACTATATTTATTTTTATTTTTATTTTTATTTTTCCTTGTTTTATTTATAGTGAGCGGGCTACCCTGTGTCCTTGAGGCCGGCCTCGAACCCGTGAACTCAGGATCCACCTGCCTCAGCATTCTTTGTGATGAGACTACAGGCATGAGCCCCGGAGCCCAATTCAAATTGTCTTTTGTTTTAAAGACAGGGTTTCACCTTGTTTGTTGGGCGGGTCTCGAAGCGCAACTTCCCTGATCCGCCTGCCTTGATTATTCAGGCGACTGAATGACAGGCTGCTGTGAGCTACCCTACTGGGCTATTATAATGTATTGTCAAAAAGACATCAGAGAGCCTGTAGGGGCGCCGCCACTCGCGTAAGGAATTTAAGCACTTTGAAACGCCGAGGCGGGTGGGGTCACATCGAGATCACGATTTCGAGGTCAGCCTGTTCATTTCTTGATGACACAGCTCACATAAAAAAGAGAGAGAAAATCTAAAGGTAATCAGACTGATTAGTGTGTGTAATTGAAACAAAACGAGGTGCCGAAGACTCCACCCTCAGAACCGCCTTTCTTTATTACCTACAGTTTCCTCTTGTCACCAAGGCTGGAGTGCAACCGTGCGATCTTTGCTTATTGCAACACCTGCCTTTTGGGTTCAACTGATTTTCATCCCAATTCCCTTAATCTATCTGGTGTGGCAGGTGTAAGCAAGATCCGGTCTAGGTAACTTTCTATTTTTATTTTCTGTACCTACAATCTATCTTTATATCATTACCAGAAAGCCATCACAACAAAGAAATGAAATCTGAAAAGCAGCACACCTGCGCCTTTGATTTTCACGCTACGACCATGCCGGTGTTCTGTGTAGCATTGCAATTTTAGTGTAGGTGCTGCGAAGCGAACATATGCCACGCCCAGCTCTGCTTTTTATGTTTTCTCTTTCTTTGTTTTGAATAGGCAGGGGCTACACTGTGACTCTCGAGGTCAGTCTCGAACCCGTGACCTCAGGATCCTCCTGCCTCGGCATTCTTTGTGCTGGGACTACAGGCTTGAGCGGCACAGCCCAACCCAAACGGTCTTCTTGTTTTAAGGATGGAGTTTCACCATGTTGTTGGGCGGGTTTGAAATCTCAACTTCTCGTGATTCTCCGCCTTGATTTTTGAGGCGACTGAATGACAGGCTGCCGTGAGCCACCATGCTGGGCTGTTGTAATATATTGATAAAAAGAAATCACAGAGACTATGTAGGGTGCTGCCACTCACGCAAGTAATCTAAGCACTTTGAAAGGCCGATTTGGGCGGGTCTTCTGTGGTCACGAATTTGAGGTCAGCCTGTGAATTGTGGTGAAAACCCACCTCACGTGATAAAAAGAAAGAAAAAATCGAATAATAATCATACTGATGGATCTGTGTAATTAAAACAAAACGAGGTGCCCGAGACTCCACCCACAGAACTGCCTTTATTTATTACGTACAGTTTCCTATTGTCACAAAGGCTGGAGTGCAACAGTGCGAACTTTGCTTATTGCAACACCTCTTTTTAAATTCACGTGATTGTCGTCCCAATGCCATTCAAGTAGCTGGGGTTGCAGGTGTCCACGCCACCAGCTCAGGTAACTTTTATTTTATATTTCTGAACCTCAAATCTATCTGTTTTGGATTTCCACAAAGCAGTCACCATGAAGAAATAAAACTTCACAGCGGTCCGTGTCATTTTAGGCTATGACCACGCCTGCCTTCATTTTGGGGTCCCAATTTTAGTGTAGGTGCTGCTGAAGCGAGCATATGCCAAGCCGAGCTAAGATCCTTTATGTATTACTATATTTATTTTTATTTGTTTTGTTTTCTTTTTAGTGAGCGGGCTCGCTGTGTCCTTGAGGCGGTCTCGAACCCGTGAACTCAGGATCCACCTGCCTCAGCATTCTTTGTGATGAGACTACAGGCATGAGCCCGGGCCCAATTCAAATTGTCTCTTTGTTTGAAAGACAGGGTTTCACCTGGTTTGTTGGGCGGGTCTCGAAGTGCAACTTCCCTGATCGGCCTGCCTTGATTATTGAGGCGACTGAATGACAGGCTGCTGTGAGCTACCCTGCCGAGCTATTATAATGTATTGTCAAGAAAGACATCAGAGAGCCTCTAGGGGGCGCCGCCACTCGCCTAAGCAATTTAAGCACTTTGAAATGCCGAGGCTGGAAGGTCACCTCGAGATCACGATTTCGAGGTCAGCCTATTCATTTCTCTGATGACACGTCTCAGATAATAAAGAGAGAGAGAAAAATTAAATGTAATCAGACTGATTAGTGTGTGTAATTGAAACAAAACGAGGTGCCGAGACTCCACCCTCAGAACCGCCTTTCTTTATTACCTACAGTTTCCCTCTTGTCACCAAGGCTGGAGGGCACCCATGTGATCTTTGCTTATTGCAACACCTGCCTTTTGGGTTCAACTGATTTTCATCCATATTCCCTTCATCTCTCTGGTGTTCCAGGTGTACAAAGATCAGCTCCAGCAAACTTTCTATTTTTATTTTCTGTACCTCCAATCTATCTTTATATCATTACCAGAAAGCCGTCACAACAAAGAAATGAAATCTGAAAAGCAGCAGCCCTCGCCTGTCATTTTCACGCTTCGACCATGCCGGTGTTCTGTGTAGCGTCTCAATTTTGTGTAGGTGCTGCGGGCGAACACATGCCACGCCCAGCTCTGCTTTTTATGTTTTCTCTTTCTTTGTTTAGAAAAGGGGCGGGCTACGCTGTGTCTTTCGAGGTCAGTCTCGAACCCGTGACCTCAGTATCCTCCTGCCTCGGCTTTCTTTGTGCTGAAACTACAGGCTTGAGCCGCAGAGCCCAACCCAAATTGTCTTTTGTTTTAAGGATGGAGTTTGACCATGCTGGTCGGGCGGGTTTGAAATCTCAACTTCTCGTGATTCTCCGCCTTGATTTTTGAGGCGACTGAATGACAGGCTTCCGTGGGCCACCATGCTGGGCTGTTATAATATATTGATAAAAAAGAAATCACAGAGACTATGTCGGGTGCTGCCACTCACGCAAGTAGTCTAAGCACTTTGAAAGGCCGATGTGGGCGGGTCTTCTGAGGTCACGAATTTGAGGTCAGCCTGTGAATTGTGGTGAAAACACACCTCACGTCATAAAAGAAAGAAAAAAATCGAATAATAATCATACTGATGGATCTCTGTAATTAAAACAAAACGAGGTGCCCAGAGACTCCACCCACAGAACTGCCTTTATTTATTACATACAGTTTCCTATTGTCACAAAGGCTAAAGTGCAACAGTGCGAAATTTGCTTACTGCAACACCTCTTTTTAAATTCACGTGATTGTCGTCCCAATGCCATTCAAGTAGCTGGGGTTGCAGGTGTCCACACCACCAGCTCAAGGTAACATTTATTTTCATATTTCGGAAGCTCAAATCTACCTGTATTGGTTTTCCACAAAGCAGTCACCATGAAGAAATAAAACTTCACAGCGGTCCGTGTCATTTTAGGCTATGACCACGCCTGCCTTCATTTTGGGGTCCCAATTTTAGTGTAGGTGCTGCTGAAGCGAGCATATGCCAAGCCGAGCTAAGATCCTTTATGTATTACTATATTTATTTTTATTTTTATTTGTTTTGTTTTCTTTTTAGTGAGCGGGCTACGCTGTGTCCTTGAGGCGGTCTCGAACCCGTGAACTCAGGATCCACCTGCCTCAGCATTCTTTGTGATGAGACTACAGGCATGAGCCCGGGCCCAATTCAAATTGTCTTTTGTTTTAAAGACAGGGTTTCACCTGGTTTGTTGGGCGGGTCTCGAAGTGCAACTTCCCTGATCCGCCTGCCTTGATTATTCAGGCGACTGAATGACAGGCTGCTGTGAGCTACCCTGCTGGGCTATTATAATGTATTGTCAAGAAAGACATCAGAGAGCCTCTGGGGGCGCCGCCACTCGCCCAAGCAATTTAAGCACTTTGAAATGCCGAGGCTGGAAGGTCACCTCGAGATCACGATTTCGAGGTCAGCCTATTCATTTCTCTGATGACACGTCTCAGATAATAAAGAGAGAGAAAAATTAAATGTAATCAGACTGATTAGTGTGTGTAATTGAAACAAAACGAGGTGCCGAGACTCCACCCTCAGAACCGCCTTTCTTTATTACCTACAGTTTCCTCTTGTCACCAAGGCTGGAGTGCAACCGTGCGATCTTTGCTTATTGCAACACCTGCCTTTTGGGTTCAACTGATTTTCATCCATATTGCCTTCATCTCTCTGGTGTTCCAGGTGTACAAAGATCAGCTCCAGCAAACTTTCTATTTTTATTTTCTGTACCTCCAATCTATCTTTATATCATTACCAGAAAGCCGTCACAACAAAGAAATGAAATACGAAAAGCAGCAGCCCTCGCCTGTCATTTTCACGCTACGACCATGCCGGTGTTCTGTGTAGCGTCTCAATTTTAGTGTAGGTGCTGCTGAAGCGAGCATATGCCAAGCCCAGCTAAGATTTTTATGTATTACTGCTTTTATTTTTATTTTTCCTTGTTTTATTTATAGTGAGCGGGCTACACTGTGACTCTCGAGGTCAGGCTCGAACCCGTGACCTCAGGATCCTCCTGCCTCGGCATTCTTTGTGCTGGGACTACAGGCTTGAGCCGCAGAGCCCAACCCAAATTGTCTTTTGTTTTAAGGATGGAGTTTGACCATGCTGGTCGGGCGGGTTTGAAATTCCAACTTCTCGTGATTCTCCGCCTTGATTTTTGAGGCGACTGAATGACAGGCTGCCGTGAGCCACCATGCTGGGCTGTTACAATATATTGTTAAAAAGAAATCACAGAGACTATGTCGGGTGCTGCCACTCACGCAAGTAGTCTAATCACTTTGAAAGGCCGATGTGGGCGGGTCTTCTGAGGTCACGAATTTGAGGTCAGCCTGTGAATTGTGGTGAAAACCCACCTCACGTGATAAAAGAAAGAAAAAATCGAATAATAATCATAGTGATGGGTGTGTGTAATTAAAACAAAACGAGGTGCCCGAGACTCCACCCTCAGAACCGCCTTTCTTTATTACCTACAGTTTCCCTCTTATCACAAAGGCTGGAGTGCAACAGTGCGAAATTTGCTTATTGCAACACCTCTTTTTTAAATTCACGTGATTGTCGTCCCAATGCCATTCAAGTAGCCGGGGTTGCAGGTGTCCACACCACCAGTTCCAGGTTACTTTTATTTTTATTTTTCTGAACCTCAAATCTATCTGTATTTGATTTCCACAAAGCAGTCACCATAAAGAAATAAAACTTCACAGCAGTGCGTGTCATTTTACGCTATGACCACACCTGCCTTCATTGTGGTCTCCCAATTATAGTGTAGGTGCTGCCGAAGCGTGCACATACCAAGCCCAGCTAAGGTTTTTTATGTATTACTGCTTTTATTTTTATTTTTATTTTTATTTTGTTTTATTTATAGTGAGCGTCCTACGCTGTGTCCTTCGAGGCCGGTCTCGAACCCGTGAACTCAGGATCCGCCTGCCTCAGCATTCTTTGTGATGAGACTACAGGCATGAGCCCCGGAGCCCAATTCAAATTGTCTTTTTGTTTGAAAGACAGGGTTTCACCTTGTTTGTTGGGCGGGTCTCGAAAGCGCAACTTCCCCTGATCCGCCTGCCTTGATTATTGAGGCGACTGAATGACAGGCTGCTGTGAGCTACCGTGCCGGGCTATTATAATGTATTGTCAAAAGAGACATCAGAGTGCCTCTAGGGGCGCCGCCACTCGCGTAAGCAATTTAAGCACTTTGAAATGCCGAGGCGGGTGGGGTCACCTCGAGATCACGATTTGAGGTCAGCCTGTTCATTTCTTGATGACACAGCTCACATAATAAAGAGAGAGAAAATCTAAAGGTAATCAGACTGATTAGTGTGTGTAATTGAAACAAAACGAGGTGCCGAAGACTCCACCCTCAGAACCGCCTTTCTTTATTACCTACAGTTTCCTCTTGTCACCAAGGCTGGAGTGCAACAGTGCGATCTTTGCTTATTGCAACACCTGCCTTTTGGGTTCAACTGATTTTCATCCCAATTCCCTTAATCTATCTGGTGTGGCAGGTGTAAGCAAGATCCGGTCTAGGTAACTTTCTATTTTTATTTTCTGTACCTACAATCTATCTTTATATCATTACCAGAAAGCCATCACAACAAAGAAATGAAATCTGAAAAGCAGCACACCTCGCCTTTGATTTTCACGCTACGACCATGCCGGTGTTCTGTGTAGCATTGCAATTTTAGTGTAGGTGCTGCGAGCGAACATATGCCACGCCCAGCTCTGCTTTTTATGTTTTCTCTTTCTTTGTTTTGAATAGGCAGGGGCTACACTGTGACTCTCGAGGTCAGGCTCGAACCCGTGACCTCAGGATCCTCCTGCCTCGGCATTCTTTGTGCTGGGACTACAGGCTTGAGCGGCACAGCCCAACCCAAATTGTCTTCTTGTTTTAAGGATGGAGTTTCACCATGTTGTTGGGCGGGTTTGAAATCTCAACTTCTCGTGATTCTCCGCCTTGATTTTTGAGGCGACTGAATGACAGGCTGCCGTGAGCCACCATGCTGGGCTGTTGTAATATATTGATAAAAAGAAATCACAGAGACTATGTAGGGTGCTGCCACTCACGCAAGTAGTCTAAGCACTTTGAAAGGCCGATTTGGGCGGGTCTTCTGAGGTCAGAATTTGAGGTCAGCCTGTGAATTGTGGTGAAAACACACCTCACGTCATAAAAGAAAGAAAAAATCGAATAATAATCATACTGATGGATCTGTGTAATTAAAACAAAACGAGGTGCCCGAGACTCCACCCACAGAACTGCCTTTATTTATTACGTACAGTTTCCTATTGTCACAAAGGCTGGAGTGCAACAGTGCGAACTTTGCTTATTGCAACACCTCTTTTTAAATTCACGTGATTGTCGTCCCAATGCCATTCAAGTAGCTGGGGTTGCAGGTGTCCACACCACCAGTTCCAGGTAACTTTTATTTTATATTTCTGAACCTCAAATCTATCTGTTTTGGATTTCCACAAAGCAGTCACCATGAAGAAATAAAACTTCACAGCGGTCCGTGTCATTTTAGGCTATGACCACGCCTGCCTTCATTTTGGGGTCCCAATTTTAGTGTAGGTGCTGCTGAAGCGAGCATATGCCAAGCCGAGCTAAGATCCTTTATGTATTACTATATTTATTTTTATTTGTTTTGTTTTCTTTTTAGTGAGCGGGCTACGCTGTGTCTTTCGAGGTCAGCCTGTGAATTGTGGTGAAAACACACCTCACGTCATAAAAGAAAGAAAAAATCGAATAATAATCATACTGATGGATCTGTGTAATTAAAACAAAACGAGGTGCCGAAGACTCCACCCTCAGAACCGCCTTTCTTTATTACCTACAGTTTCCCACTTGTCACCAAGGCTGGAGTGCAACCGTGCGATCTTTGCTTATTGCAACACCTCTTTTTAAATTCACGTGATTGTCGTCCCAATGCCATTCAAGTAGCTGGGGTTGCAGGTGTCCACACCACCAGTTCCAGGTAACTTTTATTTTTATTTGTTTTGTTTTCTTTTTAGTGAGCGGGCTACGCTGTGTCTTCGAGGTCAGTCTCGAACCCGTGACCTCAGGATCCTCCTGCCTCGGCATTCTTTGTGCTGGGACTACAGGCTTGAGCCGCAGAGCCCAACCCAAATTGTCTTTTGTTTTAAGGATGGAGTTTGACCATGCTGGTCGGGCGGGTTTGAAATTCCAACTTCTCGTGATTCTCCGCCTTGATTTTTGAGGCGACTGAATGACAGGCTGCCGTGAGCCACCATGCTGGGCTGTTACAATATATTGTTAAAAAGAAATCACAGAGACTATGTAGGGTGCTGCCACTCACGCAAGTAGTCTAAGCACTTTGAAATGCCGAGGCTGGAAGGTCACCTCGAGATCACGATTTCGAGGTCAGCCTATTCATTTCTCTGATGACACGTCTCAGATAATAAAGAGAGAGAGAAAATCTAAAGGTAATCAGACTGATTAGTGTGTGTAATTGAAACAAAACGAGGTGCCGAAGACTCCACCCTCAGAACCGCCTTTCTTTATTACCTACAGTTTCCTCTTGTCACCAAGGCTGGAGTGCAACAGTGCGATCTTTGCTTATTGCAACACCTGCCTTTTGGGTTCAACTGATTTTCATCCATATTGCCTTCATCTATCTGGTGTTCCAGGTGTACAAAGATCAGCTCCAGCAAACTTTCTATTTTTATTTTCTGTACCTCCAATCTATCTTTATATCATTACCAGAAAGCCGTCACAACAAAGAAATGAAATCTGAAAAGCAGCAGCCCTGCGCCTGTCATTTTCACGCTACGACCATGCCGGTGTTCTGTGTAGCGTCTCAATTTTAGTGTAGGTGCTGCGAAGCATGCACATACCAAGCCCAGCTAAGATTTTTATGTATTACTGCTTTTATTTTTATTTTTCCTTGTTTTATTTATAGTGAGCGGGCTACGCTGTGTCTTTCGAGGTCAGTCTCGAACCCGTGACCTCAGGATCCTCCTGCCTCGGCATTCTTTGTGCTGGGACTACAGGCTTGAGCCGCAGAGCCCAACCCAAATTGTCTTTTGTTTTAAGGATGGAGTTTCACCATGCTGGTCGGGCGGGTTTGAAATTCAACTTCTCGTGATTCTCCCGCCTTGATTTTTGAGGCGACTGAATGACAGGCTGCCGTGAGCCACCATGCTGGGCTGTTACAATATATTGTTAAGAAAAGAAATCAAAGACACTACGTCGGGTGCTGCCACTCACGCAAGTAGTCTAATCACTTTGAAAGGCCAATGTGGGCGGGTCTTCTGAGGTCAGAATTTGAGGTCAGCCTGTGAATTATGGTGAAAACCCACCTCACGTGATAAAAGAAAGAAAAAAATCGAATAATAATCATAGTGATGGGTGTGTGTAATTAAAACAAAACGAGGTGCCCGGAGACTCAACCCACAGAACTGCCTTTATTTATTACGTACAGTTTCCTATTGTCACAAAGGCTGGAGTGCAACAGTGCGAACTTTGCTTATTGCAACACCTCTTTTTAAAATTCACGTGATTGTCGTCCCAATGCCATTCAAGTACCGGGGTTGCAGGTGTCCACACCACCAGTTCAGGTAACTTTTATTTTTATTTTCTGAACCTCAAATCTATCTGCATTTGATTTCCCCAAAGCAGTCACCATAAAGAAATAAAGCTTCACAGCAGTGCGTTTCATTTTTACGCTATGAGCACACCTGCCTTCATTGTGGTGTCCCAATTATAGTGTAGGTGCTGCCGAAGCATGCACATACCAAGCCCAGCTAAGATTTTTATGTATTACTGCTTTTATTTTTATTTTTATTTTTCCTTGTTTTATTTATAGTGAGCGGGCTACCCTGTGTCCTTGAGGCCGGCCTCGAACCCGTGAACTCAGGATCCACCTGCCTCAGCATTCTTTGTGATGAGACTACAGGCATGAGCCCCGGAGCCCAATTCAAATTGTCTTTTGTTTTAAAGACAGGGTTTCACCTGTTTGTTGGGCGGGTCTCGAAGCGCAACTTCCCTGATCCGCCTGCCTTGATTATTCAGGCGACTGAATGACAGGCTGCTGTGAGCTACCCTGCTGGGCTATTATAATGTATTCTCCAAAAGACATCAGAGAGCCTGTAGGGGCGCCGCCACTCGCGTAAGCAATTTAAGCACTTTGAAACGCCGAGGCGGGTGGGGTCACCTCGAGATCACGATTTGAGGTCAGCCTGTTCATTTCTTGATGACACAGCTCACATAATAAAGAGAGAGAGAAAATCTAAAGGTAATCAGACTGATTAGTGTGTGTAATTGAAACAAAACGAGGTGCCGAAGACTCCACCCTCAGAACCGCCTTTCTTTATTACCTACAGTTTCCTCTTGTCACCAAGGCTGGAGTGCAACAGTGCGATCTTTGCTTATTGCAACACCTGCCTTTTGGGTTCAACTGATTTTCATCCATATTGCCTTCATCTCTCTGGTGTTCCAGGTGTACAAAGATCAGCTCCAGCAAACTTTCTATTTTTATTTTCTGTACCTACAATCTATCTTTATATCATTACCAGAAAGCCGTCACAACAAAGAAATGAAATACGAAAAGCAGCAGCCCTGCGCCTGTCATTTTCACGCTACGACCATGCGGTGTTCTGTGTAGCATTGCAATTTTAGTGTAGGTGCTGCTGAAGCGAGCATATGCCAAGCCGAGCTAAGATCCTTTATGTATTACTGCTTTTATTTTTATTTTTATTTTTCCTTGTTTTATTTATAGTGAGCGGGCTACGCTGTGTCTTCGAGGTCAGTCTCGAACCCGTGACCTCAGGATCCTCCTGCCTCGGCATTCTTTGTGCTGGGACTACAGGCTTGAGCCGCAGAGCCCAACCCAAATTGTCTTTTGTTTTAAGGATGGAGTTTCACCATGCTGGTCGGGCGGGTTTGAAATTCCAACTTCGTGATTCTCCGCCTTGATTTTTGAGGCGACTGAATGACAGGCTGCCGTGAGCCACCATGCTGGGCTGTTACAATATATTGATAAAAAGAAATCAAAGACACTACGTCGGGTGCTGCCACTCACGCAAGTAGTCTAATCACTTTGAAAGGCCAATGTGGGCGGGTCTTCTGAGGTCAGAATTTGAGGTCAGCCTGTGAATTGTGGTGAAAACCCACCTCACGTGATAAAAGAAAGAAAAAATCGAATAATAATCATACTGATGGATCTGTGTAATTAAAACAAAACGAGGTGCCGGAGACTCCACCCACAGAACTGCCTTTATTTATTACGTACAGTTTCCTATTGTCACAAAGGCTGGAGTGCAACAGTGCGAACTTTGCTTATTGCAACACCTCTTTTTAAAATTCACGTGATTGTCGTCCCAATGCCATTCAAGTAGCTGGGGTTGCAGGTGTCACACCACCAGTTCCAGGTAACTTTTATTTTTATTTTCTGAACCTCAAATCTATCTGCATTTGATTTCCCCAAAGCAGTCACCATGAAGAAATAAAACTTCACAGCGGTCCGTGTCATTTTAGGCTATGACCACGCCTGCCTTCATTGTGGTGTCCCAATTTTAGTGTAGGTGCTGCTGAAGCGAGCATATGCCAAGCCCAGCTAAGATTTTTATGTATTACTATATTTATTTTTATTTTTATTTTTATTTTTCCTTGTTTTATTTATAGTGAGCGGGCTACGCTGTGTCCTTGAGGCCGGTCTCGAACCCGTGAACTCAGGATCCACCTGCCTCAGCATTCTTTGTGATGAGACTACAGGCATGAGCCCCGGAGCCCAATTCAAATTGTCTTTTGTTTTAAAGACAGGGTTTCACCTTGTTTGTTGGGCGGGTCTCGAAGCGCAACTTCCCTGATCCGCCTGCCTTGATTATTCAGGCGACTGAATGACAGGCTGCTGTGAGCTACCCTACTGGGCTATTATAATGTATTGTCAAAAAGACATCAGAGAGCCTGTAGGGGCGCCGCCACTCGCGTAAGCAATTTAAGCACTTTGAAACGCCGAGGCGGGTGGGGTCACCTCGAGATCACGATTTCGAGGTCAGCCTGTTCATTTCTTGATGACACAGCTCACATAAAAAGAGAGAGAAAATCTAAAGGTAATCAGACTGATTAGTGTGTGTAATTGAAACAAAACGAGGTGCCGAAGACTCCACCCTCAGAACCGCCTTTCTTTATTACCTACAGTTTCCTCTTGTCACCAAGGCTGGAGTGCAACCGTGCGATCTTTGCTTATTGCAACACCTGCCTTTTGGGTTCAACTGATTTTCATCCATATTGCCTTCATCTCTCTGGTGTTCCAGGTGTACAAAAGATCAGCTCCAGCAAACTTTCTATTTTTATTTTCTGTACCTCCAATCTATCTTTATATCATTACCAGAAAGCCATCACAACAAAGAAATGAAATCTGAAAAGCAGCAGCCCTGCGCCTGTCATTTTCACGCTACGACCATGCCGGTGTTCTGTGTAGCATTGCAATTTTAGTGTAGGTGCTGCCGAAGCGAACATATGCCACGCCCAGCTCTGCTTTTTTATGTTTTCCTCTTTGTTTTGAATAGGCAGGGGGCTACACTGTGACTCTCGAGGTCAGGCTCGAACCCGTGAACTCAGGATCCACCTGCCTCAGCATTCTTTGTGATGAGACTACAGGCATGAGCCCCGGAGCCCAATTCAAATTGTCTTTTGTTTTAAGGATGGAGTTTCACCATGCTGGTCGGGCGGTTTTCGAAATCGCAACTTCTCGTGATTCTCCCGCCTTGATTTTTGAGGCGACTGAATGACAGGCTGCCGTGAGCCACCATGCTGGGCTGTTGTAATATATTGATAAAAATGAAATCACAGAGACTATGTAGGGTGCTGCCACTCACGCAAGTAGTCTAAGCACTTTGAAAGGCCGATTTGGGCGGGTCTTCTGTGGTCACGAATTTGAGGTCAGCCTGTGAATTGTGGTGAAAACCCACCTCACGTGATAAAAGAAAGAAAAAATCGAATAATAATCATACTGATGGATCTGTGTAATTAAAACAAAACGAGGTGCCCGGAGACTCCACCCACAGAACTGCCTTTATTTATTACGTACAGTTTCCTATTGTCACAAAGGCTGGAGTGCAACAGTGCGAACTTTGCTTATTGCAACACCTCTTTTTTAAATTCACGTGATTGTCGTCCCAATGCCATTCAAGTAGCTGGGGTTGCAGGTGTCCACACCACCAGCTCCAGGTAACTTTTATTTTTATATTTCTGAACCTCAAATCTATCTGTATTGGATTTCCACAAAGCAGTCACCATGAAGAAATAAAACTTCACAGCGGTCCGTGTCATTTTAGGCTATGACCACGCCTGCCTTCATTTTGGGGTCCCAATTTTAGTGTAGGTGCTGCTGAAGCGAGCATATGCCAAGCCGAGCTAAGATCCTTTATGTATTACTATATTTATTTTTATTTTTATTTTTATTTTTCCTTGTTTTATTTATAGTGAGCGGGCTACGCTGTGTCCTTGAGGCGGTCTCGAACCCGTGAACTCAGGATCCACCTGCCTCAGCATTCTTTGTGATGAGACTACAGGCATGAGCCCCGGAGCCCAATTCAAATTGTCTCTTTGTTTGAAAGACAGGGTTTCACCTGGTTTGATGGGCGGGTCTCGAAAGTGCAACTTCCCTGATCGGCCTGCCTTGATTATTGAGGCGACTGAATGACAGGCTGCTGTGAGCTACCCTGCCGAGGTATTATAATGTATTGTCAAGAAAGACATCAGAGAGCCTCTAGGGGCGCCGCCACTCGCCCAAGCAATTTAAGCACTTTGAAATGCCGAGGCTGGAAGGTCACCTCGAGATCACGATTTGAGGTCAGCCTGTTCATTTCTCTGATGACACGTCTCAGATAATAAAGAGAGAGAAAAATTAAATGTAATCAGACTGATTAGTGTGTGTAATTGAAACAAAACGAGGTGCCGAAGACTCCACCCTCAGAACCGCCTTTCTTTATTACCTACAGTTTCCTCTTGTCACCAAGGCTGGAGTGCAGCAGTGCGATCTTTGCTTATTGCAACACCTGCCTTTTGGGTTCAACTGATTTTCATCCAATTGCCTTCATCTCTCTGGTGTTCCAGGTGTACAAAAGATCAGCTCCAGCAAACTTTCTATTTTTATTTTCTGTACCTCCAATCTATCTTTATATCATTACCAGAAAGCCGTCACAACAAAGAAATGAAATCTGAAAAGCAGCAGCCCTGCGCCTGTCATTTTCACGCTACGACCATGCCGGTGTTCTGTGTAGCGTCTCAATTTTAGTGTAGGTGCTGCGGGCGAACACATGCCACGCCCAGCTCTGCTTTTTATGTTTTCTCTTTCTTTGTTTTGAATAGGCAGGGGCTACACTGTGACTCTCGAGGTCAGGCTCGAACCCGTGACCTCAGGATCCTCCTGCCTCGGCATTCTTTGTGCTGGGACTACAGGCTTGAGCGGCACAGCCCAACCCAAATTGTCTTTTGTTTTAAGGATGGAGTTTGACCATGCTGGTCGGGCGGGTTTGAAATTCCAACTTCGTGATTCTCCGCCTTGATTTTTGAGGCGACTGAATGACAGGCTGCCGTGAGCCACCATGCTGGGCTGTTACAATATATTGTTAAAAAGAAATCACAGAGACTATGTAGGGTGCTGCCACTCACGCAAGTAGTCTAATCACTTTGAAAGGCCAATGTGGGCGGGTCTTCTGAGGTCAGAATTTGAGGTCAGCCTGTGAATTATGGTGAAAACCCACCTCACGTGATAAAAGAAAGAAAAAATCGAATAATAATCAGACTGATTAGTGTGTGTAATTGAAACAAAACGAGGTGCCGAGACTCAACCCACAGAACTGCCTTTATTTATTACTTACTGTTTCCCTCTTATCACAAAGGCTGGAGTGCAACAGTGCGAACTTTGCTTATTGCAACACCTCTTTTTAAAATTCACGTGATTGTCGTCCCAATGCCATTCAAGTACCCGGGGTTGCAGGTGTCCACACCACCAGTTCCAGGTAACTTTTATTTTTATTTTTCTGAACCTCAAATCTATCTGCATTTGATTTCCCCAAAGCAGTCACCATAAAGAAATAAAGCTTCACAGCAGTGCGTTTCATTTTTACGCTATGAGCACACCTGCCTTCATTGTGGTGTCCCAATTATAGTGTAGGTGCTGCCGAAGCATGCACATACCAAGCCCAGCTAAGATTTTGTATGTATTACTGCTTTTATTTTTATTTTTATTTTTTCCTTGTTTTATTTATAGTGAGCGGGCTACCCTGTGTCCTTCGAGGCCGGCCTCGAACCCGTGAACTCAGGATCACCTGCCTCAGCATTCTTTGTGATGAGACTACAGGCATGAGCCCCGGAGCCCAATTCAAATTGTCTTTTTGTTTTAAAGACAGGGTTTCACCTTGTTTGTTGGGCGGGTCTCGAAAGCGCAACTTCCCCTGATCCGCCTGCCTTGATTATTCAGGCGACTGAGTGACAGGCTGCTGTGAGCTACCCTACTGGGCTATTATAATGTATTCTCCAAAAAGACATCAGAGAGCCTGTAGGGGGCGCCGCCACTCGCGTAAGGAATTTAAGCACTTTGAAACGCCGAGGCGGGTGGGGTCACATCGAGATCACGAGTTCGAGGTCAGCCTGTTCATTTCTTGATGACACAGCTCACATAAAAAGAGAGAAAATCTAAAGGTAATCAGACTGATTAGTGTGTGTAATTGAAACAAGGCGAGGTGCCGAAGACTCCACCCTCAAAACAGCCTTACTTTATTACCTACAGTTTCCCTCTTGTCACCAAGGCTGGAGTGCAACCGTGCGATCTTTGCTTATTGAAACACCTGCCTTTTGGGTTCAACTGATTTTCATCCCAATTCCCTTAATCTATCTGGTGTGGCAGGTGTAAGCAAGATCCGGTCTAGGTAACTTTCTATTTTTATTTTCTGTACCTACAATCTATCTTTATATCATTACCAGAAAGCCATCACAACAAAGAAATGAAATCTGAAAAGCAGCAGCCCTCGCCTGTCATTTTCACGCTTCGACCATGCCGGTGTTCTGTGTAGCATTGCAATTTTAGTGTAGGTGCTGCCGAAGCGAACACATGCCACGCCCAGCTCTGCTTTTTTATGTTTTCCTCTTTGTTTTGAATAGGCAGGGGGCTACACTGTGACTCTCGAGGTCAGGCTCGAACCCGTGACCTCAGGATCCTCCTGCCTCGGCATTCTTTGTGCTGGGACTACAGGCTTGAGCCGCAGAGCCCAACCCAAATTGTCTTTTGTTTTAAGGATGGAGTTTCACCATGCTGGTCGGGCGGGTTTGAAATTCCAACTTCGTGATTCTCCGCCTTGATTTTTGAGGCGACTGAATGACAGGCTGCCGTGAGCCACCATGCTGGGCTGTTGTAATATATTGATAAAAAGAAATCACAGAGACTATGTAGGGTGCTGCCACTCACGCAAGTAGTCTAAGCACTTTGAAAGGCCGATGTGGGCGGGTCTTCTGAGGTCAGAATTTGAGGTCAGCCTGTGAATTATGGTGAAAACCCACCTCACGTGATAAAAGAAAGAAAAAATCGAATAATAATCATACTGATGGATCTGTGTAATTAAAACAAAACGAGGTGCCGGAGACTCAACCCACAGAACTGCCTTTATTTATTACTACAGTTTCCTATTGTCACAAAGGCTGGAGTGCAACAGTGCGAACTTTGCTTATTGCAACACCTCTTTTTAAAATTCACGTGATTGTCGTCCCAATGCCATTCAAGTAGCTGGGGTTGCAGGTGTCCACACCACCAGTTCCAGGTAACTTTTATTTTTATTTTCTGAACCTCAAATCTATCTGCATTTGATTTCCACAAAGCAGTCACCATGAAGAAATAAAACTTCACAGCAGTGCGTTTCATTTTACGCTATGACCACCTGCCTTCATTGTGGTGTCCCAATTTTAGTGTAGGTGCTGCGAAGCATGCACATACCAAGCCCAGCTAAGATTTTTATGTATTACTGCTTTTATTTTTATTTTTATTTTTCCTTGTTTTATTTATAGTGAGCGGGCTACGCTGTGTCCTTGAGGCGGTCTCGAACCCGTGAACTCAGGATCCACCTGCCTCAGCATTCTTTGTGATGAGACTACAGGCATGAGCCCCGGAGCCCAATTCAAATTGTCTTTTGTTTTAAAGACAGGGTTTCACCTTGTTTGTTGGGCGGGTCTCGAAGCGCAACTTCCCTGATCCGCCTGCCTTGATTATTGAGGCGACTGAATGACAGGCTGCTGTGTGCTACCGTACTGGGCTATTATAATGTATTCTCAAAAAAGACATCCGAGAGCCTGTAGGGGGCGCCGCCACTCGCGTAAGGAATTTAAGCACTTTGAAACGCCGAGGCGGGTGGGGTCACATCGAGATCACGATTTGAGGTCAGCCTGTTCATTTCTTGATGACACAGCTCACATAAAAAGAGAGAGAAAATCTAAAGGTAATCAGACTGATTAGTGTGTGTAATTGAAACAAGGCGAGGTGCCGAAGACTCCACCCTCAAAACAGCCTTACTTTATTACCTACAGTTTCCTACTTGTCACCAAGGCTGTAATGCAACCGTGCGATCTTTGCTTATTGCAACACCTGCCTTTTGGGTTCAACTGATTTTCATCGCAATTCCCTTAATCTATCTGGTGTGGCAGGTGTACGCAAGATCAGGTCTAGGTAACTTTCTATTTTTATTTTCTGTACCTCAATCTATCTTTATATCATTACCAGAAAGCCGTCACAACAAAGAAATGAAATCTGAAAAGCAGCACACCTGCGCCTTTGATTTTACGCTACGACCATGCCGGTGTTCTGTGTAGCATTGCAATTTTAGTGTAGGTGCTGCTGAAGCGAGCATATGCCAAGCCCAGCTAAGATTTTTATGTATTACTGCTTTTATTTTTATTTTTCCTTGTTTTATTTATAGTGAGCGGGCTACGCTGTGTCTTTCGAGGTCAGTCTCGAACCCGTGACCTCAGGATCCTCCTGCCTCGGCATTCTTTGTGCTGGGACTACAGGCTTGAGCCGCAGAGCCCAACCCAAATTGTCTTTTGTTTTAAGGATGGAGTTTCACCATGCTGGTCGGGCGGGTTTGAAATCTCAACTTCGTGATTCTCCGCCTTGATTTTTGAGGCGACTGAATGACAGGCTGCCGTGAGCCACCATGCTGGGCTGTTACAATATATTGTTAAAAAGAAATCACAGAGACTATGTCGGGTGCTGCCACTCACGCAAGTAGTCTAATCACTTTGAAAGGCCAATGTGGGCGGGTCTTCTGAGGTCAAGAATTTGAGGTCAGCCTGTGAATGGTGGTGAAAACACACCTCACGTCATAAAAGAAAGAAAAAAATCGAATAATAATCATACTGATGGATCTGTGTAATTAAAACAAAACGAGGTGCCCCGAGACTCCACCCACAGAACTGCCTTTATTTATTACGTACAGTTTCCTATTGTCACAAAAGCTGGAGTGCAACAGTGCGAACTTTGCTTACTGCAACACCTCTTTTTTAAGTTCACGTGATTGTCGTCCCAATGCCATTCAAGTAGCTGGGGTTGCAGGTGTCCACGCCACCAGCTCCAGGTAACTTTTATTTTTATATTTCTGAACCTCAAATCTATCTGTTTTGGATTTCCACAAAGCAGTCACCATGAAGAAATAAAACTTCACAGCGGTCCGTGTCATTTTTAGGCTATGACCACGCCTGCCTTCATTTTGGGGTCCCAATTTTAGTGTAGGTGCTGCTGAAGCGAGCATATGCCAAGCCGAGCTAAGATCCTTTATGTATTACTATATTTATTTTTATTTGTTTTGTTTTCTTTTTAGTGAGCGGGCTCGCTGTGTCCTTGAGGCGGTCTCGAACCCGTGAACTCAGGATCCACCTGCCTCAGCATTCTTTGTGATGAGACTACAGGCATGAGCCCCGGAGCCCAATTCAAATTGTCTCTTTGTTTGAAAGACAGGGTTTCACCTGGTTTGTTGGGCGGGTCTCGAACGTGCAACTTCCCCTTATCGGCCTGCCTTGATTATTGAGGCGACTGAATGACAGGCTGCTGTGAGCTACCCTGCCGAGGTATTATAATGTATTGTCAAGAAAGACAAGAGAGCCTCTAGGGGCGCCGCCACTCGCCCAAGCAATTTAAGCACTTTGAAATGCCGAGGCTGGAAGGTCACCTCGAGATCACGATTTCGAGGTCAGCCTATTCATTTCTCTGATGACACGTCTCAGATAATAAAGAGAGAGAAAAATTAAATGTAATCAGACTGATTAGTGTGTAATTGAAACAAAACGAGGTGCCGAAGACTCCACCCTCAGAACCGCCTTTCTTTATTACCTACAGTTTCCCTCTTGTCACCAAGGCTGGAGTGCAGCAGTGCGATCCTTGCTTATTGCAACACCTGCCTTTTGGGTTCAACTGATTTTCATCCATATTGCCTTCATCTCTCTGGTGTTCCAGGTGTACAAAAGATCAGCTCCAGCAAACTTTCTATTTTTATTTTCTGTACCTCCAATCTATCTTTATATCATTACCAGAAAGCCGTCACAACAAAGAAATGAAATCTGAAAAGCAGCAGCCCTCGCCTGTCATTTTCACGCTTCGACCATGCCGGTGTTCTGTGTAGCGTCTCAATTTTGTGTAGGTGCTGCGGGCGAACACATGCCACGCCCAGCTCTGCTTTTTATGTTTTCTCTTTCTTTGTTTAGAAAAGGGGCGGGCTACGCTGTGTCTTTCGAGGTCAGTCTCGAACCCGTGACCTCAGTATCCTCCTGCCTCGGCTTTCTTTGTGCTGAAACTACAGGCTTGAGCCGCAGAGCCCAACCCAAATTGTCTTTTGTTTTAAGGATGGAGTTTGACCATGCTGGTCGGGCGGGTTTGAAATTCCAACTTCTCGTGATTCTCCGCCTTGATTTTTGAGGCGACTGAATGACAGGCTGCCGTGAGCCACCATGCTGGGCTGTTACAATATATTGTTAAAAAAGAAATCACAGAGACTATGTCGGGTGCTGCCACTCATGCAAGTAGTCTAATCACTTTGAAAGGCCAATGTGGGCGGGTCTTCTGAGGTCAGAATTTGAGGTCAGCCTGTGAATTATGGTGAAAACCCACCTCACGTGATAAAAGAAAGAAAAAATCGAATAATAATCATAGTGATGGGTGTGTGTAATTAAAACAAAACGAGGTGCCCGAGACTCCACCCACAGAACTGCCTTTATTTATTACTTACTGTTTCCCTCTTATCACAAAGGCTGGAGTGCAACAGTGCGAACTTTGCTTATTGCAACACCTCTTTTTAAATTCACGTGATTGTCGTCCCAATGCCATTCAAGTAGCCGGGGTTGCAGGTGTCCACACCACCAGTTCCAGGTAACTTTTATTTTATATTTCTGAACCTCAAATCTATCTGTTTTGGATTTCCACAAAGCAGTCACCATGAAGAAATAAAACTTCACAGCGGTCCGTGTCATTTTTAGGCTATGACCACGCCTGCCTTCATTTTGGGGTCCCAATTTTAGTGTAGGTGCTGCTGAAGCGAGCATATGCCAAGCCAGCTAAGATCCTTTATGTATTACTGCTTTTATTTTTATTTTTATTTTTATTTGTTTTGTTTTCTTTTTAGTGAGCGGGCTACGCTGTGTCCTTGAGGCGGTCTCGAACCCGTGAACTCAGGATCCACCTGCCTCAGCATTCTTTGTGATGAGACTACAGGCATGAGCCCGGGCCCAATTCAAATTGTCTCTTTGTTTTAAAGACAGGGTTTCACCTGGTTTGTTGGGCGGGTCTCGAAGTGCAACTTCCCTGATCGGCCTGCCTTGATTATTCAGGCGACTGAATGACAGGCTGCTGTGAGCTACCCTACTGGGCTATTATAATGTATTGTCAAGAAAGACAAGAGAGAGCCTCTAGGGGGCGCCGCCACTCGCCCAAGCAATTTAAGCACTTTGAAATGCCGAGGCTGGAAGGTCACCTCGAGATCACGATTTCGAGGTCAGCCTATTCATTTCTCTGATGACACGTCTCACATAATAAAGAGAGAGAGAAAAATTAAATGTAATCAGACTGATTAGTGTGTAATTGAAACAAAACGAGGTGCCGAAGACTCCACCCTCAGAACCGCCTTTCTTTATTACCTACAGTTTCCTCTTGTCACCAAGGCTGGAGTGCAACAGTGCGATCTTTGCTTATTGCAACACCTGCCTTTTGGGTTCAACTGATTTTCATCCAATTGCCTTCATCTCTCTGGTGTTCCAGGTGTACAAAAGATCAGCTCCAGCAAACTTTCTATTTTTATTTTCTGTACCTCAATCTATCTTTATATCATTACCAGAAAGCCGTCACAACAAAGAAATGAAATCTGAAAAGCAGCAGCCCTCGCCTGTCATTTTCACGCTACGACCATGCCGGTGTTCTGTGTAGCGTCTCAATTTTGTGTAGGTGCTGCGAGCGAACACATGCCACGCCCAGCTCTGCTTTTTATGTTTTCTCTTTCTTTGTTTAGAAAGGGAGCGGGCTACGCTGTGTCTTTCGAGGTCAGTCTCGAACCCGTGACCTCAGGATCCTCCTGCCTCGGCATTCTTTGTGCTGAAACTACAGGCTTGAGCCGCAGAGCCCAACCAAATTGTCTTTTGTTTTAAGGATGGAGTTTGACCATGCTGGTCGGGCGGGTTTGAAATTCAACTTCTCGTGATTCTCCGCCTTGATTTTTGAGGCGACTGAATGACAGGCTGCCGTGAGCCACCATGCTGGGCTGTTACAATATATTGATAAAAAGAAATCACAGAGACTATGTAGGGTGCTGCCACTCACGCAAGTAGTCTAAGCACTTTGAAAGGCCAATGTGGGCGGGTCTTCTGAGGTCAAGAATTTGAGGTCAGCCTGTGAATTATGGTGAAAACCCACCTCACGTGATAAAAGAAAGAAAAAAATCGAATAATAATCATAGTGATGGGTGTGTGTAATTAAAACAAAACGAGGTGCCCGAGACTCCACCCACAGAACTGCCTTTATTTATTACTTACAGTTTCCTATTGTCACAAAGGCTGGAGTGCAACAGTGCGAACTTTGCTTATTGCAACACCTCTTTTTAAAATTCACGTGATTGTCGTCCCAATGCCATTCAAGTACCCGGGGTTGCAGGTGTCCACACCACCAGTTCCAGGTAACTTTTATTTTTATTTTTCTGAACCTCAAATCTATCTGCATTTGATTTCCCCAAAGCAGTCACCATAAAGAAATAAAGCTTCACAGCAGTGCGTTTCATTTTTACGCTATGAGCACACCTGCCTTCATTGTGGTGTCCCAATTATAGTGTAGGTGCTGCCGAAGCATGCACATACCAAGCCCAGCTAAGATTTTGTATGTATTACTGCTTTTATTTTTATTTTTATTTTTTCCTTGTTTTATTTATAGTGAGCGGGCTACCCTGTGTCCTTCGAGGCCGGCCTCGAACCCGTGAACTCAGGATCCACCTGCCTCAGCATTCTTTGTGATGAGACTACAGGCATGAGCCCCGGAGCCCAATTCAAATTGTCTTTTTGTTTTAAAGACAGGGTTTCACCTTGTTTGTTGGGCGGGTCTCGAAAGCGCAACTTCCCCTGATCCGCCTGCCTTGATTATTCAGGCGACTGAATGACAGGCTGCTGTGAGCTACCCTGCTGGGCTATTATAATGTATTCTCCAAAAGACATCAGAGAGCCTGTAGGGGCGCCGCCACTCGCGTAAGGAATTTAAGCACTTTGAAATGCCGAGGCTGGAAGGTCACCTCGAGATCACGATTTGAGGTCAGCCTGTTCATTTCTTGATGACACAGCTCACATAAAAAGAGAGAGAGAAAATCTAAAGGTAATCAGACTGATTAGTGTGTGTAATTGAAACAAAACGAGGTGCCGAAGACTCCACCCTCAGAACCGCCTTTCTTTATTACCTACAGTTTCCCTCTTGTCACCAAGGCTGGAGTGCAACCGTGCGATCTTTGCTTATTGAAACACCTGCCTTTTGGGTTCAACTGATTTTCATCCCAATTCCTTAATCTATCTGGTGTGGCAGGTGTAAGCAAGATCCGGTCTAGGTAACTTTCTATTTTTATTTTCTGTACCTACAATCTATCTTTATATCATTACCAGAAAGCCATCACAACAAAGAAATGAAATCTGAAAAGCAGCAGCCCTGCGCCTGTCATTTTACGCTACGACCATGCCGGTGTTCTGTGTAGCATTGCAATTTTAGTGTAGGTGCTGCGAGCGAACATATGCCACGCCCAGCTCTGCTTTTTTATGTTTTCCTCTTTGTTTTGAATAGGCAGGGGGCTACACTGTGACTCTCGAGGTCAGGCTCGAACCCGTGACCTCAGGATCCTCCTGCCTCGGCATTCTTTGTGCTGGGACTACAGGCTTGAGCCGCAGAGCCCAACCCAAATTGTCTTTTGTTTTAAGGATGGAGTTTCACCATGTTGTTCGGGCGGGTTTCGAAATCTCAACTTCTCGTGATTCTCCCGCCTTGATTTTTGAGGCGACTGAATGACAGGCTGCCGTGAGCCACCATGCTGGGCTGTTGTAATATATTGATAAAAATGAAATCACAGAGACTATGTAGGGTGCTGCCACTCACGCAAGTAGTCTAAGCACTTTGAAAGGCCGATTTGGGCGGGTCTTCTGTGGTCACGAATTTGAGGTCAGCCTGTGAATTGTGGTGAAAACACACCTCACGTCATAAAGAAAGAAAAAAATCGAATAATAATCATACTGATGGATCTGTGTAATTAAAACAAAACGAGGTGCCCCGAGACTCCACCCACAGAACTGCCTTTATTTATTACGTACAGTTTCCTATTGTCACAAAGGCTGGAGTGCAACAGTGCGAACTTTGCTTACTGCAACACCTCTTTTTTAAGTTCACGTGATTGTCGTCCCAATGCCATTCAAGTAGCTGGGGTTGCAGGTGTCCACGCCACCAGCTCCAGGTAACTTTTATTTTATATTTCTGAACCTCAAATCTATCTGTATTTGATTTCCACAAAGCAGTCACCATGAAGAAATAAAACTTCACAGCGGTCCGTGTCATTTTACGCTATGACCACGCCTGCCTTCATTGTGGTGTCCCAATTTTAGTGTAGGTGCTGCTGAAGCGAGCATATGCCAAGCCAGCTAAGATTTTATGTATTACTATATTTATTTTTATTTTTATTTTTCCTTGTTTTATTTATAGTGAGCGGGCTACGCTGTGTCCTTGAGGCCGGTCTCGAACCCGTGAACTCAGGATCCACCTGCCTCAGCATTCTTTGTGATGAGACTACAGGCATGAGCCCCGGAGCCCAATTCAAATTGTCTTTTGTTTTAAAGACAGGGTTTCACCTTGTTTGTTGGGCGGGTCTCGAAGTGCAACTTCCCTGATCCGCCTGCCTTGATTATTGAGGCGACTGAATGACAGGCTGCTGTGAGCTACCCTGCTGGGCTATTATAATGTATTCTCCAAAAGACATCAGAGAGCCTGTAGGGGCGCCGCCACTCGCGTAAGGAATTTAAGCACTTTGAAATGCCGAGGCTGGAAGGTCACCTCGAGATCACGATTTGAGGTCAGCCTGTTCATTTCTTGATGACACAGCTCACATAAAAAGAGAGAAAATCTAAAGGTAATCAGACTGATTAGTGTGTGTAATTGAAACAAAACGAGGTGCCGAAGACTCCACCCTCAGAACCGCCTTTCTTTATTACCTACAGTTTCCTCTTGTCACCAAGGCTGGAGTGCAACCGTGCGATCTTTGCTTATTGCAACACCTGCCTTTTGGGTTCAACTGATTTTCATCCCAATTCCCTTCATCTATCTGGTGTGGCAGGTGTAAGCAAGATCCGGTCTAGGTAACTTTCTATTTTTATTTTCTGTACCTACAATCTATCTTTATATCATTACCAGAAAGCCATCACAACAAAGAAATGAAATCTGAAAAGCAGCAGCCCTGCGCCTGTCATTTTCACGCTACGACCATGCCGGTGTTCTGTGTAGCATTGCAATTTTAGTGTAGGTGCTGCGAAGCGAACATATGCCACGCCCAGCTCTGCTTTTTATGTTTTCTCTTTCTTTGTTTTGAATAGGCAGGGGCTACACTGTGACTCTCGAGGTCAGGCTCGAACCCGTGACCTCAGGATCCTCCTGCCTCGGCATTCTTTGTGCTGGGACTACAGGCTTGAGCCGCAGAGCCCAACCCAAATTGTCTTCTTGTTTTAAGGATGGAGTTTCACCATGTTGTTCGGGCGGGTTTGAAATCTCAACTTCTCGTGATTCTCCGCCTTGATTTTTGAGGCGACTGAATGACAGGCTGCCGTGAGCCACCATGCTGGGCTGTTGTAATATATTGATAAAAAGAAATCACAGAGACTATGTCGGGTGCTGCCACTCACGCAAGTAGTCTAAGCACTTTGAAAGGCCGATTTGGGCGGGTCTTCTGAGGTCACGAATTTGAGGTCAGCCTGTGAATTGTGGTGAAAACCCACCTCACGTGATAAAAGAAAGAAAAAATCGAATAATAATCATAGTGATGGGTGTGTGTAATTAAAACAAAACGAGGTGCCCGAGACTCCACCCTCAGAACCGCCTTTCTTTATTACCTACAGTTTCCTATTGTCACAAAGGCTGGAGTGCAACAGTGCGAACTTTGCTTACTGCAACACCTCTTTTTAAGTTCACGTGATTGTCGTCCCAATGCCATTCAAGTAGCTGGGGTTGCAGGTGTCCACGCCACCAGCTCCAGGTAACTTTTATTTTATATTTCTGAACCTCAAATCTATCTGTATTTGATTTCCACAAAGCAGTCACCATGAAGAAATAAAACTTCACAGCGGTCCGTGTCATTTTACGCTATGACCACGCCTGCCTTCATTTTGGGGTCCCAATTTTAGTGTAGGTGCTGCTGAAGCGAGCATATGCCAAGCCAGCTAAGATCCTTTATGTATTACTATATTTATTTTTATTTGTTTTGTTTTCTTTTTAGTGAGCGGGCTACGCTGTGTCCTTCGAGGCCGGTCTCGAACCCGTGAACTCAGGATACGCCTGCCTCAGCATTCTTTGTGATGAGACTACAGGCATGAGCCCAGGAGCCCAATTCAAATTGTCTTCTTGTTTTAAAAACAGGGTTTCACCTAGTTTGTTGGGCGGGTCTCGAAAGCGCAACTTCCCCTTATCGGCCTGCCTTGATTATTGAGGCGACGGAATGACAGGCTGCTGTGAGCTACCGTGCCGGGCTATTATAATGTATTGTCAAAAGAGACATCAGAGTGCCTCTAGGGGCGCCGCCACTCGCGTAAGCAATTTAAGCACTTTGAAATGCCGAGGCTGGAAGGTCACCTCGAGATCACGATTTCGAGGACAGCCTGTGCATTTCTTGATGACACAGCTCACATAATAAAGAGAGAGAAAATCTAAAGGTAATCAGACTGATTAGTGTGTGTAATTGAAACAAAACGAGGTGCCGAGACTCCACCCTCAGAACCGCCTTTCTTTATTACCTACAGTTTCCCTCTTGTCACCAAGGCTGGAGTGCAGCAGTGCGATCCTTGCTTATTGCAACACCTGCCTTTTGGGTTCAACTGATTTTCATCCATATTGCCTTCATCTCTCTGGTGTTCCAGGTGTACAAAGATCAGCTCCAGCAAACTTTCTATTTTTATTTTCTGTACCTCCAATCTATCTTTATATCATTACCAGAAAGCCGTCACAACAAAGAAATGAAATCTGAAAAGCAGCAGCCCTCGCCTGTCATTTTCACGCTTCGACCATGCCGGTGTTCTGTGTAGCATTGCAATTTTAGTGTAGGTGCTGCGAAGCGAACATATGCCACGCCCAGCTCTGCTTTTTATGTTTTCTCTTTCTTTGTTTTGAATAGGCAGGGGCTACACTGTGACTCTCGAGGTCAGGCTCGAACCCGTGACCTCAGGATCCTCCTGCCTCGGCATTCTTTGTGCTGGGACTACAGGCTTGAGCGGCACAGCCCAACCCAAATTGTCTTCTTGTTTTAAGGATGGAGTTTCACCATGTTGGTCGGGCGGGTTTGAAATCTCAACTTCTCGTGATTCTCCGCCTTGATTTTTGAGGCGACTGAATGACAGGCTGCCGTGAGCCACCATGCTGGGCTGTTGTAATATATTGATAAAAAGAAATCACAGAGACTATGTCGGGTGCTGCCACTCACGCAAGTAGTCTAAGCACTTTGAAAGGCCGATTTGGGCGGGTCTTCTGAGGTCACGAATTTGAGGTCAGCCTGTGAATTGTGGTGAAAACACACCTCACGTCATAAAAGAAAGAAAAAAATCGAATAATAATCATAGTGATGGGTGTGTGTAATTAAAACAAAACGAGGTGCCCGGAGACTCAACCCACAGAACTGCCTTTATTTATTACGTACAGTTTCCTATTGTCACAAAAGCTGGAGTGCAACAGTGCGAACTTTGCTTATTGCAACACCTCTTTTTAAATTCACGTGATTGTCGTCCCAATGCCATTCAAGTAGCTGGGGTTGCAGGTGTCCACGCCACCAGCTCCAGGTAACTTTTATTTTATATTTCTGAACCTCAAATCTATCTGTTTTGGATTTCCACAAAGCAGTCACCATGAAGAAATAAAACTTCACAGCGGTCCGTGTCATTTTACGCTATGACCACGCCTGCCTTCATTGTGGTGTCCCAATTTTAGTGTAGGTGCTGCTGAAGCGAGCATATGCCAAGCCAGCTAAGATTTTATGTATTACTATATTTATTTTTATTTTTATTTGTTTTGTTTTCTTTTTAGTGAGCGGGCTACGCTGTGTCCTTGAGGCGGTCTCGAACCCGTGAACTCAGGATCCACCTGCCTCAGCATTCTTTGTGATGAGACTACAGGCATGAGCCCCGGAGCCCAATTCAAATTGTCTCTTTGTTTTAAAGACAGGGTTTCACCTTGTTTGTTGGGCGGGTCTCGAAGTGCAACTTCCCTGATCCGCCTGCCTTGATTATTCAGGCGACTGAATGACAGGCTGCTGTGAGCTACCCTGCTGGGCTATTATAATGTATTGTCAAGAAAGACATCAGAGAGCCTCTAGGGGCGCCGCCACTCGCCCAAGCAATTTAAGCACTTTGAAATGCCGAGGCTGGAAGGTCACCTCGAGATCACGATTTCGAGGTCAGCCTGTTCATTTCTCTGATGACACGTCTCAGATAATAAAGAGAGAGAAAATTAAAGGTAATCAGACTGATTAGTGTGTGTAATTGAAACAAAACGAGGTGCCGAAGACTCCACCCTCAGAACCGCCTTTCTTTATTACCTACAGTTTCCTCTTGTCACCAAGGCTGGAGTGCAACAGTGCGATCTTTGCTTATTGCAACACCTGCCTTTTGGGTTCAACTGATTTTCATCCATATTGCCTTCATCTCTCTGGTGTTCCAGGTGTACAAAGATCAGCTCCAGCAAACTTTCTATTTTTATTTTCTGTACCTCCAATCTATCTTTATATCATTACCAGAAAGCCGTCACAACAAAGAAATGAAATCTGAAAAGCAGCAGCCCTCGCCTGTCATTTTCACGCTACGACCATGCCGGTGTTCTGTGTAGCGTCTCAATTTTGTGTAGGTGCTGCTGAAGCGAGCATATGCCAAGCCCAGCTAAGATTTTATGTATTACTGCTTTTATTTTTATTTTTATTTTTCCTTGTTTTATTTATAGGGAGCGGGCTACGCTGTGTCTTTCGAGGTCAGTCTCGAACCCGTGACCTCAGGATCCTCCTGCCTCGGCTTTCTTTGTGCTGAAACTACAGGCTTGAGCCGCAGAGCCCAACCCAAATTGTCTTTTGTTTTAAGGATGGAGTTTGACCATGCTGGTCGGGCGGGTTTGAAATTCCAACTTCTCGTGATTCTCCGCCTTGATTTTTGAGGCGACTGAATGACAGGCTGCCGTGAGCCACCATGCTGGGCTGTTACAATATATTGATAAAAAGAAAGAAAAAATCGAATAATAATCAGACTGATTAGTGTGTGTAATTGAAACAAAACGAGGTGCCGAGACTCCACCCTCAGAACCGCCTTTCTTTATTACCTACAGTTTCCCACTTGTCACCAAGGCTGGAGTGCAACAGTGCGATCTTTGCTTATTGCAACACCTGCCTTTTGGGTTCAACTGATTTTCATCCATATTGCCTTCATCTATCTGGTGTTCCAGGTGTACAAAGATCAGCTCCAGCAAACTTTCTATTTTTATTTTTATTTTTATTTTTCCTTGTTTTATTTATAGTGAGCGGGCTACGCTGTGTCTTCGAGGTCAGTCTCGAACCCGTGAACTCAGGATCGGCCTGCCTTGATTATTCAGGCGACTGAATGACAGGCTGCCGTGAGCCACCATGCTGGGCTGTTACAATATATTGTTAAAAAGAAATCACAGAGACTATGTCGGGTGCTGCCACTCACGCAAGTAGTCTAAGCACTTTGAAATGCCGAGGCTGGAAGGTCACCTCGAGATCACGATTTGAGGTCAGCCTGTTCATTTCTCTGATGACACGTCTCAGATAATAAAGAGAGAGAAAATCTAAAGGTAATCAGACTGATTAGTGTGTGTAATTGAAACAAAACGAGGTGCCGGAGACTCAACCCACAGAACTGCCTTTATTTATTACTTACTGTTTCCTCTTATCACAAAGGCTGGAGTGCAACCGTGCGATCTTTGCTTATTGCAACACCTGCCTTTTGGGTTCAACTGATTTTCATCCCAATTCCTTCATCTATCTGGTGTTCCAGGTGTACAAAGATCAGCTCCAGCAAACTTTCTATTTTTATTTTCTGTACCTCAATCTATCTTTATATCATTACCAGAAAGCCATCACAACAAAGAAATGAAATCTGAAAAGCAGCAGCCCTCGCCTGTCATTTTACGCTATGACCACCTGCCTTCATTGTGGTGTCCCAATTATAGTGTAGGTGCTGCGAAGCATGCACATACCAAGCCCAGCTAAGATTTTGTATGTATTACTGCTTTTATTTTTATTTTTATTTTTCCTTGTTTTATTTATAGTGAGCGGGCTACGCTGTGTCCTTGAGGCCGGTCTCGAACCCGTGAACTCAGGATCCACCTGCCTCAGCATTCTTTGTGATGAGACTACAGGCATGAGCCCCGGAGCCCAATTCAAATTGTCTTTTGTTTTAAAGACAGGGTTTCACCTTGTTTGTTGGGCGGGTCTCGAAGTGCAACTTCCCTGATCCGCCTGCCTTGATTATTGAGGCGACTGAATGACAGGCTGCTGTGAGCTACCCTGCTGGGCTATTATAATGTATTCTCCAAAAGACATCAGAGAGCCTCTAGGGGCGCCGCCACTCGCGTAAGCAATTTAAGCACTTTGAAACGCCGAGGCGGGTGGGGTCACCTCGAGATCACGATTTGAGGTCAGCCTGTTCATTTCTTGATGACACAGCTCACATAATAAAAGAGAGAGAAAATCTAAAGGTAATCAGACTGATTAGTGTGTGTAATTGAAACAAAACGAGGTGCCGAAGACTCCACCCTCAGAACCGCCTTTCTTTATTACCTACAGTTTCCTCTTGTCACCAAGGCTGGAGTGCAACCGTGCGATCTTTGCTTATTGCAACACCTGCCTTTTGGGTTCAACTGATTTTCATCCCAATTCCTTCATCTATCTGGTGTGGCAGGTGTAAGCAAGATCCGGTCTAGGTAACTTTCTATTTTTATTTTCTGTACCTCAATCTATCTTTATATCATTACCAGAAAGCCGTCACAACAAAGAAATGAAATACGAAAAGCAGCACACCTGCGCCTTTGATTTTACGCTACGACCATGCCGGTGTTCTGTGTAGCGTCTCAATTTTAGTGTAGGTGCTGCTGAAGCGAGCATATGCCAAGCCCAGCTAAGATTTTATGTATTACTGCTTTTATTTTTATTTTTCCTTGTTTTATTTATAGTGAGCGGGCTACGCTGTGTCTTTCGAGGTCAGTCTCGAACCCGTGAACTCAGGATCCACCTGCCTCAGCATTCTTTGTGATGAGACTACAGGCATGAGCCCCGGAGCCCAATTCAAATTGTCTTTTGTTTTAAGGATGGAGTTTCACCATGTTGGTCGGGCGGGTTTGAAATCTCAACTTCTCGTGATTCTCCGCCTTGATTTTTGAGGCGACTGAATGACAGTCTGCCGTGGGCCACCATGCTGGGCTGTTATAATATATTGATAAAAAGAAGATCACAGAGATTATGTCGGGTGTTGCCACTCACGCAGGTAGTCTAAGCACTTTGAAAGGCCGATGTGGGCGGGTCTTCTGAGGTCACGCATTTGAGGTCAGCCTGTGAATTATGGTGAAAACCCACCTCACGTGATAAAAGAAAGAAAAAATCGAATAATAATCAGACTGATTAGTGTGTGTAATTGAAACAAAACGAGGTGCCCGAGACTCCACCCACAGAACTGCCTTTATTTATTACTTACAGTTTCCTATTGTCACAAAGGCTGGAGTGCAACAGTGCGAACTTTGCTTACTGCAACACCTCTTTTTTAAATTCACGTGATTGTCGTCCCAATGCCATTCAAGTAGCTGGGGTTGCAGATGTCCACACCACCAGTTCAGGTAACTTTTATTTTTATTTTCTGAACCTCAAATCTATCTGTATTTGATTTCCACAAAGCAGTCACCATGAAGAAATAAAACTTCACAGCGGTCCGTGTCATTTTAGGCTATGACCACGCCTGCCTTCATTGTGGTGTCCCAATTTTAGTGTAGGTGCTGCTGAAGCGAGCATATGCCAAGCCAGCTAAGATTTTATGTATTACTGCTTTTATTTTTATTTTTATTTTTATTTTTTTGTTTTATTTATAGTGAGCGGGCTACGCTGTGTCCTTGAGGCCGGTCTCGAACCCGTGAACTCAGGATACGCCTGCCTCAGCATTCTTTGTGATGAGACTACAGGCATGAGCCCAGGAGCCCAATTCAAATTGTCTTCTTGTTTTAAAAACAGGGTTTCACCTAGTTTGTTGGGCGGGTCTCGAAAGCGCAACTTCCCCTTATCCGCCTGCCTTGATTATTGAGGCGACGGAATGACAGGCTGCTGTGAGCTACCGTGCCGGGCTATTATAATGTATTGTCAAAAGAGACATCAGAGTGCCTCTAGGGGCGCCGCCACTCGCGTAAGCAATTTAAGCACTTTGAAATGCCGAGGCGGGGGGGTCACCTCGAGATCACGACTTCGAGGTCAGCCTGTTCATTTCTGTGATGACACACCTCACATAATAAAGAGAGAGAAAATCTAAAGGTAATCAGACTGATTAGTGTGTGTAATTGAAACAAAACGAGGTGCCCGAAGACTCCACCCTCAGAACCGCCTTTCTTTATTACCTACAGTTTCCCTCTTGTCACCAAGGCTGGAGTGCAACCGTGCGATCTTTGCTTATTGCAACACCTGCCTTTTGGGTTCAACTGATTTTCATCCCAATTCCCTTCATCTATCTGGTGTTGCAGGTGTAAGCAAGATCCGGTCTAGGTAACTTTCTATTTTTATTTTCTGTACCTCCAATCTATCTTTATATCATTACCAGAAAGCCATCACAACAAAGAAATGAAATCTGAAAAGCAGCACCCTGCGCCTGTCATTTTCACGCTACGACCATGCCGGTGTTCTGTGTAGCATTGCAATTTTAGTGTAGGTGCTGCGGGCGAACACATGCCACGCCCAGCTCTGCTTTTTATGTTTTCCTCTTTGTTTTGAATAGGCAGGGGGCTACACTGTGACTCTCGAGGTCAGGCTCGAACCCGTGACCTCAGTATCCTCCTGCCTCGGCATTCTTTGTGCTGGGACTACAGGCTTGAGCGGCACAGCCCAACCCAAATTGTCTTTTCCTTTTAAGGACGGAGTTTCACCATGCTGGTCGGGCGGGTTTCGAAATCGCAACTTCTCGTGATTCATCCGCCTTGATTTTTGAGGCGACTGAATGACAGTCTGCCGTGGGCCACCATGCTGGGCTGTTATAATATATTGATAAAAAATAAATCACAGAGATTATGTCGGGTGTTGCCACTCACGCAGGTAGTCTAAGCACTTTGAAAGGCCGATGTGGGCGGGTCTTCTGAGGTCACGAATTTGAGGTCAGCCTGTGAATTGTGGTGAAAACACACCTCACGTGATAAAAGAAAGAAAAAATCGAATAATAATCATACTGATGGGTGTGTGTAATTAGAACAAAACGAGGTTCCCGGAGACTCCACCCACAGAACTGCCTTTATATATTACGTACTGTTTCCCTATTGTCACAAAGGCTGGAGTGCAACAGTGCGAACTTTGCTTATTGTAACACCTCTTTTTTAAATTCACGTGACTGTCGTCCCAATGCCATTCAAGTAGCTGGGGTTGCAGGTGTCCACACCACCAGTTCCAGGTAACTTTTATTTTTATTTTTCTGAACCTCAAATCTATCTGTATTTGATTTCCACAAAGCAGTCACCATGAAGAAATAAAACTTCACAGCGGTCCGTGTCATTTTAGGCTATGACCACGCCTGCCTTCATTGTGGTGTCCCAATTTTAGTGTAGGTGCTGCTGAAGCGAGCATATGCCAAGCCAGCTAAGATCCTTTATGTATTACTATATTTATTTTTATTTGTATTTTTTTGTTTTATTTATAGTGAGCGGGCTACGCTGTGTCCTTCGAGGCCGGTCTCGAACCCGTGAACTCAGGATACGCCTGCCTCAGCATTCTTTGTGATGAGACTACAGGCATGAGCCCAGGAGCCCAATTCAAATTGTCTTCTTGTTTTAAAAACAGGGTTTCACCTAGTTTGTTGGGCGGGTCTCGAAGTGCAACTTCCCTGATCCGCCTGCCTTGATTATTCAGGCGACTGAATGACAGGCTGCTGTGAGCTACCCTGCTGGGCTATTATAATGTATTGTCAAGAAAGACATCAGAGAGAGCCTCTAGGGGCGCCGCCACTCGCGTAAGCAATTTAAGCACTTTGAAATGCCGAGGCGGGGGGGTCACCTCGAGATCACGACTTCGAGGTCAGCCTATTCATTTCTGTGATGACACATCTCAGATAATAAAAGAGAGAGAGAAAAAATAAAGGTAATCAGACTGATTAGTGTGTGTAATTGAAACAAAACGAGGTGCCGAAGACTCCACCCTCAGAACCGCCTTTCTTTATTACCTACAGTTTCCCTCTTGTCACCAAGGCTGGAGTGCAACCGTGCGATCTTTGCTTATTGCAACACCTGCCTTTTGGGTTCAACTGATTTTCATCCATATTCCCTTCATCTATCTGGTGTTGCAGGTGTACACAAGATCAGCTCCAGCAAACTTTCTATTTTTATTTTTCTGTACCTCCAATCTATCTTTATATCATTACCAGAAAGCCGTCACAACAAAGAAATGAAATACGAAAAGCAGCAGCCCTGCGGCTGTCATTTTCACGCTACCACCATGCCGGTGTTCTGTGTAGCGTCTCAATTTTAGTGTAGGTGCTGCGGAAGCGAGCATATGCCAAGCCCAGCTAAGATTTTTATGTATTACTATATTTATTTTTATTTTTCCTTGTTTTATTTATAGTGAGCGGGCTACGCTGTGTCTTTCCAGGTCAGTCTCGAACCCGTGACCTCAGTATTCTCCTGCCTCGGCATTCTTTGTGCTGGGACTACAGGCTTGAGCCGCAGAGCCCAACCCATATTGTCTTTTGTTGTAAGGATGGAGTTTCACCATGCTGGTCGGGCGGGTTTCGAAATCGCAACTTCTCGTGATTCTCCCGCCTTGATTTTTGAGGCGACTGAATGACAGGCTGCCGTGGGCCACAATGCTGGGCGGTTATAATATATTGATAAAAAGAAATCACAGAGACTATGTCGGGTGCTGCCACTCACGCAAGTAGTCTAATCACTTTGAAAGGCCGATGTGGGCGGGTCTTCTGAGGTCACGAATTTGAGGTCAGCCTGTGAATTGTGGTGAAAACCCACCTCACGTGATAAAAGAAAAAAAAATCGAATAATAATCATACTGATGGATCTGTGTAATTAAAACAAAACAAGGTGCCCGGAGACTCCACCCACAGAACTGCCTTTATTTATTACATACAGTTTCCTATTGTCACAAAGGCTAAAGTGCAACAGTGCGAAATTTGCTTATTGCAACACCTCTTTTTTAAATTCACGTGATTGTCGTCCCAATGCCATTCAAGTAGCTGGGGTTGCAGATGTCTTCACCACCAGTTCCAGCTAACTTTTATTTTTATTTTTCTGAACCTCAAATCTATCTGCATTTGATTTCCCCAAAGCAGTCACCATGAAGAAATAAAACTTCACAGCAGTGCGTGTCATTTTACGCTATGAGCACACCTGCCTTCATTGTGGTGTCCCAATTTTAGTGTAGGTGC
This sequence comes from Saguinus midas, assembly GCA_021498475.1. Lineage (NCBI taxonomy): Eukaryota > Metazoa > Chordata > Mammalia > Primates > Cebidae > Saguinus > Saguinus midas. Next base: position 494,910 of record CM038410.1, on the reverse strand, counting down.
TGCTGAAGCGAGCATATGCCAAGCCCAGCTAAGATTTTTATGTATTACTATATTTATTTTTATTTTTATTTTTCCTTGTTTTATTTATAGTGAGCGGGCTACGCTGTGTCCTTGAGGCGGTCTCGAACCCGTGAACTCAGGATCGGCCTGCCTCAGCATTCTTTGTGATGAGACTACAGGCATGAGCCCCGAGCCCAATTCAAATTGTCTTTTGTTTTAAAGACAGGGTTTCACCTGTTTGTTGGGCGGGTCTCGAAGTGCAACTTCCCTGATCCGCCTGCCTTGATTATTGAGGCGACTGAATGACAGGCTGCTGTGAGCTACCCTACTGGGCTATTATAATGTATTGTCAAAAAGACATCAGAGAGCCTGTAGGGGCGCCGCCACTCGCGTAAGCAATTTAAGCACTTTGAAATGCCGAGGCTGGAAGGTCACCTCGAGATCACGATTTCGAGGTCAGCCTATTCATTTCTCTGATGACACGTCTCAGATAATAAAGAGAGAGAAAATTAAAGGTAATCAGACTGATTAGTGTGTGTAATTGAAACAAAACGAGGTGCCGAAGACTCCACCCTCAGAACCGCCTTTCTTTATTACCTACAGTTTCCCTCTTGTCACCAAGGCTGGAGTGCAACCGTGCGATCTTTGCTTATTGCAACACCTCTTTTTAAAATTCACGTGATTGTCGTCCCAATGCCATTCAAGTAGCTGGGGTTGCAGGTGTCCACACCACCAGTTCCAGGTAACTTTCTATTTTTATTTTCTGTACCTCCAATCTATCTTTATATCATTACCAGAAAGCCGTCACAACAAAGAAATGAAATCTGAAAAGCAGCAGCCCTGCGCCTGTCATTTTCACGCTACGACCATGCCGGTGTTCTGTGTAGCATTGCAATTTTAGTGTAGGTGCTGCTGAAGCGAGCATATGCCAAGCCCAGCTAAGATTTTTATGTATTACTATATTTATTTTTATTTTTCCTTGTTTTATTTATAGTGAGCGGGCTACGCTGTGTCTTCGAGGTCAGTCTCGAACCCGTGACCTCAGGATCCTCCTGCCTCGGCATTCTTTGTGCTGGGACTACAGGCTTGAGCCGCAGAGCCCAACCCAAATTGTCTTTTGTTTTAAGGATGGAGTTTCACCATGTTGTTCGGGCGGGTTTGAAATCTCAACTTCTCGTGATTCTCCGCCTTGATTTTTGAGGCGACTGAATGACAGGCTGCCGTGAGCCACCATGCTGGGCTGTTACAATATATTGTTAAAAAGAAATCACAGAGACTATGTCGGGTGCTGCCACTCACGCAAGTAGTCTAAGCACTTTGAAAGGCCAATGTGGGCGGGTCTTCTGAGGTCAGAATTTGAGGTCAGCCTGTGAATTGTGGTGAAAACCCACCTCACGTGATAAAAGAAAGAAAAAATCGAATAATAATCATAGTGATGGGTGTGTGTAATTAAAACAAAACGAGGTGCCCGGAGACTCAACCCACAGAACTGCCTTTATTTATTACTTACAGTTTCCTATTGTCACAAAGGCTGGAGTGCAACAGTGCGAACTTTGCTTATTGCAACACCTCTTTTTAAATTCACGTGATTGTCGTCCCAATGCCATTCAAGTAGCTGGGGTTGCAGGTGTCCACACCACCAGTTCAGGTAACTTTTATTTTTATTTTCTGAACCTCAAATCTATCTGCATTTGATTTCCCCAAAGCAGTCACCATGAAGAAATAAAACTTCACAGCAGTGCGTGTCATTTTACGCTATGACCACCTGCCTTCATTGTGGCGTCCCAATTTTAGTGTAGGTGCTGCCGAAGCGAGCACATGCCAAGCCCAGCTAAGATCCTTTATGTATTACTGTTTTATTTTTATTTTTATTTTTTTGTTTTATTTATAGTGAGCGGGCTACGCTGTGTCCTTCGAGGCTGGTCTCGAACCCATGAACTCAGGATCCCTGCCTCAGCATTCTTTGTGATGAGACTACAGGCATGAGCCCCGAGCCCAATTCAAATTGTCTTTTGTTTTAAAGACAGGGTTTCACCTTGTTTGTTGGGCGGGTCTCGAAGCGCAACTTCCCTGATCCGCCTGCCTTGATTATTGAGGCGACTGAATGACAGGCTGCTGTGAGCTACCCTGCCGGGCTATTATAATGTATTGTCAAAAAAGACATCAGAGAGCCTCTAGGGGGCGCCGCCACTCGCGTAAGCAATTTAAGCACTTTGAAATGCCGAGGCGGGAAGGTCACCTCGAGATCACGAGTTCGAGGTCAGCCTGTTCATTTCTGTGATGACACACCTCACATAATAAAAGAGAGAGAAAAAATAAAGGTAATCAGACTGATTAGTGTGTGTAATTGAAACAAAACGAGGTGCCCGAAGACTCCACCCTCAGAACCGCCTTTCTTTATTACCTACAGTTTCCCTCTTGTCACCAAGGCTGGAGTGCAACCGTGCGATCTTTGCTTATTGCAACACCTGCCTTTTGGGTTCAACTGATTTTCATCCCAATTCCCTTCATCTATCTGGTGTTGCAGGTGTAAGCAAGATCCGGTCTAGGTAACTTTCTATTTTTATTTTCTGTACCTCCAATCTGTCTTTATATCATTACCAGAAAGCCATCACAACAAAGAAATGAAATACGAAAAGCAGCACCCCTGCGCCTGTCATTTTCACGCTACGACCATGCCGGTGTTCTGTGTAGCATTGCAATTTTAGTGTAGGTGCTGCCGAAGCGAGCATATGCCAAGCCCAGCTAAGATTTTTATGTATTACTGTTTTATTTTTATTTTTTTGTTTTATTTATAGTGAGCGGGCTACGCTGTGTCTTCGAGGTCAGTCTCGAACCCGTGACCTCAGGATCCTCCTGCCTCGGCATTCTTTGTGCTGGGACTACAGGCTTGAGCGGCACAGCCCAACCCAAACGGTCTTCTTGTTTTAAGGATGGAGTTTCACCATGTTGTTCGGGCGGGTTTGAAATCTCAACTTCGTGATTCTCCGCCTTGATTTTTGAGGCGACTGAATGACAGGCTGCCGTGAGCCACCATGCTGGGCTGTTATAATATATTGATAAAAAAGAAATCACAGAGACTATGTCGGGTGCTGCCACTCACGCAAGTAGTCTAATCACTTTGAAAGGCCGATGTGGGCGGGTCTTCTGAGGTCACGAATTTGAGGTCAGCCTGTGAATTGTGGTGAAAACACACCTCACGTGATAAAAGAAAGAAAAAATCGATTAATAATCATAGTGATGGGTGTGTGTAATTAAAACAAAACGAGGTGCCCGGAGACTCAACCCACAGAACTGCCTTTATTTATTACGTACAGTTTCCTATTGTCACAAAGGCTGGAGTTCAACAGTGCGAACTTTGCTTATTGCAACACCTCTTTTTTAAATTCACGTGATTGTCGTCCCAATGCCATTCAAGTAGCCGGGGTTGCAGGTGTCCACACCACCAGTTCCAGGTTACTTTTATTTTTATTTTTCTGAACCTCAAATCTATCTGTATTTGATTTCCACAAAGCAGTCACCATAAAGAAATAAAACTTCACAGCAGTGCGTGTCATTTTACGCTATGACCACGCCTGCCTTCATTGTGGGGGTCCCAATTTTAGTGTAGGTGCTGCTGAAGCGAGCATATGCCAAGCCCAGCTAAGATCCGTTATGTATTACTATATTTATTTTTATTTGTTTTTGTTTTATTTTTAGTGAGCGGGCTACGCTGTGTCCTTCGAGGCCGGTCTCGAACCCGTGAACTCAGGATACACCTGCCTCAGCATTCTTTGTGATGAGACTACAGGCATAAGCCCAGGAGCCCAATTCAAATTGTCTTTTGTTTTAAAGACAGGGTTTCACCTTGTTTGTTGGGCGGGTCTCGAAGTGCAACTTCCCTGATCCGCCTGCCTTGATTATTGAGGCGACAGAATGACAGGCTGCTGTGAGCTACCGTGCTGGGCTATTATAATGTATTGTCAAAAGAGACATCAGAGTAGCCTCTAGGGGCGCCGCCACTCCCTTAAGAAATTTAAGCACTTTGAAATGCCGAGGAGGAGGGGTCACCTCGAGATCACGACTTCGAGGTCAGCCTGTGCATTTTTTGATGACACATCTCACATAATAAAAGAGAGAGAAAATCTAAAGGTAATCAGACTGATTAGTGTGTAATTGAAACAAAACGAGGTGCCGAAGACTCCACCCTCAGAACCGCCTTTCTTTATTACCTACAGTTTCCCTCTTGTCACCAAGGCTGGAGGGCACCCATGTGATCTTTGCTTATTGCAACACCTGCCTTTTGGGTTCAACTGATTTTCATCCATATTCCCTTCATCTATCTGGTGTTCCAGGTGTACAAAGATCAGCTCCAGCAAACTTTCTATTTTTATTTTCTGTACCTCCAATCTATCTTTATATCATTACCAGAAAGCCGTCACAACAAAGAAATGAAATACGAAAAGCAGCACCCCTGCGCCTGTCATTTTTACGCTACGACCATGCCGGTGTTCTGTGTAGCATTGCAATTTTAGTGTAGGTGCTGCCGAAGCGAGCATATGCCAAGCCCAGCTAAGATTTTTATGTATTACTGTTTTATTTTTATTTTTTTGTTTTATTTATAGTGAGCGGGCTACACTGTGACTCTCGAGGTCAGTCTCGAACCCGTGAACTCAGGATCCTCCTGCCTCGGCATTCTTTGTGCTGGGACTACAGGCTTGAGCCGCAGAGCCCAACCCAAATTGTCTTTTTGTTTTAAGGATGGAGTTTCACCATGTTGGTCGGGCGGGTTTCGAAATCGCAACTTCTCGTGATTCTCCGGCCTTGATTTTTGAGGCGACTGAATGACAGGCTGCCGTGAGCCACCATGCAGGGCTGTTATAATATATTGATAAAAAAGAAATCACAGAGACTATGTCGGGTGCTGCCACTCACGCAAGTAGTCTAAGCACTTTGAAAGGCCGATGTGGGCGGGTCTTCTGAGGTCACGAATTTGAGGTCAGCCTGTGAATTGTGGTGAAAACACACCTCACGTCATAAAAGAAAGAAAAAATCGAATAATAATCATACTGATGGATCTGTGTAATTAAAACAAAACGAGGTGCCCGAGACTCCACCCACAGAACTGCCTTTATTTATTACGTACAGTTTCCTATTGTCACAAAGGCTGGAGTGCAACAGTGCGAACTTTGCTTATTGCAACACCTCTTTTTAAATTCACGTGATTGTCGTCCCAATGCCATTCAAGTAGCTGGGGTTGCAGGTGTCCACACCACCAGTTCCAGGTAACTTTTATTTTTATTTTCTGAACCTCAAATCTATCTGCATTTGATTTCCCCAAAGCAGTCACCATGAAGAAATAAAACTTCACAGCAGTGCGTGTCATTTTACGCTATGACCACGCCTGCCTTCATTGTGGTGTCCCAATTTTAGTGTAGGTGCTGCTGAAGCGAGCATATGCCAAGCCAGCTAAGATTTTTATGTATTACTGCTTTTATTTTTATTTTTTTGTTTTATTTATAGTGAGCGGGCTACGCTGTGTCCTTGAGGCCGGTCTCGAACCCGTGAACTCAGGATCCACCTGCCTCAGCATTCTTTGTGATGAGACTACAGGCATGAGCCCCGGAGCCCAATTCAAATTGTCTTTTGTTTTAAAGACAGGGTTTCACCTGGTTTGTTGGGCGGGTCTCGAAGTGCAACTTCCCTGATCCGCCTGCCTTGATTATTGAGGCGACTGAATGACAGGCTGCTGTGAGCTACCCTACTGGGCTATTATAATGTATTGTCAAAAAGACATCAGAGAGCCTGTAGGGGCGCCGCCACTCGCGTAAGCAATTTAAGCACTTTGAAATGCCGAGGCTGGAAGGTCACCTCGAGATCACGATTTCGAGGTCAGCCTGTTCATTTCTTGATGACACAGCTCACATAATAAAAGAGAGAGAAAATCTAAAGGTAATCAGACTGATTAGTGTGTGTAATTGAAACAAAACGAGGTGCCGAAGACTCCACCCTCAGAACCGCCTTTCTTTATTACCTACAGTTTCCCTCTTGTCACCAAGGCTGGAGTGCAACCGTGCGATCTTTGCTTATTGAAACACCTGCCTTTTGGGTTCAACTGATTTTCATCCCAATTCCCTTAATCTATCTGGTGTGGCAGGTGTAAGCAAGATCCGGTCTAGGTAACTTTCTATTTTTATTTTCTGTACCTACAATCTATCTTTATATCATTACCAGAAAGCCATCACAACAAAGAAATGAAATCTGAAAAGCAGCACCCTGCGCCTGTCATTTTACGCTACGACCATGCCGGTGTTCTGTGTAGCATTGCAATTTTAGTGTAGGTGCTGCCGAAGCAAACACATGCCACGCCCAGCTCTGCTTTTTTATGTTTTCCTGTTTTTTTGAATAGGCAGGGGGCTACACTGTGTCTCTCGAGGTCAGTCTCGAACCCGTGACCTCAGGATCCTCCTGCCTCGGCATTCTTTGTGCTGGGACTACAGGCTTGAGCCGCAGAGCCCAACCCAAATTGTCTTTTGTTTTAAGGATGGAGTTTCACCATGTTGGTCGGGCGGGTTTGAAATCTCAACTTCGTGATTCTCCGCCTTGATTTTTGAGGCGACTGAATGACAGGCTCCCGTGGGCCAACATGCTGGGCTGTTATAATATATTGATAAAAAATAAATCACAGAGATTATGTCGGGTTTTGCCACTCACGCAGGTAGTCTAAGCACTTTGAAAGGCCGATGTGGGCGGGTCTTCTGAGGTCAAGAATTTGAGGTCAGCCTGTGAATTGTGGTGAAAACCCACCTCACGTGATAAAAAGAAAGAAAAAATCGAATAATAATCATACTGATGGATGTGTGTAATTAAAACAAAACGAGGTGCCCGGAGACTCCACCCACAGAACTGCCTTTATTTATTACATACAGTTTCCTATTGTCACAAAGGCTGGAGTGCAACAGTGCGAACTTTGCTTATTGCAACACCTCTTTTTAAATTCACGTGATTGTCGTCCCAATGCCATTCAAGTAGCTGGGGTTGCAGGTGTCCACACCACCAGTTCCAGGTAACTTTTATTTTTATTTTCTGAACCTCAAATCTATCTGTATTTGATTTCCACAAAGCAGTCACCATGAAGAAATAAAACTTCACAGCGGTCCGTGTCATTTTTACGCTATGACCACGCCTGCCTTCATTGTGGGGTCCCAATTTTAGTGTAGGTGCTGCTGAAGCGAGCATATGCCAAGCCGAGCTAAGATCCTTTATGTATTACTATATTTATTTTTATTTTTATTTTTTTTGTTTTATTTATAGTGAGCGGGCTACGCTGTGTCCTTGAGGCGGTCTCGAACCCGTGAACTCAGGATCCACCTGCCTCAGCATTCTTTGTGATGAGACTACAGGCATGAGCCCCGGAGCCCAATTCAAATTGTCTTTTGTTTTAAAGACAGGGTTTCACCTGGTTTGTTGGGCGGGTCTCGAAGTGCAACTTCCCTGATCCGCCTGCCTTGATTATTCAGGCGACTGAATGACAGGCTGCTGTGAGCTACCCTGCCGAGCTATTATAATGTATTGTCAAGAAAGACATCAGAGAGCCTCTAGGGGGCGCCGCCACTCGCCTAAGCAATTTAAGCACTTTGAAATGCCGAGGCTGGAAGGTCACCTCGAGATCACGATTTCGAGGTCAGCCTATTCATTTCTGTGATGACACATCTCAGATAATAAAAGAGAGAGAGAAAAAATAAATGTAATCAGACTGATTAGTGTGTGTAATTGAAACAAAACGAGGTGCCGAAGACTCCACCCTCAGAACCGCCTTTCTTTATTACCTACAGTTTCCCTCTTGTCACCAAGGCTGGAGTGCAACCGTGCGATCTTTGCTTATTGCAACACCTGCCTTTTGGGTTCAACTGATTTTCATCCCAATTCCCTTCATCTATCTGGTGTTCCAGGTGTACAAAAGATCAGCTCCAGCAAACTTTCTATTTTTATTTTCTGTACCTCCAATCTATCTTTATATCATTACCAGAAAGCCGTCACAACAAAGAAATGAAATCTGAAAAGCAGCAGCCCTCGCCTGTCATTTTCACGCTACGACCATGCCGGTGTTCTGTGTAGCATTGCAATTTTAGTGTAGGTGCTGCGAGCGAACACATGCCACGCCCAGCTCTGCTTTTTATGTTTTCTCTTTCTTTGTTTTGAATAGGCAGGGGCTACACTGTGACTCTCGAGGTCAGGCTCGAACCCGTGACCTCAGGATCCTCCTGCCTCGGCTTTCTTTGTGCTGAAACTACAGGCTTGAGCCGCAGAGCCCAACCCAAATTGTCTTTTGTTTTAAGGATGGAGTTTCACCATGCTGGTCGGGCGGGTTTGAAATTCCAACTTCTCGTGATTCTCCGCCTTGATTTTTGAGGCGACTGAATGACAGGCTGCCGTGAGCCACCATGCTGGGCTGTTACAATATATTGTTAAAAAGAAATCACAGAGACTATGTCGGGTGCTGCCACTCACGCAAGTAGTCTAATCACTTTGAAAGGCCAATGTGGGCGGGTCTTCTGAGGTCAAGAATTTGAGGTCAGCCTGTGAATTATGGTGAAAACCCACCTCACGTGATAAAAGAAAGAAAAAATCGAATAATAATCATAGTGATGGGTGTGTGTAATTAAAACAAAACGAGGTGCCGAAGACTCCACCCTCAGAACCGCCTTTCTTTATTACCTACAGTTTCCTATTGTCACAAAGGCTGGAGTGCAACAGTGCGAACTTTGCTTATTGTAACACCTCTTTTTTAAATTCACGTGATTGTCGTCCCAATGCCATTCAAGTAGCTGGGGTTGCAGGTGTCCACACCACCAGTTCCAGGTAACTTTTATTTTTATTTTTCTGAACCTCAAATCTATCTGTATTTGATTTCCACAAAGGAGTCACCATAAAGAAATAAAGCTTCACAGCAGTGCGTCTCATTTTTACGCTATGACCACACCTGCCTTCATTGTGGTATCCCAATTTTAGTGAAGGTGCTGCCAAAGCGAGCACATGCCAAGTCCAGCTAAGATCTTTATGTATTTCTGTTTTTATTTTTATTTTTATTTTTTCCTTGTTTTATTTATAGTGAGCGGGCTACCCTGTGTCCTTCGAGGCCGGCCTCGAACCCGTGAACTCAGGATCCGCCTGCCTCAGCATTCTTTGTGATGAGACTACAGGCATGAGCCCCGGAGCCCAATTCAAATTGTCTTTTTGTTTTAAAGACAGGGTTTCACCTTGTTTGTTGGGCGGGTCTCGAAAGCGCAACTTCCCCTGATCCGCCTGCCTTGATTATTCAGGCGACTGAGTGACAGGCTGCTGTGAGCTACCCTACTGGGCTATTATAATGTATTCTCCAAAAAGACATCAGAGAGCCTGTAGGGGGCGCCGCCACTCGCGTAAGGAATTTAAGCACTTTGAAACGCCGAGGCGGGTGGGGTCACATCGAGATCACGAGTACGAGGTCAGCCTGTTCATTTCTTGATGACACAGCTCACATAATAAAAGAGAGAGAGAAAATCTAAAGGTAATCAGACTGATTAGTGTGTGTAATTGAAACAAGACGAGGTGCCCGAAGACTCCACCCTCAAAACAGCCTTACTTTATTACCTACAGTTTCCCACTTGTCACCAAGGCTGGAGTGCAACCGTGCGATCTTTGCTTATTGAAACACCTGCCTTTTGGGTTCAACTGATTTTCATCCCAATTCCTTCATCTATCTGGTGTGGCAGGTGTAAGCAAGATCCGGTCTAGGTAACTTTCTATTTTTATTTTCTGTACCTACAATCTATCTTTATATCATTACCAGAAAGCCATCACAACAAAGAAATGAAATACGAAAAGCAGCAGCCCTGCGCCTGTCATTTTACGCTACGACCATGCCGGTGTTCTGTGTAGCATTGCAATTTTAGTGTAGGTGCTGCGAGCGAACACATGCCACGCCCAGCTCTGCTTTTTATGTTTTCCTCTTTGTTTTGAATAGGCAGGGGCTACACTGTGACTCTCGAGGTCAGGCTCGAACCCGTGACCTCAGGATCCTCCTGCCTCGGCATTCTTTGTGCTGGGACTACAGGCTTGAGCGGCACAGCCCAACCCAAATTGTCTTTTGTTTTAAGGATGGAGTTTCACCATGTTGTTCGGGCGGGTTTGAAATCTCAACTTCTCGTGATTCTCCGCCTTGATTTTTGAGGCGACTGAATGACAGGCTGCCGTGAGCCACCATGCTGGGCTGTTGTAATATATTGATAAAAAGAAATCACAGAGACTATGTCGGGTGCTGCCACTCACGCAAGTAGTCTAAGCACTTTGAAAGGCCAATGTGGGCGGGTCTTCTGAGGTCAGAATTTGAGGTCAGCCTGTGAATTGTGGTGAAAACCCACCTCACGTGATAAAAGAAAGAAAAAATCGAATAATAATCATAGTGATGGGTGTGTGTAATTAAAACAAAACGAGGTGCCCGAGACTCCACCCACAGAACTGCCTTTATTTATTACGTACAGTTTCCTATTGTCACAAAGGCTGGAGTGCAACAGTGCGAACTTTGCTTATTGCAACACCTCTTTTTAAATTCACGTGATTGTCGTCCCAATGCCATTCAAGTAGCTGGGGTTGCAGGTGTCCACACCACCAGTTCCAGGTAACTTTTATTTTTATTTTCTGAACCTCAAATCTATCTGCATTTGATTTCCCCAAAGCAGTCACCATGAAGAAATAAAACTTCACAGCGGTCCGTGTCATTTTACGCTATGACCACGCCTGCCTTCATTGTGGTGTCCCAATTTTAGTGTAGGTGCTGCTGAAGCGAGCATATGCCAAGCCAGCTAAGATTTTATGTATTACTATATTTATTTTTATTTTTATTTTTTTGTTTTATTTATAGTGAGCGGGCTACGCTGTGTCCTTGAGGCCGGTCTCGAACCCGTGAACTCAGGATCCACCTGCCTCAGCATTCTTTGTGATGAGACTACAGGCATGAGCCCCGGAGCCCAATTCAAATTGTCTTTTGTTTTAAAGACAGGGTTTCACCTTGTTTGTTGGGCGGGTCTCGGCGCAACTTCCCTGATCCGCCTGCCTTGATTATTGAGGCGACTGAATGACAGGCTGCTGTGAGCTACCTTGCCGGGCTATTATAACGTATTGTCAAAAAAGACATCAGAGAGCCTATAGGGGGCGCCGCCACTCGCGTAAGCAATTTAAGCACTTTGAAATGCCGAGGCTGGAAGGTCACCTCGAGATCACGATTTCGAGGTCAGCCTGTTCATTTCTTGATGACACAGCTCACATAATAAAAGAGAGAGAAAATCTAAAGGTAATCAGACTGATTAGTGTGTGTAATTGAAACAAAACGAGGTGCCGAGACTCCACCCTCAGAACCGCCTTTCTTTATTACCTACAGTTTCCCTCTTGTCACCAAGCCTGGAGTGCAACTGTGCGATCTTTGCTTATTGCAACACCTGCCTTTTGGGTTCAACTGATTTTCATCCCAATTCCTTCATCTATCTGGTGTGGCAGGTGTAAGCAAGATCCGGTCTAGGTAACTTTCTATTTTTATTTTCTGTACCTCAATCTATCTTTATATCATTACCAGAAAGCCATCACAACAAAGAAATGAAATCTGAAAAGCAGCACACCTGCGCCTGTCATTTTCACGCTACGACCATGCCGGTGTTCTGTGTAGCATTGCAATTTTAGTGTAGGTGCTGCGAGCGAACACATGCCACGCCCAGCTCTGCTTTTTTATGTTTTCCTCTTTGTTTTGAATAGGCAGGGGGCTACACTGTGACTCTCGAGGTCAGGCTCGAACCCGTGACCTCAGGATCCTCCTGCCTCGGCATTCTTTGTGCTGGGACTACAGGCTTGAGCGGCACAGCCCAACCCAAATGGTCTTTTGTTTTAAGGATGGAGTTTCACCATGTTGTTCGGGCGGGTTTGAAATCTCAACTTCTCGTGATTCTCCGCCTTGATTTTTGAGGCGACTGAATGACAGGCTGCCGTGAGCCACCATGCTGGGCTGTTGTAATATATTGATAAAAAGAAATCACAGAGACTATGTCGGGTGCTGCCACTCACGCAAGTAGTCTAAGCACTTTGAAAGGCCGATTTGGGCGGGTCTTCTGTGGTCACGAATTTGAGGTCAGCCTGTGAATTGTGGTGAAAACACACCTCACGTCATAAAAGAAAGAAAAAAATCGAATAATAATCATACTGATGGATCTGTGTAATTAAAACAAAACGAGGTGCCCCGAGACTCCACCCACAGAACTGCCTTTATTTATTACGTACAGTTTCCTATTGTCACAAAAGCTGGAGTGCAACAGTGCGAACTTTGCTTACTGCAACACCTCTTTTTTAAGTTCACGTGATTGTCGTCCCAATGCCATTCAAGTAGCTGGGGTTGCAGGTGTCCACGCCACCAGCTCCAGGTAACTTTTATTTTATATTTCTGAACCTCAAATCTATCTGTATTTGATTTCCACAAAGCAGTCACCATGAAGAAATAAAACTTCACAGCGGTCCGTGTCATTTTAGGCTATGACCACGCCTGCCTTCATTGTGGGGTCCCAATTTTAGTGTAGGTGCTGCTGAAGCGAGCATATGCCAAGCCGAGCTAAGATCCTTTATGTATTACTATATTTATTTTTATTTGTTTTGTTTTATTTTTAGTGAGCGGGCTACGCTGTGTCCTTCGAGGCCGGTCTCGAACCCGTGAACTCAGGATCCACCTGCCTCAGCATTCTTTGTGATGAGACTACAGGCATGAGCCCCGGAGCCCAATTCAAATTGTCTCTTTGTTTGAAAGACAGGGTTTCACCTGGTTTGTTGGGCGGGTCTCGAAAGTGCAACTTCCCCTGATCGGCCTGCCTTGATTATTGAGGCGACTGAATGACAGGCTGCTGTGAGCTACCCTGCCGAGGTATTATAATGTATTGTCAAGAAAGACATCAGAGAGCCTCTGGGGGCGCCGCCACTCGCGTAAGCAATTTAAGCACTTTGAAATGCCGAGGCTGGAAGGTCACCTCGAGATCACGATTTCGAGGTCAGCCTATTCATTTCTCTGATGACACGTCTCAGATAATAAAAGAGAGAGAGAAAAAATTAAATGTAATCAGACTGATTAGTGTGTGTAATTGAAACAAAACGAGGTGCCCGAAGACTCCACCCTCAGAACCGCCTTTCTTTATTACCTACAGTTTCCCTCTTGTCACCAAGGCTGGAGTGCAGCAGTGCGATCCTTGCTTATTGCAACACCTGCCTTTTGGGTTCAACTGATTTTCATCCATATTGCCTTCATCTCTCTGGTGTTCCAGGTGTACAAAAGATCAGCTCCAGCAAACTTTCTATTTTTATTTTCTGTACCTCCAATCTATCTTTATATCATTACCAGAAAGCCGTCACAACAAAGAAATGAAATACGAAAAGCAGCAGCCCTGCGCCTGTCATTTTCACGCTACCACCATGCCGGTGTTCTGTGTAGCGTCTCAATTTTAGTGTAGGTGCTGCGGAAGCGAACACATGCCACGCCCAGCTCTGCTTTTTTATGTTTTTCTCTTTCTTTGTTTTGAAAAGGGAGCGGGCTACGCTGTGTCTTTCGAGGTCAGTCTCGAACCCGTGACCTCAGTATCCTCCTGCCTCGGCATTCTTTGTGCTGAAACTACAGGCTTGAGCCGCAGAGCCCAACCCAAATTGTCTTTTGTTTTAAGGATGGAGTTTCACCATGCTGGTCGGGCGGGTTTCGAAATCGCAACTTCTCGTGATTCTCCCGCCTTGATTTTTGAGGCGACTGAATGACAGGCTGCCGTGGGCCACCATGCTGGGCTGTTATAATATATTGATAAAAAAGAAATCACAGAGACTATGTCGGGTGCTGCCACTCACGCAAGTAGTCTAATCACTTTGAAAGGCCGATGTGGGCGGGTCTTCTGAGGTCACGAATTTGAGGTCAGCCTGTGAATTGTGGTGAAAACACACCTCACGTGATAAAAGAAAGAAAAAAATCGAATAATAATCATAGTGATGGGTGTGTGTAATTAGAACAAAACGAGGTTCCCGGAGACTCCACCCACAGAACTGCCTTCATATATTACGTACTGTTTCCCTATTGTCACAAAGGCTGGAGTGCAACAGTGCGAACTTTGCTTATTGCAACACCTCTTTTTAAGTTCACGTGATTGTCGTCCCAATGCCATTCAAGTAGCTGGGGTTGCAGGTGTCCACGCCACCAGCTCCAGGTAACTTTTATTTTATATTTCTGAACCTCAAATCTATCTGTTTTGGATTTCCACAAAGCAGTCACCATGAAGAAATAAAACTTCACAGCGGTCCGTGTCATTTTTACGCTATGACCACGCCTGCCTTCATTGTGGGGTCCCAATTTTAGTGTAGGTGCTGCTGAAGCGAGCATATGCCAAGCCGAGCTAAGATCCTTTATGTATTACTATATTTATTTTTATTTTTATTTGTTTTGTTTTCTTTTTAGTGAGCGGGCTACGCTGTGTCCTTGAGGCCGGTCTCGAACCCGTGAACTCAGGATCCACCTGCCTCAGCATTCTTTGTGATGAGACTACAGGCATGAGCCCCGGAGCCCAATTCAAATTGTCTTTTGTTTTAAAGACAGGGTTTCACCTGTTTGTTGGGCGGGTCTCGAAGTGCAACTTCCCTGATCCGCCTGCCTTGATTATTCAGGCGACTGAATGACAGGCTGCTGTGAGGTACCCTGCCGGTCTATTATAATGTATTGTCAAGAAAGACATCAGAGAGCCTCTAGGGGGCGCCGCCACTCGCGTAAGCAATTTAAGCACTTTGAAATGCCGAGGCTGGAAGGTCACCTCGAGATCACGATTTCGAGGTCAGCCTGTGCATTTCTGTGATGACACGTCTCAGATAATAAAGAGAGAGAAAAATTAAATGTAATCAGACTGATTAGTGTGTGTAATTGAAACAAAACGAGGTGCCGAAGACTCCACCCTCAGAACCGCCTTTCTTTATTACCTACAGTTTCCCTCTTGTCACCAAGGCTGGAGTGCAACCGTGTGATCTTTGCTTATTGCAACACCTGCCTTTTGGGTTCAACTGATTTTCATCCAATTGCCTTCATCTATCTGGTGTTCCAGGTGTACAAAAGATCAGCTCCAGCAAACTTTCTATTTTTATTTTCTGTACCTCCAATCTATCTTTATATCATTACCAGAAAGCCGTCACAACAAAGAAATGAAATCTGAAAAGCAGCAGCCCTGCGCCTGTCATTTTCACGCTACGACCATGCCGGTGTTCTGTGTAGCGTCTCAATTTTAGTGTAGGTGCTGCTGAAGCGAGCACATGCCAAGCCCAGCTAAGATTTTATGTATTACTGTTTTATTTTTATTTGTTTTGTTTTATTTATAGTGAGCGGGCTACGCTGTGTCTTTCGAGGTCAGTCTCGAACCCGTGACCTCAGGATCCTCCTGCCTCGGCATTCTTTGTGCTGAAACTACAGGCTTGAGCCGCAGAGCCCAACCCAAATTGTCTTTTGTTTTAAGGATGGAGTTTCACCATGTTGGTCGGGCGGGTTTGAAATCTCAACTTCTCGTGATTCTCCGCCTTGATTTTTGAGGCGACTGAATGACAGGCTGCCGTGAGCCACCATGCTGGGCTGTTGTAATATATTGATAAAAAGAAATCACAGAGACTATGTAGGGTGCTGCCACTCACGCAAGTAGTCTAATCACTTTGAAAGGCCGATGTGGGCGGGTCTTCTGAGGTCACGCATTTGAGGTCAGCCTGTGAATAGTGGTGAAAACACACCTCACGTGATAAAAGAAAGAAAAAAATCGAATAATAATCATACTGATGGGTGTGTGTATTTAGAACAAAACGAGGTTCCCTGAGACTCCACCCACAGAACTGCCTTCATATATTACGTACTGTTTCCCTATTGTCACAAAGGCTGGAGTGCAACAGTGGGAACTTTGCTTATTGTAACACCTCTTTTTTAAATTCACGTGATTATCGTCCCAATTCCATTCAAGTACCTGAGGTTGCAGGTGTCCACACCACCAGTTCCAGGTAACATTTATTTTTATTTTTCTGAACCTGAAATTTATCTGTATTTGATTTCTACAAAGCAGTCACCATGAAGAAATAGAACTTCACAGCAGTGCGTGTCATTTATACTCTATGACCACGCCTGCTTTCATTGTGTCATCCCAATTTTAGTGATGGTGCTGCCAAAGCGAGCACATGCCAAGCCCAGCTAAGATCTTTATGTATTTCTGTTTTTATTTTTATTTTTATTTTTTCCTTGTTTTATTTATAGTGAGCGGGCTACCCTGTGTCCTTCGAGGCCGGCCTCGAACCCGTGAACTCAGGATCCGCCTGCCTCAGCATTCTTTGTGATGAGACTACAGGCATGAGCCCCGGAGCCCAATTCAAATTGTCTTTTTGTTTGAAAGACAGGGTTTCACCTGGTTTGTTGGGCGGGTCTCGAAGCGCAACTTCCCTGATCCGCCTGCCTTGATTATTGAGGCGACTGAATGACAGGCTGCTGTGAGCTACCGTACTGGGCTATTATAATGTATTCTCCAAAAGACATCAGAGAGCCTGTAGGGGGCGCCGCCACTCGCGTAAGGAATTTAAGCACTTTGAAACGCCGAGGCGGGTGGGGTCACCTCGAGATCACGATTTCGAGGTCAGCCTGTTCATTTCTTGATGACACAGCTCACATAATAAAAGAGAGAGAAAATCTAAAGGTAATCAGACTGATTAGTGTGTGTAATTGAAACAAAACGAGGTGCCGAAGACTCCACCCTCAGAACCGCCTTTCTTTATTACCTACAGTTTCCCTCTTGTCACCAAGGCTGGAGTGCAACCGTGCGATCTTTGCTTATTGCAACACCTGCCTTTTGGGTTCAACTGATTTTCATCCCAATTCCTTCATCTATCTGGTGTGGCAGGTGTAAGCAAGATCCGGTCTAGGTAACTTTCTATTTTTATTTTCTGTACCTCCAATCTATCTTTATATCATTACCAGAAAGCCATCACAACAAAGAAATGAAATCTGAAAAGCAGCACACCTGCGCCTGTCATTTTCACGCTACGACCATGCCGGTGTTCTGTGTAGCATTGCAATTTTAGTGTAGGTGCTGCGAAGCGAACATATGCCACGCCCAGCTCTGCTTTTTATGTTTTCCTCTTTGTTTTGAATAGGCAGGGGCTACACTGTGACTCTCGAGGTCAGTCTCGAACCCGTGAACTCAGGATCCGCCTGCCTCAGCATTCTTTGTGATGAGACTACAGGCTTGAGCCGCAGAGCCCAACCCAAATTGTCTTTTGTTTTAAGGATGGAGATTCACCATGTTGTTCGGGTGGGTTTCAAAATCGCAACTTCTCGTGATTCTCCCGCCTTGATTTTTGAGGCGACTGAATGACAGGCTGCCGTGAGCCACCATGCCGGGCTGTTACAATATATTGATAAAAAGAAATCACAGAGACTATGTCGGGTGCTGCCACTCACGCAAGTAGTCTAAGCACTTTGAAAGGCCAATGTGGGCGGGTCTTCTGAGGTCACGAATTTGAGGTCAGCCTGTGAATTGTGGTGAAAACCCACCTCACGTGATAAAAGAAAGAAAAAAATCGAATAATAATCATACTGATGGGTGTGTGTAATTAAAACAAAACGAGGTGCCCGGAGACTCCACCCACAGAACTGCCTTTATTTATTACGTACAGTTTCCCTATTGTCACAAAGGCTGGAGTGCAACAGTGCGAACTTTGCTTATTGCAACACCTCTTTTTTAAATTCACGTGATTGTCGTCCCAATGCCATTCAAGTAGCTGGGGTTGCAGGTGTCCACACCACCAGTTCCAGGTAACTTTTATTTTTATTTTTCTGAACCTCAAATCTATCTGTATTTGATTTCCACAAAGCAGTCACCATGAAGAAATAAAACTTCACAGCGGTGCGTGTCATTTTTATGCTATGACCACGCCTGCCTTCATTGTGGGGTCCCAATTTTAGTGTAGGTGCTGCCGAAGCGAGCACATGCCAAGCCCAGCTAAGATCTTTATGTATTACTGTTTTTATTTTTATTTTTATTTTTTTGTTTTATTTATAGTGAGAGGGCTACGCTGTGTTGTTCAAGGGCGGTCTCGAACCAGTGAACTCAGGATCCGCCTGCCTCAGCATTCTTTGTGATGAGACTACAGGCATGAGCCCCGGAGCCCAATTCAAATTGTCTTTTTGTTTTAAAGACAGGGTTTCACCTGGTTTGTTGGGCGGGTCTCGAAAGTGCAACTTCCCCTGATCCGCCTGCCTTGATTATTGAGGCGACTGAATGACAGGCTGCTGTGAGCTACCCTGCTGTGCTATTATAATGTATTGTCAAGAAAGACATCAGAGAGCCTCTAGGGGGCGCCGCCACTCGCCTAAGCAATTTAAGCACTTTGAAATGCCGAGGCTGGAAGGTCACCTCGAGATCACGATTTCGAGGACAGCCTGTGCATTTCTGTGATGACACATCTCAGATAATAAAAGAGAGAGAGAAAAAAATAAAGGTAATCAGACTGATTAGTGTGTGTAATTGAAACAAAACGAGGTGCCCGGAGACTCCACACTAACAACTGCCTTTCTTTATTACCTACAGTTTCCCTCTTGTCACCAAGGCTGGAGTGCAACCGTGCGATCTTTGCTTATTGCAACACCTGCCTTTTGGGTTCAACTGATTTTCATCCCAATTCCCTTCATCTATCTGGTGTTGCAGGTGTACACAAGATCAGGTCCAGCTAACTTTCTATTTTTATTTTTCTGTACCTCCAATCTATCTTTATATCATTACCAGAAAGCCGTCACAACAAAGAAATGAAATATGAAAAGCAGCACCCCTGCGCCTGTCATTTTTACGCTACGACCATGCCGGTGTTCTGTGTAGCATCTCAATTTTAGTGTAGGTGCTGCGGAAGCGAACACATGCCACGCCCAGCTCTGCTTTTTTATGTTTTTCTCTTTCTTTGTTTTGAAAAGGGAGCGGGCTACGCTGTGTCTTTCGAGGTCAGTCTCGAACCCGTGATCTCAGTATCCGCCTGCCTCAGCATTCTTTGTGATGAGACTACAGGCATGAGCCCCGGAGCCCAATTCAAATTGTCTTTTTGTTTTAAGGACGGAGTTTCACCATGTTGGTCGGGCAGGTTTCGAAATCGCAACTTCTCGTGATCCTCCCGCCTTGATTTTGGAGGCGACTGAGTGATAGGCTGCCGTGAGCCACCATGCCAGGCTTTTATAATATATTGATAAAAAGAAATCACAGAGATTCTGTCGGGGGCTGCCACTCACACAACTTGTCTAAGCACTTTGAAAGGCCGATGTGGGCGGGTCTTCTGAGATCACGAATTTGAGGTCAGCTTGTGAAATTTGGTGAAAACCCACCTCACATGATAAAAGAAAGAAAAAATCGAATAATAATCATACTGATGGATCTGTGTAATTAAAACAAAACGAGGTGCCGAGACTCCACCCACAGAACTGCCTTTATTTATTACTTACAGTTTCCTATTGTCACAAAGGCTGGAGTGCAACAGTGCGAACTTTGCTTACTGCAACACCTCTTTTTTAAATTCACGTGATTGTCGTCCCAATGCCATTCAAGTAGCTGGGGTTGCAGGTGTCCACGCCACCAGCTCCAGGTAACTTTTATTTTTATTTTCTGAACCTCAAATCTATCTGCATTTGATTTCCCAAAGCAGTCACCATGAAGAAATAAAACTTCACAGCGGTCCGTGTCATTTTACGCTATGACCACGCCTGCCTTCATTGTGGGGTCCCAATTTTAGTGTAGGTGCTGCTGAAGCGAGCATATGCCAAGCCAGCTAAGATTTTTATGTATTACTATATTTATTTTTATTTTTTTGTTTTATTTATAGTGAGCGGGCTACGCTGTGTCCTTGAGGCCGGTCTCGAACCCGTGAACTCAGGATCCACCTGCCTCAGCATTCTTTGTGATGAGACTACAGGCATGAGCCCCGGAGCCCAATTCAAATTGTCTTTTGTTTTAAAGACAGGGTTTCACCTGTTTGTTGGGCGGGTCTCGAAAGTGCAACTTCCCCTGATCCGCCTGCCTTGATTATTGAGGCGACTGAATGACAGGCTGCTGTGAGCTACCGTACTGGGCTATTATAATGTATTCTCAAAAAAGACATCAGAGAGCCTGTAGGGGGCGCCGCCACTCGCGTAAGAAATTTAAGCACTTTGAAACGCCGAGGCGGGTGGGGTCACATCGAGATCACGAGTTCGAGGTCAGCCTGTTCATTTCTTGATGACACAGCTCACATAAAAAAAGAGAGAGAAAATCTAAAGGTAATCAGACTGATTAGTGTGTGTAATTGAAACAAGACGAGGTGCCCGAAGACTCCACCCTCAAAACAGCCTTACTTTATTACCTACAGTTTCCCACTTGTCACCAAGGCTGGAGTGCAACCGTGCGATCTTTGCTTATTGAAACACCTGCCTTTTGGGTTCAACTGATTTTCATCCCAATTCCCTTAATCTATCTGGTGTGGCAGGTGTAAGCAAGATCCGGTCTAGGTAACTTTCTATTTTTATTTTCTGTACCTACAATCTATCTTTATATCATTACCAGAAAGCCATCACAACAAAGAAATGAAATACGAAAAGCAGCACACCTGCGCCTGTGATTTTTACGCTACGACCATGCCGGTGTTCTGTGTAGCATTGCAATTTTAGTGTAGGTGCTGCCGAAGCGAACATATGCCACGCCCAGCTCTGCTTTTTTATGTTTTCCTCTTTGTTTTGAATAGGCAGGGGGCTACACTGTGACTCTCGAGGTCAGGCTCGAACCCGTGACCTCAGGATCCTCCTGCCTCGGCATTCTTTGTGCTGGGACTACAGGCTTGAGCGGCACAGCCCAACCCAAACGGTCTTCTTGTTTTAAGGATGGAGTTTCACCATGTTGTTCGGGCGGGTTTCGAAATCTCAACTTCTCGTGATTCTCCCGCCTTGATTTTTGAGGCGACTGAATGACAGGCTGCCGTGAGCCACCATGCTGGGCTGTTGTAATATATTGATAAAATGAAATCACAGAGACTATGTAGGGTGCTGCCACTCACGCAAGTAGTCTAAGCACTTTGAAAGGCCGATTTGGGCGGGTCTTCTGTGGTCACGAATTTGAGGTCAGCCTGTGAATTGTGGTGAAAACACACCTCACGTCATAAAAGAAAGAAAAAAATCGAATAATAATCATACTGATGGATCTGTGTAATTAAAACAAAACGAGGTGCCCCGAGACTCCACCCACAGAACTGCCTTTATTTATTACTTACAGTTTCCTATTGTCACAAAAGCTGGAGTGCAACAGTGCGAACTTTGCTTACTGCAACACCTCTTTTTTAAGTTCACGTGATTGTCGTCCCAATGCCATTCAAGTAGCTGGGGTTGCAGGTGTCCACGCCACCAGCTCCAGGTAACTTTTATTTTATATTTCTGAACCTCAAATCTATCTGTATTGGATTTCCACAAAGCAGTCACCATGAAGAAATAAAACTTCACAGCGGTCCGTGTCATTTTAGGCTATGACCACGCCTGCCTTCATTTTGGGGTCCCAATTTTAGTGTAGGTGCTGCTGAAGCGAGCATATGCCAAGCCGAGCTAAGATCCTTTATGTATTACTATATTTATTTTTATTTTTATTTTTTTGTTTTATTTATAGTGAGCGGGCTACGCTGTGTCCTTGAGGCGGTCTCGAACCCGTGAACTCAGGATCCACCTGCCTCAGCATTCTTTGTGATGAGACTACAGGCATGAGCCCCGGAGCCCAATTCAAATTGTCTCTTTGTTTGAAAGACAGGGTTTCACCTGGTTTGTTGGGCGGGTCTCGAAGTGCAACTTCCCTGATCGGCCTGCCTTGATTATTGAGGCGACTGAATGACAGGCTGCTGTGAGCTACCCTGCCGAGGTATTATAATGTATTGTCAAGAAAGACATCAGAGAGCCTCTAGGGGGCGCCGCCACTCGCCTAAGCAATTTAAGCACTTTGAAATGCCGAGGCTGGAAGGTCACCTCGAGATCACGATTTCGAGGTCAGCCTGTGCATTTCTGTAATGACACACCTCACATAATAAAAGAGAGAGAGAAAAAGTATAGGTAGTCAGACTGATTAGTGGGTTAAATTGAAACAAAACGAGGTGCCCGAAGACTCCACCCTCAGAACCGCCTTTCTTTATTACCTACAGTTTCCCTCTTGTCACCAAGGCTGAAGTGCACCCATGTTATCTTTGCTTATTGCAACACCTGCCTTTTGGGTTCACCTGATTTTCATCCCAATTCCCTTCATCTATCTGGTGTTGCAGGTGTACACAAGATCAGGTCCAGCTAACTTTCTATTTTTATTTTTCTGTACCTCCAATCTGTCTTTATATCATTACCAGAAAGCCGTCACAACAAAGAAATGAAATACGAAAAGCAGCAGCCCTGCGGCTGTCATTTTCACGCTACCACCATGCCGGTGTTCTGTGTAGCGTCTCAATTTTAGTGTAGGTGCTGCGAAGCGAGCACATGCCAAGCCCAGCTAAGATTTTTATGTATTACTGTTTTATTTTTATTTTTTTGTTTTATTTATAGGGAGCGGGCTACGCTGTGTCTTTCGAGGTCAGTCTCGAACCCGTGACCTCAGTATCCTCCTGCCTCGGCATTCTTTGTGCTGGGACTACAGGTTTGAGCGGCACAGCCCAACCCAAATTGTCTTTTGTTTTAAGGATGGAGTTTCACCATGTTGTTCGGGCGGGTTTGAAATCGCAACTTCTCGTGATTCTCCGCCTTGATTTTTGAGGCGACTGAATGACAGGCTGCCGTGAGCCACCATGCTGGGCTGTTATAATATATTGATAAAAAGAAATCACAGAGACTATGTCGGGTGCTGCCACTCACGCAAGTAGTCTAAGCACTTTGAAAGGCCGATGTGGGCGGGTCTTCTGAGGTCACGAATTTGAGGTCAGCCTGTGAATTGTGGTGAAAACCCACCTCACGTGATAAAAGAAAGAAAAAATCGAATAATAATCATAGTGATGGGTGTGTGTAATTAAAACAAAACGAGGTGCCCGAAGACTCCACCCACAGAACTGCCTTTATTTATTACGTACAATATCCCTATTGTCACAAAGGCTGGAGTGGAACAGTGCGAACTTTTCTTATTGCAACACCTCTTTTTAAATGCAAGAGATTGTCGTTTTAAAGCCTTTCAAGTAGCTGGGGTTTCAGATGTCCACACCACCAGTTCAGCTAACTTTTAATTTATTTTTCTGAACCTCAAATCTCTCTTTATTTGATTTCCACAAAGCAGTCACCATGAAGAACTTAAACTTCACAGCGGTGCGTGTCATTTTTACGCTATGACCACGCCTGCCTTCATTGTGGCGTCCCAATTTTAGTGTAGGTGCTGCCGAAACGAGCACATGCCAAGCCCAGCTAAGATCCTTTATGTATTACTATATTTATTTTTATTTTTATTTTTTTTGTTTTATTTATAGTGAGCGGGCTACGCTGTGTCCTTCGAGGCCGGTCTCGAACCCGTGAACTCAGGATACGCCTGCCTCAGCATTCTTTGTGATGAGACTACAGGCATGAGCCCAGGAGCCCAATTCAAATTGTCTTCTTGTTTTAAAAACAGGGTTTCACCTAGTTTGTTGGGCGGGTCTCGAAGTGCAACTTCCCTGATCCGCCTGCCTTGATTATTGAGGCGACGGAATGACAGGCTGCTGTGAGCTACCGTGCCGGGCTATTATAATGTATTGTCAAAAGAGACATCAGAGTGCCTCTAGGGGCGCCGCCACTCGCGTAAGCAATTTAAGCACTTTGAAATGCCGAGGCGGGGGGGTCACCTCGAGATCACGACTTCGAGGTCAGCCTATTCATTTCTGTGATGACACATCTCAGATAATAAAAGAGAGAGAAAAAATAAAGGTAATCAGACTGATTAGTGTGTGTAATTGAAACAAAACGAGGTGCCCGAAGACTCCACCCTCAGAACCGCCTTTCTTTATTACCTACAGTTTCCCTCTTGTCACCAAGGCTGGAGTGCAACCGTGCGATCTTTGCTTATTGCAACACCTGCCTTTTGGGTTCAACTGATTTTCATCCCAATTCCCTTCATCTATCTGGTGTTGCAGGTGTACACAAGATCAGGTCCAGCTAACTTTCTATTTTTATTTTCTGTACCTCCAATCTATCTTTATATCATTACCAGAAAGCCGTCACAACAAAGAAATGAAATACGAAAAGCAGCAGCCCTGCGCCTGTCATTTTCACGCTACCACCATGCCGGTGTTCTGTGTAGCGTCTCAATTTTAGTGTAGGTGCTGCGGAAGCGAACACATGCCACGCCCAGCTCTGCTTTTTTATGTTTTCTCTTTCTTTGTTTTGAAAAGGGAGCGGGCTACGCTGTGTCTTTCGAGGTCAGTCTCGAACCCGTGACCTCAGTATCCTCCTGCCTCGGCATTCTTTGTGCTGGGACTACAGGCTTGAGCCGCAGAGCCCAACCCAAATTGTCTTTTGTTTTAAGGATGGAGTTTCACCATGCTGGTCGGGCGGGTTTCGAAATTGCAACTTCTCGTGATTCTCCCGCCTTGATTTTTGAGGCGACTGAATGACAGGCTGCCGTGAGCCACCATGCTGGGCTGTTATAATATATTGATAAAAAAGAAATCACAGAGACTATGTCGGGTGCTGCCACTCACGCAAGTAGTCTAATCACTTTGAAAGGCCGATGTGGGCGGGTCTTCTGAGGTCACGAATTTGAGGTCAGCCTGTGAATTGTGGTGAAAACACACCTCACGTGATAAAAGAAAGAAAAAAATCGATTAATAATCATAGTGATGGGTGTGTGTAATTAAAACAAAACGAGGTGCCCGGAGACTCAACCCACAGAACTGCCTTTTTTTATTAGTTACTGTTTCCCTATTATCACAAAGGCTGGAGTGCAACAGTGTGAACTTTGCTTATTGCAACATCTCTTTTTTAAATTCACGTGATTGTCGTCCCAATGCCATTCAAGTAGCCGGGGTTGCAGGTGTCCACACCACCAGTTCCAGGTTACTTTTATTTTTATTTTTCTGAACCTCAAATCTATCTGTATTTGATTTCCACAAAGCAGTCACCATAAAGAAATAAAACTTCAGAGCAGTGCGTGTCATTTTTACGATATGACCACACCTGCCTTCATTGTGGTCTCCCAATTAGAGTGTAGGTGCTGCCGAAGGTGCACATACCAAGCCCAGCTAAGATTTTGTATGTATTACTGCTTTTATATTTATTTTTATTTTTTGTTTGTTTTATTTATAGTGAGCGTGCTATGCTGTGTCCTTCAAGGCCGGTCTCAAACCCGTGAACTCAGGATCGCCTGCCTCAGCATTCTTTGTGATGAGACTACAGGCATGAGCCCCGGGCCCAATTCAAATTGTCTTTTGTTTTAAAGACAGGGTTTCACCTTGTTTGTTGGGCGGGTCTCGAAGCGCAACTTCCCTGATCCGCCTGCCTTGATTATTCAGGCGACTGAATGACAGGCTGCTGTGAGCTACCCTACTGGGCTATTATAATGTATTGTCAAAAAGACATCAGAGAGCCTGTAGGGGCGCCGCCACTCGCGTAAGCAATTTAAGCACTTTGAAACGCCGAGGCGGGTGGGGTCACATCGAGATCACGATTTCGAGGTCAGCCTGTTCATTTCTTGATGACACAGCTCACATAATAAAAGAGAGAGAAAATCTAAAGGTAGTCAGACTGATTAGTGTGTTTAATTGAAACAAAACGAGGTGCCCGAAGACTCCACCCTCAGAACCGCCTTTCTTTATTACCTACAGTTTCCCTCTTGTCACCAAGGCTGGAGGGCACCCATGTGATCTTTGCTTATTGCAACACCTGCCTTTTGGGTTCAACTGATTTTCATCCATATTCCCTTCATCTATCTGGTGTTGCAGGTGTACACAAGATCAGCTCCAGCAAACTTTCTATTTTTATTTTTCTGTACCTCCAATCTATCTTTATATCATTACCAGAAAGCCGTCACAACAAAGAAATGAAATCTGAAAAGCAGCAGCCCTCGCCTGTCATTTTTACGCTACGACCATGCGGGTGTTCTGTGTAGCGTCGCAATTTTAGTGTAGGTGCTGCCGAAGCGAACTCATGCCACGCCCAGCTCTGCTTTTTTATGTTTTTCTCTTTCTTTGTTTTGAAAAGGGAGCGGGCTACGCTGTGTCTATTGAGGTCAGTCTCGAACCCGTGACCTCAGGATCCTCCTGCCTCGGCATTATTTTTGCTGGGACTACAGGCTTCAGCCGCAGAGCCCAACCCAAATTGTCTTTTCCTTTTAAGGACGGAGTTTCACCATGCTGGTCGGGCGGGTTTCGAAATCGCAACTTCTCGTGATTCATCCGCCTTGATTTTTGAGGCGACTGAATGACAGTCTGCCGTGGGCCACCATGCTGGGCTGTTATAATATATTGATAAAAAGAAATCACAGAGACTATGTCGGGTGCTGCCACTCACGCAAGTAGTCTAAGCACTTTGAAAGGCCAATGTGGGCGGGTCTTCTGAGGTCACGAATTTGAGGTCAGCCTGTGAATTGTGGTGAAAACCCACCTCACGTGATAAAAGAAAGAAAAAATCGAATAATAATCATAGTGATGGGTGTGTGTAATTAAAACAAAACGAGGTGCCCGGAGACTCCACCCACAGAACTGCCTTTATTTATTACGTACAGTTTCCCTATTGTCACAAAGGCTGGAGTGCAACAGTGCGAACTTTGCTTATTGCAACACCTCTTTTTTAAATTCACGTGATTGTCGTCCCAATGCCATTCAAGTAGCTGGGGTTGCAGGTGTCCACACCACCAGTTCCAGGTAACTTTTATTTTTAATTTTCTCAACTTCAAATCTATCTGTATTTGATTTCCACAAAGCAGTCACCATGAAGAAATAGAACTTCACAGCAGTGCGTGTCATTTTTACCCTATGACCACGCCTGCTTTCATTGTGTCGTCCCAATTTTAGTGAAGGTGCTGCCCAAACGAGCACATGCCAAGCCCAGCTAAGATCTTTATGTATTTCTGTTTTTATTTTTATTTTTTCCTTGTTTTATTTATAGTGAGCGGGCTACCCTGTGTCCTTGAAGGCCGGCCTCGAACCCGTGAACTCAGGATCCGCCTGCCTCAGCATTCTTTGTGATGAGACTACAGGCATGAGCCCCGGAGCCCAATTCAAATTGTCTTTTGTTTTAAAGACAGGGTTTCACCTTGTTTGTTGGGCGGGTCTCGAAAGCGCAACTTCCCCTTATCGGCCTGCGTTGATTATTGAGGCGACGGAATGACAGGCTGCTGTGAGCTACCGTGCCGTGCTATTACAATGTATTGTCAAGAAAGACATCAGGGAGACTCTAGGGGCGCCGCCAATCGCCTAAGCAATTTAAGCACTTTGAAATGCCGAGGCGGGTGGGGTCACTTCGAGATCACGAGTTCGAGGTCAGCCTGTTCATTTCTTGATGACACAGCTCACATAAAAAGAGAGAGAGAAAAAATAAAGGTAATCAGACTGATTAGTGTGTGTAATTGAAACAAAACGAGGTGCCCGAAGACTCCACCCTCAGAACCGCCTTTCTTTATTACCTACAGTTTCCCTCTTGTCACCAAGGCTGGAGTGCAACCGTGCGATCTTTGCTTATTGCAACACCTGCCTTTTGGGTTCAACTGATTTTCATCCCAATTCCCTTCATCTATCTGGTGTTGCAGGTGTACACAAGATCAGGTCCAGCTAACTTTCTATTTTTATTTTTCTGTACCTCCAATCTATCTTTATATCATTACCAGAAAGCCGTCACAACAAAGAAATGAAATATGAAAAGCAGCACCCCTGCGCCTTTGATTTTTACGCTACGACCATGCCGGTGTTCTGTGTAGCATTGCAATTTTAGTGTAGGTGCTGCCGAAGCGAACACATGCCACGCCCAGCTCTGCTTTCTTATGTTTTTCTCTTTCTTTGTTTTGAATAGGGAGCGGGCTACGCTGTGTCTTCGAGGTCAGTCTCGAACCCGTGACCTCAGGATCCTCCTGCCTCGGCATTCTTTGTGCTGGGACTACAGGCTTGAGCGGCACAGCCCAACCCAAATTGTCTTTTGTTTTAAGGATGGAGTTTCACCATGTTGTTCGGGCGGGTTTCGAAATCTCAACTTCTCGTGATTCTCCCGCCTTGATTTTTGAGGCGACTGAATGACAGGCTGCCGTGAGCCACCATGCTGGGCTGTTATAATATATTGATTAAAAAGAAACCACAGAGACTATGTCGGGTGCTGCCACTCACGCAAGTAGTCTAAGCACTTTGAAAGGCCTGTGTGGGCGGGTCTTCTGAGGTCACGAATTTGAGGTCAGCCTGTGAATTATGGTGAAAACCCACCTCACGTGATAAAAGAAAGAAAAAATCGAATAATAATCATAGTGATGGGTGTGTGTAATTAAAACAAAACGAGGTGCCCGGAGACTCAACCCACAGAACTGCCTTTATTTATTACGTACAGTTTCCTATTGTCACAAAGGCTGGAGTGCAACAGTGCGAACTTTGCTTACTGCAACACCTCTTTTAAATTCACGTGATTGTCGTCCCAATGCCATTCAAGTACCGGGGTTGCAGGTGTCCACACCACCAGTTCCAGGTAACTTTTATTTTTATTTTCTGAACCTCAAATCTATCTGCATTTGATTTCCACAAAGCAGTCACCATGAAGAAATAAAACTTCACAGCAGTGCGTTTCATTTTACGCTATGACCACGCCTGCCTTCATTGTGGTGTCCCAATTTTAGTGTAGGTGCTGCTGAAGCGAGCATATGCCAAGCCCAGCTAAGATTTTTATGTATTACTGCTTTTATTTTTATTTTTATTTTTATTTTTCCTTGTTTTATTTATAGTGAGCGGGCTACCCTGTGTCCTTGAGGCGGTCTCGAACCCGTGAACTCAGGATCCACCTGCCTCAGCATTCTTTGTGATGAGACTACAGGCATGAGCCCCGGAGCCCAATTCAAATTGTCTTTTGTTTTAAAGACAGGGTTTCACCTGGTTTGTTGGGCGGGTCTCGAAGCGCAACTTCCCTGATCCGCCTGCCTTGATTATTCAGGCGACTGAATGACAGGCTGCTGTGAGCTACCCTGCTGGGCTATTATAATGTATTGTCAAGAAAGACATCAGAGAGCCTGTAGGGGCGCCGCCACTCGCGTAAGCAATTTAAGCACTTTGAAACGCCGAGGCGGGTGGGGGTCAAATCGAGATCACGAGTACGAGGTCAGCCTGTTCATTTCTTGATGACACAGCTCACATAATAAAAGAGAGAGAGAAAATCTAAAGGTAATCAGACTGATTAGTGTGTGTAATTGAAACAAAACGAGGTGCCCGAGACTCCACCCTCAGAACCGCCTTTCTTTATTACCTACAGTTTCCCTCTTGTCACCAAGGCTGGAGTGCAACCGTGCGATCTTTGCTTATTGCAACACCTGCCTTTTGGGTTCAACTGATTTTCATCCATATTCCCTTCATCTATCTGGTGTGGCAGGTGTAAGCAAGATCCGGTCTAGGTAACTTTCTATTTTTATTTTTCTGTACCTCAATCTATCTTTATATCATTACCAGAAAGCCATCACAACAAAGAAATGAAATACGAAAAGCAGCACACCTGCGCCTTTGATTTTTACGCTACGACCATGCCGGTGTTCTGTGTAGCGTCTCAATTTTAGTGTAGGTGCTGCTGAAGCGAGCATATGCCAAGCCCAGCTAAGATTTTTATGTATTACTGCTTTTATTTTTATTTTTATTTTTTTTGTTTTATTTATAGTGAGCGGGCTACGCTGTGTCTTCGAGGTCAGTCTCGAACCCGTGACCTCAGGATCCTCCTGCCTCGGCATTCTTTGTGCTGGGACTACAGGCTTGAGCCGCAGAGCCCAACCCAAATTGTCTTTTGTTTTAAGGATGGAGTTTCACCATGTTGTTCGGGCGGGTTTGAAATCTCAACTTCGTGATTCTCCGCCTTGATTTTTGAGGCGACTGAATGACAGGCTGCCGTGAGCCACCATGCTGGGCTGTTATAATATATTGATAAAAAGAAATCACAGAGACTATGTAGGGTGCTGCCACTCACGCAAGTAGTCTAAGCACTTTGAAAGGCCAATGTGGGCGGGTCTTCTGAGGTCAAGAATTTGAGGTCAGCCTGTGAATTGTGGTGAAAACCCACCTCACGTGATAAAAGAAAAAAAAATCGAATAATAATCATACTGATGGATCTGTGTAATTAAAACAAAACAAGGTGCCCGGAGACTCCACCCACAGAACTGCCTTTATTTATTACATACAGTTTCCTATTGTCACAAAGGCTAAAGTGCAACAGTGCGAAATTTGCTTACTGCAACACCTCTTTTTTAAATTCACGTGATTGTCGTCCCAATGCCATTCAAGTAGCTGGGGTTGCAGGTGTCCAGACCACCAGCTCAAGGTAACATTTATTTTCATATTTCGGAAGCTCAAATCTACCTGTATTGGTTTTCCAGAAAGCAGTCACCATGAAGAAATAAAACTTCACAGCGGTCCGTGTCATTTTTACGCTATGACCACGCCTGCCTTCATTGTGGGGTCCCAATTTTAGTTTAGGTGCTGCTGAAGAGAGCATATGCCAAGCCAAGCTAAGATCCTTTATGTATTACTGCTTTTATTTTTATTTTTATTTTTATTTTTTTGTTTTATTTATAGTGAGCGGGCTACGCTGTGTCCTTGAGGCGGTCTCGAACCCGTGAACTCAGGATCCACCTGCCTCAGCATTCTTTGTGATGAGACTACAGGCATGAGCCCCGGAGCCCAATTCAAATTGTCTTTTGTTTTAAAGACAGGGTTTCACCTGTTTGTTGGGCGGGTCTCGAAGTGCAACTTCCCTGATCCGCCTGCCTTGATTATTCAGGCGACTGAATGACAGGCTGCTGTGAGCTACCCTGCTGGGCTATTATAATGTATTGTCAAAAAGACATCAGAGAGCCTCTAGGGGGCGCCGCCACTCGCCCAAGCAATTTAAGCAGTTTGAAATGCCGAGGCTGGAAGGTCACCTCGAGATCACGATTTCGAGGTCAGCCAGTGCATTTTGTGATGACACACCTCACATAATAAAAGAGAGAGAGAAAATTAAATGTAATCAGACTGATTAGTGTGTGTAATTGAAACAAAACGAGGTGCCCGAGACTCCACCCTCAGAACCGCCTTTCTTTATTACCTACAGTTTACCTCTTGTCACCAAGGCTGGAGGGCACCCATGTGATCTTTGCTTATTGCAACACCTGCCTTTTGGGTTCTACTGATTTTCATCCATATTCCCTTCATCTATCTGGTGTTGCAGGTGTACAAAAGATCAGCTCCAGCAAACTTTCTATTTTTATTTTCTGTACCTCCAATCTATCTTTATATCATTACCAGAAAGCCGTCACAACAAAGAAATGAAATCTGAAAAGCAGCAGCCCTGCGCCTGTCATTTTACGCTACGACCATGCCGGTGTTCTGTGTAGCGTCTCAATTTTAGTGTAGGTGCTGCGAGCGAACACATGCCACGCCCAGCTCTGCTTTTTATGTTTTCTCTTTCTTTGTTTAGAAAAGGGAGCGGGCTACGCTGTGTCTATTGAGGTCAGTCTCGAACCCGTGACCTCAGGATCCTCCTGCCTCGGCATTTTTTTTGCTGGGACTACAGGCTTGAGCCGCAGAGCCCAACCCAAATTGTCTTTTGTTTTAAGGATGGAGTTTCACCATGTTGTTCGGGCGGGTTTGAAATCTCAACTTCTCGTGATTCTCCGCCTTGATTTTTGAGGCGACTGAATGACAGGCTGCCGTGAGCCACCATGCTGGGCTGTTGTAATATATTGATAAAAAGAAATCACAGAGACTATGTCGGGTGCTGCCACTCACGCAAGTAGTCTAATCACTTTGAAAGGCCAATGTGGGCGGGTCTTCTGAGGTCAGAATTTGAGGTCAGCCTGTGAATTGTGGTGAAAACCCACCTCACGTGATAAAAGAAAGAAAAAATCGAATAATAATCATACTGATGGGTGTGTGTAATTAAAACAAAACGAGGTGCCCGGAGACTCCACCCTCAGAACCGCCTTTCTTTATTACCTACAGTTTCCTATTGTCACAAAGGCTGGAGTGCAACAGTGCGAACTTTGCTTATTGCAACACCTCTTTTTTAAATTCACGTGATTGTCGTCCCAATGCCATTCAAGTAGCTGGGGTTGCAGGTGTCCACACCACCAGTTCAGGTAACTTTTATTTTTATTTTCTGAACCTCAAATCTATCTGTATTTGATTTCCACAAAGCAGTCACCATGAAGAAATAAAACTTCACAGCGGTCCGTGTCATTTTTACGCTATGACCACGCCTGCCTTCATTGTGGGGTCCCAATTTTAGTGTAGGTGCTGCCGAAGCGAGCACATGCCAAGCCCAGCTAAGATCTTTATGTATTACTGCTTTTATTTTTATTTTTATTTTTTCCTTGTTTTATTTATAGTGAGCGGGCTACCCTGTGTCCTTCGAGGCCGGCCTCGAACCCGTGAACTCAGGATCGGCCTGCCTCAGCATTCTTTGTGATGAGACTACAGGCATGAGCCCCGGAGCCCAATTCAAATTGTCTTTTTGTTTTAAAGACAGGGTTTCACCTTGTTTGTTGGGCGGGTCTCGAAGCGCAACTTCCCCTGATCCGCCTGCCTTGATTATTCAGGCGACTGAGTGACAGGCTGCTGTGAGCTACCCTACTGGGCTATTATAATGTATTCTCCAAAAAGACATCAGAGAGCCTGTAGGGGGCGCCGCCACTCGCGTAAGGAATTTAAGCACTTTGAAACGCCGAGGCGGGTGGGGGTCACATCGAGATCACGATTTCGAGGTCAGCCTGTTCATTTCTTGATGACACAGCTCACATAAAAAGAGAGAGAAAATCTAAAGGTAATCAGACTGATTAGTGTGTGTAATTGAAACAAGACGAGGTGCCCAAGACTCCACCCTCAAAACAGCCTTACTTTATTACCTACAGTTTCCCACTTGTCACCAAGGCTGGAGTGCAACCGTGCGATCTTTGCTTATTGAAACACCTGCCTTTTGGGTTCAACTGATTTTCATCCCAATTCCTTAATCTATCTGGTGTGGCAGGTGTAAGCAAGATCCGGTCTAGGTAACTTTCTATTTTTATTTTCTGTACCTACAATCTATCTTTATATCATTACCAGAAAGCCATCACAACAAAGAAATGAAATCTGAAAAGCAGCACACCTGCGCCTTTGATTTTTACGCTACGACCATGCCGGTGTTCTGTGTAGCATTGCAATTTTAGTGTAGGTGCTGCCGAAGCGAACATATGCCACGCCCAGCTCTGCTTTTTTATGTTTTCCTCTTTGTTTTGAATAGGCAGGGGGCTACACTGTGACTCTCGAGGTCAGGCTCGAACCCGTGACCTCAGGATCCTCCTGCCTCGGCATTCTTTGTGCTGGGACTACAGGCTTGAGCGGCACAGCCCAACCCAAACGGTCTTCTTGTTTTAAGGATGGAGTTTCACCATGTTGTTCGGGCGGGTTTCGAAATCTCAACTTCGTGATTCTCCCGCCTTGATTTTTGAGGCGACTGAATGACAGGCTGCCGTGAGCCACCATGCTGGGCTGTTGTAATATATTGATAAAAATGAAATCACAGAGACTATGTAGGGTGCTGCCACTCACGCAAGTAGTCTAAGCACTTTGAAAGGCCGATTTGGGCGGGTCTTCTGAGGTCAGAATTTGAGGTCAGCCTGTGAATTGTGGTGAAAACACACCTCACGTCATAAAAGAAAGAAAAAAATCGAATAATAATCATACTGATGGATCTGTGTAATTAAAACAAAACGAGGTGCCCCGAGACTCCACCCACAGAACTGCCTTTATTTATTACGTACAGTTTCCTATTGTCACAAAAGCTGGAGTGCAACAGTGCGAACTTTGCTTACTGCAACACCTCTTTTTTAAGTTCACGTGATTGTCGTCCCAATGCCATTCAAGTAGCTGGGGTTGCAGGTGTCCACGCCACCAGCTCCAGGTAACTTTTATTTTTATATTTCTGAACCTCAAATCTATCTGTATTGGATTTCCACAAAGCAGTCACCATGAAGAAATAAAACTTCACAGCGGTCCGTGTCATTTTTACGCTATGACCACGCCTGCCTTCATTGTGGGGTCCCAATTTTAGTGTAGGTGCTGCTGAAGCGAGCATATGCTAAGCTCACCTAAGATTCTTTATGTATTACTGTTTTTATTTTTATTTTTATATATTCTTTGTTTTATTTATAGTGAGCGGGCTATGCTGTGTCCTGGAAGGCCGGTCTCGAACCCGTGATCGCAGGATCCACCTGCCTCAGCATTCTTTGTGATGAGACTACAGGCATGAGCCCCGGAGCCCAATTCAAATTGTCTCTTTGTTTGAAAGACAGGGTTTCACCTGGTTTGTTGGGCGGGTCTCGAAAGTGCAACTTCCCCTTATCGGCCTGCCTTGATTATTGAGGCGACGGAATGACAGGCTGCTGTGAGCTACCGTGCCGGGCTATTATAATGTATTGTCAAAAGAGACATCAGAGAGCCTCTAGGGGCGCCGCCACTCGCGTAAGCAATTTAAGCACTTTGAAATGCCGAGGCGGGTGGGGTCACCTCGAGATCACGAGTTCGAGGTCAGCCTGTTCATTTCTGTGATGACACACCTCACATAATAAAAGAGAGAGAGAAAAAATAAAGGTAATCAGACTGATTAGTGGGTTAAATTGAAACAAAACGAGGTGCCCGAAGACTCCACCCTCAGAACCGCCTTTCTTTATTACCTACAGTTTCCCTCTTGTCACCAAGGCTGGAGTGCAACCGTGCGATCTTTGCTTATTGCAACACCTGCCTTTTGGGTTCAACTGATTTTCATCCCAATTCCCTTCATCTATCTGGTGTTGCAGGTGTACACAAGATCAGGTCCAGCTAACTTTCTATTTTTATTTTCTTGTACCTCCGAACTATCTTTATATCATTACCAGAAAGCCGTCACAACAAAGAAATGAAATATGAAAAGCAGTACCCCTGCGCCTGTCATTTTTACGCTACGACCATGCCGGTGTTCTGTGTAGCATCGCAATTTTAGTGTAGGTGCTGACGAAGCGAGCATATGCCAAGCCCAGCTAAGATTTTTATGTATTACTGTTTTATTTTTATTTTTTTGTTTTATTTATAGTGAGCGGGCTACGCTGTGTCTTTCGAGGTCAGTCTCGAACCCGTGACCTCAGGATCCTCCTGCCTCGGCATTCTTTGTGCTGGGACTACAGGCTTGAGCGGCACAGCCCAACCCAAATTGTCTTTTGTTTTAAGGATGGAGTTTCACCATGTTGGTCGGGCGGGTTTGAAATCTCAACTTCTCGTGATTCTCCGCCTTGATTTTTGAGGCGACTGAATGACAGGCTGCCGTGAGCCACCATGCTGGGCTGTTGTAATATATTGAAAAAAAAAAATCACAGAGACTATGTCGGGTGCTGCCACTCACGCAAGTAGTCTAAGCACTTTGAAAGGCCGATTTGGGCGGGTCTTCTGTGGTCACGAATTTGAGGTCAGCCTGTGAATTGTGGTGAAAACCCACCTCACGTGATAAAAGAAAGAAAAAATCGAATAATAATCATACTGATGGATCTGTGTAATTAAAACAAAACGAGGTGCCCGGAGACTCCACCCACAGAACTGCCTTTATTTATTACATACAGTTTCCTATTGTCACAAAGGCTGGAGTGCAACAGTGCGAACTTTGCTTACTGCAACACCTCTTTTTTAAATTCACGTGATTGTCGTCCCAATGCCATTCAAGTAGCTGGGGTTGCAGGTGTCCACACCACCAGCTCCAGGTAACTTTTATTTTTATATTTCTGAACCTCAAATCTATCTGTATTGGATTTCCACAAAGCAGTCACCATGAAGAAATAAAACTTCACAGCGGTCCGTGTCATTTTTACGCTATGACCACGCCTGCCTTCATTGTGGGGTCCCAATTTTAGTGTAGGTGCTGCTGAAGCGAGCATATGCCAAGCCGAGCTAAGATCCTTTATGTATTACTATATTTATTTTTATTTGTTTTTGTTTTATTTTTAGTGAGCGGGCTACGCTGTGTCCTTCGAGGCCGGTCTCGAACCCGTGAACTCAGGATCCGCCTGCCTCAGCATTCTTTGTGATGAGACTACAGGCATGAGCCCAGGAGCCCAATTCAAATTGTCTTCTTGTTTTAAAAACCTGGTTTCACTTAGTTTGTTGGGCGGGTCTCGAAGTGCAACTTCCCTGATCGCCTGCCTTGATTATTGAGGCGACGGAATGACAGGCTGCTGTGAGCTACCGTGCCGGGCTATTATAATGTATTGTCAAAAAGACATCAGAGTGCCTCTAGGGGCGCCGCCACTCGCGTAAGCAATTTAAGCACTTTGAAATGCCGAGGCGGGGGGGTCACCTCGAGATCACGACTTCGAGGTCAGCCTATTCATTTCTGTGATGACACATCTCAGATAATAAAAGAGAGAGAAAAAATAAAGGTAATCAGACTGATTAGTGTGTGTAATTGAAACAAAACGAGGTGCCCGAAGACTCCACCCTCAGAACCGCCTTTCTTTATTACCTACAGTTTCCCTCTTGTCACCAAGGCTGGAGTGCAACCGTGCGATCTTTGCTTATTGCAACACATGCCTTTTGGGTTCAACTGATTTTCATCCCAATTCCTTCATCTATCTGGTGTTCCAGGTGTACAAAGATCAGGTCCAGCTAACTTTCTATTTTTATTTTCTGTACCTCCAATCTGTCTTTATATCATTACCAGAAAGCCGTCACAACAAAGAAATGAAATACGAAAAGCAGCAGCCCTGCGCCTGTCATTTTCACGCTACCACCATGCCGGTGTTTTGTGTAGCATTGCAATTTTAGTGTAGGTGCTGCCGTAGCGAGCACATGCCAAGCCCAGCTCAGATTCTTTATGTATTACTGTTTTATTTTTATTTTTATTTTCCTGTTTTATTTATAGTGAGCGGGCTACGCTGTGTCCTTCGAGGTCAGGCTCGAACCCGTGACCTCAGGATCCTCCTGCCTCGGCATTCTTTTTGCTGGGACTACAGGCTTGAGCGGCACAGCCCAACCCAAATTGTCTTTTTGTTTTAAGGATGGAGTTTCACCATGTTGTTCGGGCGGGTTTCGAAATCTCAACTTCTCGTGATTCTCCCGCCTTGATTTTTGAGGCGACTGAATGACAGGCTGCCGTGAGCCACCATGCTGGGCTGTTATAATATATTGATAAAAATGAAATCACAGAGACTATGTAGGGTGCTGCCACTCACGCAAGTAGTCTAAGCACTTTGAAAGGCCGATTTGGGCGGGTCTTCTGAGGTCACGAATTTGAGGTCAGCCTGTGAATTGTGGTGAAAACACACCTCACGTGATAAAAGAAAGAAAAAAATCGAATAATAATCATACTGATGGGTGTGTGTAATTAGAACAAAACGAGGTTCCCGGAGACTCCACCCACAGAACTGCCTTTATTTATTACGTACAGTTTCCCTATTGTCACAAAGGCTGGAGTGCAACAGTGCGAACTTTGCTTATTGCAACACCTCTTTTTTAAATTCACGTGATTGTCGTCCCAATGCCATTCAAGTAGCTGGGGTTGCAGGTGTCCACACCACCAGTTCCAGGTAACTTTTATTTTTATTTTCTGAACCTCAAATCTATCTGTATTTGATTTCCACAAAGCAGTCACCATGAAGAAATAGAACTTCACAGCAGTGCGTGTCATTTTTACACTATGACCACGCCTGCCTTCATTGTGGCGTCCCAATTTTAGTGTAGGTGCTGCCGAAGCGAGCACATGCCAAGCCCAGCTAAGATCTTTATGTATTACTGTTTTTATTTTTATTTTTATTTTTTTTGTTTTATTTATAGTGAGCGGGCTACGCTGTGTCCTTCGAGGCCGGTCTCGAACCCGTGAACTCAGGATCCGCCTGCCTCAGCATTCTTTGTGATGAGACTACAGGCATGAGCCCCGGAGCCCAATTCAAATTGTCTTTTGTTTTAAAGACAGGGTTTCACCTGTTTGTTGGGCGGGTCTCGAAGCGCAACTTCCCTGATCGGCCTGCCTTGATTATTGAGGCGACTGAATGACAGGCTGCTGTGAGCTACCGTACTGGGCTATTATAATGTATTCTCAAAAAAGACATCAGAGAGCCTGTAGGGGGCGCCGCCACTCGCGTAAGGAATTTAAGCACTTTGAAACGCCGAGGCGGGTGGGGTCACATCGAGATCACGATTTCGAGGTCAGCCTGTTCATTTCTTGATGACACAGCTCACATAAAAAGAGAGAGAAAATCTAAAGGTAATCAGACTGATTAGTGTGTGTAATTGAAACAAAACGAGGTGCCGAAGACTCCACCCTCAAAACAGCCTTACTTTATTACCTACAGTTTCCCTCTTGTCACCAAGGCTGGAGTGCAACCGTGCGATCTTTGCTTATTGCAACACCTGCCTTTTGGGTTCAACTGATTTTCATCCCAATTCCTTCATCTATCTGGTGTGGCAGGTGTAAGCAAGATCCGGTCTAGGTAACTTTCTATTTTTATTTTCTGTACCTCCAATCTATCTTTATATCATTACCAGAAAGCCATCACAACAAAGAAATGAAATCTGAAAAGCAGCACACCTGCGCCTGTGATTTTTACGCTACGACCATGCCGGTGTTCTGTGTAGCATTGCAATTTTAGTGTAGGTGCTGCCGAAGCGAACATATGCCACGCCCAGCTCTGCTTTTTTATGTTTTCCTCTTTGTTTTGAATAGGCAGGGGGCTACACTGTGACTCTCGAGGTCAGTCTCGAACCCGTGACCTCAGGATCCTCCTGCCTCGGCATTCTTTGTGCTGGGACTACAGGCTTGAGCCGCAGAGCCCAACCCAAATTGTCTTTTGTTTTAAGGATGGAGTTTCACCATGTTGTTCGGGCGGGTTTCGAAATCTCAACTTCTCGTGATTCTCCCGCCTTGATTTTTGAGGCGACTGAATGACAGGCTGCCGTGAGCCACCATGCTGGGCTGTTGTAATATATTGATAAAAAGAAATCACAGAGACTATGTAGGGTGCTGCCACTCACGCAAGTAGTCTAAGCACTTTGAAAGGCCGATTTGGGCGGGTCTTCTGTGGTCACGAATTTGAGGTCAGCCTGTGAATTGTGGTGAAAACACACCTCACGTCATAAAAGAAAGAAAAAAATCGAATAATAATCATACTGATGGATCTGTGTAATTAAAACAAAACGAGGTGCCCCGAGACTCCACCCACAGAACTGCCTTTATTTATTACGTACAGTTTCCTATTGTCACAAAAGCTGGAGTGCAACAGTGCGAACTTTGCTTACTGCAACACCTCTTTTTTAAGTTCACGTGATTGTCGT
This sequence comes from Saguinus midas, assembly GCA_021498475.1. Taxonomy (NCBI): domain Eukaryota; kingdom Metazoa; phylum Chordata; class Mammalia; order Primates; family Cebidae; genus Saguinus; species Saguinus midas. The sequence continues at coordinate 455,418 of CM038410.1, read as the reverse complement.
CCCAATGCCATTCAAGTAGCTGGGGTTGCAGGTGTCCACGCCACCAGCTCCAGGTAACATTTATTTTCATATTTCTGAACCTCAAATCTATCTGTATTTGATTTCCACAAAGCAGTCACCATGAAGAAATAAAACTTCACAGCGGTCCGTGTCATTTTTAGGCTATGACCACGCCTGCCTTCATTTTGGGGTCCCAATTTTAGTGTAGGTGCTGCTGAAGCGAGCATATGCCAAGCCGAGCTAAGATCCTTTATGTATTACTATATTTATTTTTATTTGTTTTTGTTTTATTTATAGTGAGCGGGCTACGCTGTGTCCTTCGAGGCCGGTCTCGAACCCGTGAACTCAGGATCCACCTGCCTCAGCATTCTTTGTGATGAGACTACAGGCATGAGCCCCGGAGCCCAATTCAAATTGTCTCTTTGTTTGAAAGACAGGGTTTCACCTGGTTTGTTGGGCGGGTCTCGAAAGTGCAACTTCCCCTGATCGGCCTGCCTTGATTATTGAGGCGACTGAATGACAGGCTGCTGTGAGCTACCCTGCCGAGGTATTATAATGTATTGTCAAGAAAGACAAGAGAGAGCCTCTAGGGGGCGCCGCCACTCGCCCAAGCAATTTAAGCACTTTGAAATGCCGAGGCTGGAAGGTCACCTCGAGATCACGATTTCGAGGTCAGCCTATTCATTTCTCTGATGACACGTCTCAGATAATAAAAGAGAGAGAGAAAAAATTAAATGTAATCAGACTGATTAGTGTGTGTAATTGAAACAAAACGAGGTGCCTGGAGACTCCACCCTCAGAAACGCCTTTCTTTATTACCTACAGTTTTCCTATTGTCACAAAGGCTGGAGTGCAACAGTGTGAACTTTGCTTATTGCAACACCTCTTTTTTAAATTCTCGTGATTGTCGTCCCAATGCCGTTCAAGTAGCTGGGGTTGCAGGTGTCCACGCCACCAGCTCCAGGTAACTTTTATTTTTATTTTCTGAACCTCAAATCTATCTGTATTTGATTTCCACAAAGCAGTCACCATGAAAAAATAAAACTTCACAGCGTTGCGTGTCATTTTTTCCCTATGATCACGCCAGCCATCATTGTGGCGTCTCTATTTTAGTGTAGGTGCTGCCGAAGGGAGCACAGGCAAAGCCCAGCTCAGATTTCTTATGTATTAGTGTTTTTATTTCTATTTTTATCTTTTTGTTTTATTTATAGTGAGGAGGCTACGCTGTGTCCTTCGAGGCCGGTCTCGAACCCGTGAACTCAGGATCCACCTGCCTCAGCATTCTTTGTGATGAGACTACAGGCATGAGCCCCGGAGCCCAATTCAAATTGTCTCTTTGTTTGAAAGACAGGGTTTCACCTGGTTTGTTGGGCGGGTCTCGAAAGTGCAACTTCCCTGATCCGCCTGCCTTGATTATTCAGGCGACTGAATGACAGGCTGCTGTGAGCTACCCTGCCGAGGTATTATAATGTATTGTCAAGAAAGACAAGAGAGAGCCTCTAGGGGGCGCCGCCACTCGCCCAAGCAATTTAAGCACTTTGAAATGCCGAGGCTGGAAGGTCACCTCGAGATCACGATTTCGAGGTCAGCCTATTCATTTCTCTGATGACACGTCTCAGATAATAAAAGAGAGAGAGAAAAAATTAAAGGTAATCAGACTGATTAGTGTGTGTAATTGAAACAAAACGAGGTGCCGAAGACTCCACCCTCAGAACCGCCTTTCTTTATTACCTACAGTTTCCTCTTGTCACCAAGGCTGGAGTGCAGCAGTGCGATCCTTGCTTATTGCAACACCTGCCTTTTGGGTTCAACTGATTTTCATCCCAATTCCTTCATCTATCTGGTGTTCCAGGTGTACAAAAGATCAGCTCCAGCAAACTTTCTATTTTTATTTTTCTGTACCTCCAATCTATCTTTATATCATTACCAGAAAGCCATCACAACAAAGAAATGAAATACGAAAAGCAGCACCCTGCGCCTGTCATTTTCACGCCACGACCATGCCGGTGTTCTGTGTAGCATTGCAATTTTAGTGTAGGTGCTGCTGAAGCGAGCATATGCCAAGCCCAGCTAAGATTTTATGTATTACTGCTTTTATTTTTATTTTTATTTTTTTTGTTTTATTTATAGTGAGCGGGCTACGCTGTGTCTTCGAGGTCAGTCTCGAACCCGTGACCTCAGGATCCTCCTGCCTCGGCATTCTTTGTGCTGGGACTACAGGCTTGAGCCGCAGAGCCCAACCCATATTGTCTTTTGTTTTAAGGATGGAGTTTCACCATGTTGTTCGGGCGGGTTTGAAATCTCAACTTCTCGTGATTCTCCCGCCTTGATTTTTGAGGCGACTGAATGACAGGCTGCCGTGAGCCACCATGCTGGGCTGTTATAATATATTGATAAAAAAGAAATCACAGAGACTATGTCGGGTGCTGCCACTCACGCAAGTAGTCTAAGCACTTTGAAAGGCCAATGTGGGCGGGTCTTCTGAGGTCACGAATTTGAGGTCAGCCTGTGAATTGTGGTGAAAACCCACCTCACGTGATAAAAGAAAGAAAAAATCGAATAATAATCATACTGATGGATCTGTGTAATTAAAACAAAAGGAGGTGCCCGGAGACTCCACCCACAGAACTGCCTTTATTTATTACGTACAGTTTCCTATTGTCACAAAGGCTGGAGTGCAACAGTGCGAACTTTGCTTACTGCAACACCTCTTTTTGAAATTCACGTGATTGTCGTCCCAATGCCATTCAAGTAGCTGGGGTTGCAGGTGTCCACCCCACCAGCTCCAGGTAACTTTTATTTTTATTTTTCTGATCATCAAATCTATCTGTATTTGATTTCCACAAAGCAGTCACCATAAAGAAATAAAACTTCACAGCAGTGCGTGTCATTTTTACGCTATGACCACACCTGCCTTCATTGTGGTCTCCCAATTATAGTGTAGGTGCTGCCGAAGCGTGCACATGCCAAGCCCAGCTAAGATTTTATGTATTACTGCTTTTATTTTTATTTTTATTTTTTGTTTGTTTTATTTATAGTGAGCGTCCTACGCTGTGTCCTTCGAGGCCGGTCTCGAACCCGTGAACTCAGGATCCGCCTGCCTCAGCATTCTTTGTGATGAGACTACAGGCATGAGCCCAGGAGCCCAATTCAAATTGTCTTCTTGTTTTAAAAACCTGGTTTCACTTAGTTTGTTGGGCGGGTCTCGAAAGCGCAACTTCCCCTTATTGGCCTGCCTTGATTATTGAGGCGACTGAATGACAGGCTGCTGTGAGCTACCGTGCTGGGCTATTATAATGTATTGTCAAAAAGACATCAGAGAGCCTGTAGGGGCGCCGCCACTCGCGTAAGCAATTTAAGCACTTTGAAACGCCGAGGCGGGTGGGGTCACATCGAGATCACGATTTCGAGGTCAGCCTGTTCATTTCTTGATGACACAGCTCACATAATAAAAGAGAGAGAAAATCTAAAGGTAATCAGACTGATTAGTGTGTGTAATTGAAACAAAACGAGGTGCCCAAGACTCCACCCTCAGAACAGCCTTTCTTTATTACCTACAGTTTCCTCTTGTCACCAAGGCTGGAGTGCAACAGTGCGATCTTTGCTTATTGCAACACCTGCCTTTTGGGTTCAACTGATTTTCATCCCAATTCCTTCATCTATCTGGTGTGGCAGGTGTAAGCAAGATCCGGTCTAGGTAACTTTCTATTTTTATTTTTCTGTACCTCAATCTATCTTTATATCATTACCAGAAAGCCATCACAACAAAGAAATGAAATACGAAAAGCAGCACCCTGCGCCTGTCATTTTCACGCCACGACCATGCCGGTGTTCTGTGTAGCATTGCAATTTTAGTGTAGGTGCTGCTGAAGCGAGCATATGCCAAGCCCAGCTAAGATTTTATGTATTACTGCTTTTATTTTTATTTTTATTTTTATTTTTTTTGTTTTATTTATAGGGAGCGGGCTACGCTGTGTCTTCGAGGTCAGTCTCGAACCCGTGACCTCAGTATCCTCCTGCCTCGGCATTCTTTGTGCTGGGACTACAGGCTTGAGCCGCAGAGCCCAACCCAAATTGTCTTTTGTTTTAAGGATGGAGTTTCACCATGTTGTTCGGGCGGGTTTTGAAATCTCAACTTCTCGTGATTCTCCGCCTTGATTTTTGAGGCGACTGAATGACAGGCTGCCGTGAGCCACCATGCTGGGCTGTTGTAATATATTGATAAAAAGAAATCACAGAGACTATGTCGGGTGCTGCCACTCACGCAAGTAGTCTAAGCACTTTGAAAGGCCAATGTGGGCGGGTCTTCTGAGGTCAAGAATTTGAGGTCAGCCTGTGAATTATGGTGAAAACCCACCTCACGTGATAAAAGAAAGAAAAAATCGAATAATAATCATACTGATGGATCTGTGTAATTAAAACAAAACGAGGTGCCCGGAGACTCAACCCACAGAACTGCCTTTATTTATTACGTACAGTTTCCTATTGTCACAAAGGCTGGAGTGCAACAGTGCGAACTTTGCTTATTGCAACACCTCTTTTTAAGTTCACGTGATTGTCGTCCCAATGCCATTCAAGTAGCTGGGGTTGCAGGTGTCCACACCACCAGTTCCAGGTAACTTTTATTTTTATTTTCTGAACCTCAAATCTATCTGCATTTGATTTCCACAAAGCAGTCACCATGAAGAAATAAAACTTCACAGCGGTCCGTGTCATTTTACGCTATGACCACGCCTGCCTTCATTTTGGGGTCCCAATTTTAGTGTAGGTGCTGCCGAAGCGAGCACATGCCAAGCCCAGCTAAGATCCTTTATGTATTACTATATTTATTTTTATTTTTTGTTTGTTTTATTTATAGTGAGCGGGCTACGCTGTGTCCTTCGAGGCCGGTCTCGAACCCGTGACCTCAGGATCCGCCTGCCTCAGCATTCTTTGTGATGAGACTACAGGCATGAGCCCCGGAGCCCAATTCAAATTGTCTTTTGTTTTAAAGACAGGGTTTCACCTGGTTTGTTGGGCGGGTCTCGAAAGTGCAACTTCCCCTGATCCGCCTGCCTTGATTATTCAGGCGACTGAATGACAGGCTGCTGTGAGCTACCGTGCCGGGCTATTATAATGTATTGTCAAAAAGACATCAGAGAGCCTCTAGGGGCGCCGCCACTCGCGTAAGCAATTTAAGCACTTTGAAATGCCGAGGCTGGAAGGTCACCTCGAGATCACGATTTCGAGGTCAGCCTGTGCATTTCTGTGATGACACACCTCACATAATAAAAGAGAGAGAGAAAAAGTAAAGGTAGTCAGACTGATTAGTGTGTTTAATTGAAACAAAACGAGGTGCCCAAGACTCCACCCTCAGAACCGCCTTTCTTTATTACCTACAGTTTCCTCTTGTCACCAAGGCTGGAGTGCAACCGTGCGATCTTTGCTTATTGCAACACCTGCCTTTTGGGTTCAACTGATTTTCATCCCAATTCCTTCATCTATCTGGTGTTCCAGGTGTACAAAAGATCAGCTCCAGCAAACTTTCTATTTTTATTTTTCTGTACCTCCAATCTATCTTTATATCATTACCAGAAAGCCATCACAACAAAGAAATGAAATACGAAAAGCAGCACACCTGCGCCTGTCATTTTACGCCACGACCATGCCGGTGTTCTGTGTAGCATTGCAATTTTAGTGTAGGTGCTGCGAAGCGAACACATGCCACGCCCAGCTCTGCTTTTTATGTTTTTCTTTCTTTGTTTTGAATAGGGAGCGGGCTACACTGTGACTCTCGAGGTCAGTCTCGAACCCGTGACCTCAGGATCCTCCTGCCTCGGCATTCTTTGTGCTGGGACTACAGGCTTGAGCCGCAGAGCCCAACCCAAATTGTCTTTTGTTTTAAGGATGGAGTTTCACCATGTTGTTCGGGCGGGTTTGAAATCTCAACTTCTCGTGATTCTCCGCCTTGATTTTTGAGGCGACTGAATGACAGGCTGCCGTGAGCCACCATGCTGGGCTGTTGTAATATATTGATAAAAAGAAATCACAGAGACTATGTCGGGTGCTGCCACTCAAGCAAGTAGTCTAAGCACTTTGAAAGGCCGATGTGGGCGGGTCTTCTGAGGTCAAGAATTTGAGGTCAGCCTGTGAATTGTGGTGAAAACCCACCTCACGTGATAAAAGAAAGAAAAAATCGAATAATAATCATACTGATGGATCTGTGTAATTAAAACAAAACGAGGTGCCCGAGACTCCACCCACAGAACTGCCTTTATTTATTACTTACAGTTTCCTATTGTCACAAAGGCTGGAGTGCAACAGTGCGAACTTTGCTTATTGCAACACCTCTTTTTTAAATTCACGTGATTGTCGTCCCAATGCCATTCAAGTAGCTGGGGTTGCAGGTGTCCACACCACCAGTTCCAGGTAACTTTTATTTTTATTTTTCTGAACCTCAAATCTATCTGTATTTGATTTCCACAAAGCAGTCACCATGAAGAAATAAAACTTCACAGCAGTGCGTGTCATTTTTACGCTATGACCACACCTGCCTTCATTGTGGTATCCCAATTTTAGTGTAGGTGCTGCCGAAGCGAGCACATGCCAAGCCCAGCTAAGATCTTTATGTATTTCTATATTTATTTTTATTTTTTGTTTGTTTTATTTATAGTGAGCGTGCTATGCTGTGTCCTTCAAGGCCGGTCTCAAACCCGTGAACTCAGGATCCGCCTGCCTCAGCATTCTTTGTGATGAGACTACAGGCATGAGCCCCGGAGCCCAATTCAAATTGTCTTTTTGTTTGAAAGACAGGGTTTCACCTGGTTTGTTGGGCGGGTCTCGAAAGTGCAACTTCCCCTGATCCGCCTGCCTTGATTATTGAGGCGACTGAATGACAGGCTGCTGTGAGCTACCATACTGGGCTATTATAATGTATTCTCAAAAAAGACATCAGAGAGCCTCTAGGGGCGCCGCCACTCGCCTAAGCAATTTAAGCACTTTGAAATGCCGAGGCTGGAAGGTCACCTCGAGATCACGATTTCGAGGTCAGCCTGTGCATTTCTGTAATGACACACCTCACATAATAAAAGAGAGAGAGAAAAAGTATAGGTAGTCAGACTGATTAGTGGGTTAAATTGAAACAAAACGAGGTGCCCGAAGACTCCACCCTCAGAACCGCCTTTCTTTATTACCTACAGTTTCCCTCTTGTCACCAAGGCTGAAGTGCACCCATGTTATCTTTGCTTATTGCAACACCTGCCTTTTGGGTTCAACTGATTTTCATCCATATTCCCTTCATCTATCTGGTGTTCCAGGTGTACAAAAGATCAGCTCCAGGTAACTTTCTATTTTTATTTTTCTGTACCTCCAATCTATCTTTATATCATTACCAGAAAGCCATCACAACAAAGAAATGAAATACGAAAAGCAGCACACCTGCGCCTGTCATTTTACGCCACGACCATGCCGGTGTTCTGTGTAGCATTGCAATTTTAGTGTAGGTGCTGCCGAAGCGAACACATGCCACGCCCAGCTCTGCTTTTTTATGTTTTTCTCTTTCTTTGTTTTGAATAGGGAGCGGGCTACGCTGTGTCTTTCGAGGTCAGTCTCGAACCCGTGACCTCAGGATTCTCCTGCCTCGGCATTCTTTGTGCTGGAACTACAGGCTTGAGCCGCGAAGCCCAACGCATTTTGTCTTTTTGTTTTAAGGATGGAGTTTCACCATGTTGTTCGGGCGGGTTTCGAAATCGCAACTTCTCGTGATTCTCCCGCCTTGATTTTTGAGGCGACTGAATGACAGGCTGCCGTGAGCCACCATGCTGGGCTGTTATAATATATTGATAAAAAGAAATCACAGAGACTATGTCGGGTGCTGCCACTCACGCAAGTAGTCTAAGCACTTTGAAAGGCAAATGTGGGCGGGTCTTCTGAGGTCACGAATTTGAGGTCAGCCTGTGAATTGTGGTGAAAACACACCTCACGTGATAAAAGAAAGAAAAAATCGAATAATAATCATACTGATGGGTGTGTGTAATTAAAACAAAACGAGGTGCCCGGAGACTCCACCCACAGAACTGCCTTTATTTATTACGTACAGTTTCCTATTGTCACAAAGGCTGGAGTGCAACAGTGCGAACTTTGCTTATTGCAACACCTCTTTTTTAAATTCACGTGATTGTCGTCCCAATGCCATTCAAGTAGCTGGGGTTGCAGGTGTCCACACCACCAGTTCCAGGTAACTTTTATTTTTATTTTCTGAACCTCAAATCTATCTGCATTTGATTTCCACAAAGCAGTCACCATGAAGAAATAAAACTTCACAGCGGTCCGTGTCATTTTTACGCTATGACCACGCCTGCTTTCATTGTGTCATCCCAATTTTAGTGATGGTGCTGCCAAAGCGAGCACATGCCAAGCCCAGCTAAGATCTTTATGTATTTCTGTTTTTATTTTTATTTTTATTTTTTCCTTGTTTTATTTATAGTGAGCGGGCTACCCTGTGTCCTTCGAGGCCGGCCTCGAACCCGTGAACTCAGGATCCGCCTGCCTCAGCATTCTTTGTGATGAGACTACAGGCATGAGCCCCGCAGCCCAATTAAAATTGTCTTTTTGTTTGAAAGACAGGGTTTCACCTGGTTTGTTGGGCGGTTTTCGAAAGTGCAACTTCCCCTGACCCGCCTGCCTTGATTATTGAGGCGACTGAATGACAGGCTGCTGTGTGCTACCGTACTGGGCTATTATAATGTATTCTCAAAAAAGACATCCGAGAGCCTGTAGGGGGCGCCGCCACTCGCCCAAGCAATTTAAGCACTTTGAAATGCCGAGGTGGAAGGTCACCTCGAGATCACGATTCGAGGTCAGCCTATTCATTTCTTGATGACACAGCTCACATAATAAAAGAGAGAGAGAAAATTAAATGTAATCAGACTGATTAGTGTGTGTAATTGAAACAAAACGAGGTGCCGAAGACTCCACCCTCAGAACCGCCTTTCTTTATTACCTACAGTTTCCTCTTGTCACCAAGGCTGGAGTGCAGCAGTGCGATCCTTGCTTATTGCAACACCTGCCTTTTGGGTTCAACTGATTTTCATCCATATTGCCTTCATCTCTCTGGTGTTCCAGGTGTACAAAAGATCAGCTCCAGCAAACTTTCTATTTTTATTTTTCTGTACCTCCAATCTATCTTTATATCATTACCAGAAAGCCGTCACAACAAAGAAATGAAATACGAAAAGCAGCAGCCCTGCGCCTGTCATTTTCACGCTACCACCATGCCGGTGTTCTGTGTAGCGTCTCAATTTTAGTGTAGGTGCTGCGAAGCGAACACATGCCACGCCCAGCTCAGCTTTTTTATGTTTTCTCTTTCTTTGTTTTGAAAAAGGAGCGGGCTACGCTGTGTCTTTCGAGGTCAGTCTCGAACCCGTGAACTCAGGATCCGCCTGCCTCAGCATTCTTTGTGATGAGACTACAGGCTTGAGCCCAGAGCCCAACCCAAATTGTCTTTTGTTTTAAGGATGGAGTTTCACCATGCTGGTCGGGCGGGTTTCGAAATCGCAACTTCTCGTGATTCTCCCGCCTTGATTTTTGAGGCGACTGAATGACAGGCTGCCGTGGGCCACCATGCTGGGCTGTTATAATATATTGATAAAAAAGAAATCACAGAGACTATGTCGGGTGCTGCCACTCACGCAAGTAGTCTAATCACTTTGAAAGGCCGATGTGGGCGGGTCTTCTGAGGTCACGAATTTGAGGTCAGCCTGTGAATTGTGGTGAAAACCCACCTCACGTGATAAAAGAAAGAAAAAATCGAATAATAATCATAGTGATGGGTGTGTGTAATTAAAACAAAACGAGGTGCCCGGAGACTCAACCCACAGAACTGCCTTTATTTATTACTTACTGTTTCCCTATTATCACAAAGGCTGGAGTTCAACAGTGCGAACTTTGCTTATTGCAACACCTCTTTTTTAAATTCACGTGATTGTCGTCCCAATGCCATTCAAGTAGCCGGGGTTGCAGGTGTCCACACCACCAGTTCCAGGTTACTTTTATTTTTATTTTTCTGAACCTCAAATCTATCTGCATTTGATTTCCCCAAAGCAGTCACCATAAAGAAATAAAGCTTCACAGCAGTGCGTTTCATTTTTACGCTATGAGCACACCTGCCTTCATTGTGGTGTCCCAATTATAGTGTAGGTGCTGCCGAAGCATGCACATACCAAGCCCAGCTAAGATTTCGTATGTATTACTGCTTTTATTTTTATTTTTATTTTTTCCTTGTTTTATTTATAGTGAGCGGGCTACCCTGTGTCCTTCGAGGCCGGCCTCGAACCCGTGAACTCAGGATCGGCCTGCCTCAGCATTCTTTGTGATGAGACTACAGGCATGAGCCCCGGAGCCCAATTCAAATTGTCTTTTTGTTTTAAAGACAGGGTTTCACCTTGTTTGTTGGGCGGGTCTCGAAAGCGCAACTTCCCCTGATCCGCCTGCCTTGATTATTCAGGCGACTGAGTGACAGGCTGCTGTGAGCTACCCTACTGGGCTATTATAATGTATTCTCCAAAAAGACATCAGAGAGCCTGTAGGGGGCGCCGCCACTCGCGTAAGGAATTTAAGCACTTTGAAACGCCGAGGCGGGTGGGGGTCACATCGAGATCACGAGTACGAGGTCAGCCTGTTCATTTCTTGATGACACATCTCAGATAATAAAAGAGAGAGAGAAAAAAATAAATGTAATCAGACTGATTAGTGTGTGTAATTGAAACAAAACGAGGTGCCCGAAGACTCCACCCTCAGAACCGCCTTTCTTTATTACCTACAGTTTCCCTCTTGTCACCATTTCTGGAATGCAGCAGTTCGATCCTTGCTTATTGCAACACCTGCCTTTTGGGTTCAACTGATTTTCATCCATATTGCCTTCATCTCTCTGGTGTTCCAGGTGTACAAAAGATCAGCTCCAGCAAACTTTCTATTTTTATTTTTCTGTACCTCCAATCTATCTTTATATCATTACCAGAAAGCCGTCACAACAAAGAAATGAAGTACAAAAAGCAGCACCCCTGCGCCTGTCATTTTTACGCTACGACCATGCGGGTGTTCTGTGTAGCATTGCAATTTTAGTGTAGGTGCTGCGAAGCGAACACATGCCACGCCCAGCTCTGCTTTTTATGTTTTCTCTTTGTTTTGAATAGGCAGGGGCTACGCTGTGTCTTTCGAGGTTAGTCTCGAACACGTGACCGCAGTATCCTCCTGCCTCGGCATTCTTTGTGCTGGGACTACAGGCTTGAGCCCAGAGCCCAACCCAAATTGTCTTTTGTTGTAAGGATGGAGTTTCACCATGCTGGTCGGGCGGGTTTCGAAATCGCAACTTCTCGTGATTCTCCCGCCTTGATTTTTGAGGCGACTGAATGACAGGCTGCCGTGAGCCACAATGCTGGGCGGTTATAATATATTGATAAAAAAGAAATCACAGAGACTATGTCGGGTGCTGCCACTCACGCAAGTAGTCTAATCACTTTGAAAGGCCGATGTGGGCGGGTCTTCTGAGGTCACGAATTTGAGGTCAGCCTGTGAATTGTGGTGAAAACCCACCTCACGTGATAAAAGAAAGAAAAAATCGAATAATAATCATACTGATGGATCTGTGTAATTAAAACAAAACAAGGTGCCCGGAGACTCCACCCACAGAACTGCCTTTATTTATTACATACAGTTTCCTATTGTCACAAAGGCTAGAGTGCAACAGTGCGAACTTTGCTTATTGCAACACCTCTTTTTTAAATTCACGTGATTGTCGTCCCAATGCCATTCAAGTAGCCGGGGTTGCAGGTGTCCACACCACCAGTTCCAGGTTACTTTTATTTTTATTTTTCTGAACCTCAAATCTATCTGCATTTGATTTCCCAAAGCAGTCACCATGAAGAAATAAAACTTCACAGCGGTCCGTGTCATTTTACGCTATGACCACGCCTGCCTTCATTTTGGGGTCCCAATTTTAGTGTAGGTGCTGCTGAAGCGAGCATATGCCAAGCCCAGCTAAGATTTTATGTATTACTATATTTATTTTTATTTTTTGTTTGTTTTATTTATAGTGAGCGTGCTACGCTGTGTCCTTCGAGGCCGGTCTCGAACCCGTGAACTCAGGATCCGCCTGCCTCAGCATTCTTTGTGATGAGACTACAGGCATGAGCCCCGGAGCCCAATTCAAATTGTCTTTTGTTTTAAAGACAGGGTTTCACCTTGTTTGTTGGGCGGGTCTCGAAGTGCAACTTCCCTGATCCGCCTGCCTTGATTATTCAGGCGACTGAATGACAGGCTGCTGTGAGCTACCCTACTGGGCTATTATAATGTATTGTCAAAAAGACATCAGAGAGCCTGTAGGGGCGCCGCCACTCGCCCAAGCAATTTAAGCACTTTGAAATGCCGAGGTGGAAGGTCACCTCGAGATCACGAGTTCGAGGTCAGCCTGTTCATTTCTGTGATGACACACCTCACATAATAAAAGAGAGAGAGAAAAAATAAAGGTAATCAGACTGATTAGTGTGTGTAATTGAAACAAAACGAGGTGCCCAAGACTCCACCCTCAGAACCGCCTTTCTTTATTACCTACAGTTTCCCTCTTGTCACCAAGGCTGGAGTGCAGCCGTGCGATCTTTGCTTATTGCAACACGTGCCTTTTGGGTTCAACTGATTTTCATCCCAATTCCTTAATCTATCTGGTGTTCCAGGTGTACAAAGATCAGCTCCAGCTAACTTTCTATTTTTATTTTTCTGTACCTCCAATCTATCTTTATATCATTACCAGAAAGCCGTCACAACAAAGAAATGAAATACGAAAAGCAGCACCCCTGCGCCTGTCATTTTTACGCTACGACCATGCCGGTGTTCTGTGTAGCATCGCAATTTTAGTGTAGGTGCTGCCGAAGCGAACACATGCCACGCCCAGCTCTGCTTTTTTATGTTTTTCTCTTTCTTTGTTTTGAATAGGGAGCGGGCTACGCTGTGTCTTTCGAGGTCAGTCTCGAACCCGTGACCTCAGGATCCTCCTGCCTCGGCATTCTTTGTGCTGGGACTACAGGCTTGAGCCACAGAGCCCAACCCAAATTGTCTTTTTGTTTTAAGGATGGAGTTTCACCATGTTGGTCGGGCGGGTTTCGAAATCGCAACTTCTCGTGATTCTCCCGCCTTGATTTTTGAGGCGACTGAATGACAGGCTGCCGTGAGCCACCATGCTGGGCTGTTATAATATATTGATAAAAAAGAAATCACAGAGACTATGTCGGGTGCTGCCACTCACGCAAGTAGTCTAAGCACTTTGAAAGGCCGATGTGGGCGGGTCTTCTGAGGTCACGAATTTGAGGTCAGCCTGTGAATTGTGGTGAAAACCCACCTCACGTGATAAAAGAAAGAAAAAATCGAATAATAATCATACTGATGGATCTGTGTAATTAAAACAAAACGAGGTGCCCGGAGACTCCACCCACAGAACTGCCTTTATTTATTACATACAGTTTCCTATTGTCACAAAGGCTGGAGTGCAACAGTGCGAACTTTGCTTACTGCAACACCTCTTTTTTAAATTCACGTGATTGTCGTCCCAATGCCATTCAAGTAGCTGGGGTTGCAGGTGTCCACACCACCAGCTCCAGGTAACTTTTATTTTTATATTTCTGAACCTCAAATCTATCTGTATTGGATTTCCACAAAGCAGTCACCATGAAGAAATAAAACTTCACAGCGGTCCGTGTCATTTTTACGCTATGACCACGCCTGCCTTCATTGTGGGGTCCCAATTTTAGTGTAGGTGCTGCTGAAGCGAGCATATGCCAAGCCCAGCTAAGATCTTTATGTATTTCTGTTTTTATTTTTATTTTTATTTTTTCCTTGTTTTATTTATAGTGAGCGGGCTACCCTGTGTCCTTCGAGGCCGGTCTCGAACCCGTGAACTCAGGATCCGCCTGCCTCAGCATTCTTTGTGATGAGACTACAGGCATGAGCCCCGGAGCCCAATTCAAATTGTCTTTTTGTTTTAAAGACAGGGTTTCACCTGGTTTGTTGGGCGGGTCTCGAAAGCGCAACTTCCCCTGATCCGCCTGCCTTGATTATTGAGGCGACTGAATGACAGGCTGCTGTGAGCTACCGTTCTGGACTATTATAATGTATTGTCAAAAAAGACATCAGAGAGCCTCTAGGGGGCGCCGCCACTCGCGTAAGCAATTTAAGCACTTTGAAATGCCGAGGCGGGGGGGTCACCTCGAGATCACGAGTTCGAGGTCAGCCTGTTCATTTCTGTGATGACACACCTCACATAATAAAAGAGAGAGAAAAATAAAGGTAATCAGACTGATTAGTGTGTGTAATTGAAACAAAACGAGGTGCCCGAAGACTCCACCCTCAGAACCGCCTTTCTTTATTACCTACAGTTTCCTCTTGTCACCAAGGCTGGAGTGCAGCAGTGCGATCTTTGCTTATTGCAACACCTGCCTTTTGGGTTCAACTGATTTTCATCCCAATTCCCTTCATCTATCTGGTGTTGCAGGTGTACACAAGATCAGGTCCAGCTAACTTTCTATTTTTATTTTTCTGTACCTCCAATCTATCTTTATATCATTACCAGAAAGCCGTCACAACAAAGAAATGAAATACGAAAAGCAGCACCCCTGCGCCTGTCATTTTCACGCCACGACCATGCCGGTGTTCTGTGTAGCATTGCAATTTTAGTGTAGGTGCTGCGAAGCGAACATATGCCACGCCCAGCTCTGCTTTTTATGTTTTCTTCTTTGTTTTGAATAGGAGCGGGCTACGCTGTGTCTTTCGAGGACAGTCTCGAACCCGTGACCTCAGAATCCTCCTGCCTCGGCATTCTTTGTGCTGTGACTACAGGATTGAGCCGCAGAGCCCAACCCAAATTGTCTTTTGTTTTAAGGATGGAGTTTCACCATGTGGATCGGGCGGGTTTTGAAAACTCAACTTCTCGTGATTCTCCGCCTTGATTTTTGAGGCGACTGAATGACAGGCTGCCGTGAGCCACCATGCTGGGCTGTTGTAATATATTGATAAAAAGAAATCACAGAGACTATGTAGGGTGCTGCCACTCACGCAAGTAGTCTAATCACTTTGAAAGGCCAATGTGGGCGGGTCTTCTGAGGTCAAGAATTTGAGGTCAGCCTGTGAATTATGGTGAAAACCCACCTCACGTGATAAAAGAAAGAAAAAATCGAATAATAATCATAGTGATGGGTGTGTGTAATTAAAACAAAACGAGGTGCCCGGAGACTCAACCCACAGAACTGCCTTTATTTATTACTTACAATTTTCCTATTGTCACAAAGGCTGGAGTGCAATTGGCGAACTTTCCTTATTGCAACACCTCTTTTTAAAATGCAAGTGATTGGCCTCCCAATGCCATTCAAGTAGCTGGGGTTGCAGGTGTCCACACCACCAGTTCCAGGTAACTTTTATTTTTATTTTCTGAACCTCAAATCTATCTGCATTTGATTTCCAAAGCAGTCACCATGAAGAAATAAACTTCACAGCGGTGCGTGTCATTTTTACGCTATGACCACGCCTGCCTTCATTGTGGCGTCCCAATTTTAGTGTAGGTGCTGCCGAAGCGAGCACATGCCAAGCCCAGCTAAGATCCTTTATGTATTACTGCTTTTATTTTTATTTTTTTTTGTTTTATTTATAGTGAGCAGGCTACGCTGTGCCCTTCGAGGCCGGTCTCGAACCCGTGAACTCAGGATCCGCCTGCCTTAGCATTCTTTGTGATGAGACTACAGGCATGAGCCCCGGAGCCCAATTCAAATTGTCTTTTTGTTTTAAAGACAGGGTTTCACCTTGTTTGTTGGGCGGGTCTCGAAAGCGCAACTTCCCCTGATCCACCTGCCTTGATTATTCAGGCGACTGAATGACAGGCTGCTGTGAGCTACCCTACTGGGCTATTATAATGTATTGTCAAAAAGACATCAGAGAGCCTCTAGGGGCGCCGCCACTCGCGTAAGGAATTTAAGCACTTTGAAATGCCGAGGTGGAAGGTCACATCGAGATCACGATTTCGAGGTCAGCCTGTTCATTTCTGTGATGACACCTCACATAATAAAAGAGAGAGAAAAATTAAAGGTAATCAGACTGATTAGTGTGTGTAATTGAAACAAGACGAGGTGCCCAAGACTCCACCCTCAGAACCGCCTTTCTTTATTACCTACAGTTTCCTCTTGTCACCAAGGCTGGAGTGCAGCAGTGCGATCTTGCTTATTGCAACACCTGCCTTTTGGGTTCAACTGATTTTCATCCCAATTCCTTCATCTATCTGGTGTTGCAGGTGTACAAAAGATCAGCTCCAGCAAACTTTCTATTTTTATTTTTCTGTACCTCCAATCTATCTTTATATCATTACCAGAAAGCCATCACAACAAAGAAATGAAATACGAAAAGCAGCACACCTGCGCTTTTGATTTTTACGCCACGACCATGCCGGTGTTCTGTGTAGCATTGCAATTTTAGTGTAGGTGCTGCTGAAGCGAGCATATGCCAAGCCCAGCTAAGATTTTGTATGTATTACTGCTTTTATTTTTATTTTTATTTTTCCTTGTTTTATTTATAGTGAGCGGGCTACGCTGTGTCTTTCGAGGTCAGTCTCGAACCCGTGACCTCAGGATCCTCCTGCCTCGGCATTCTTTGTGCTGGGACTACAGGCTTGAGCCGCAGAGCCCAACCCAAATTGTCTTTTGTTTTAAGGATGGAGTTTCACCATGTTGGTCGGGCGGGTTTTGAAATCTCAACTTCTCGTGATTCTCCGCCTTGATTTTTGAGGCGACTGAATGACAGGCTGCCGTGAGCCACCATGCTGGGCTGTTGTAATATATTGTTAAAAAGAAATCACAGAGACTATGTAGGGTGCTGCCACTCACGCAAGTAGTCTAATCACTTTGAAAGGCCAATGTGGGCGGGTCTTCTGAGGTCAAGAATTTGAGGTCAGCCTGTGAATTATGGTGAAAACCCACCTCACGTGATAAAAGAAAGAAAAAATCGAATAATAATCATACTGATGGATCTGTGTAATTAAAACAAAACGAGGTGCCCGGAGACTCAACCCACAGAACTGCCTTTATTTATTACTTACAGTTTCCTATTATCACAAAGGCTGGAGTTCAACAGTGCGAACTATGCTTATTGCAACACGTCTTTTTAAATTCACGTGATTGTCGTCCCAATGCCATTCAAGTAGCCGGGGTTGCAGGTGTCCACACCACCAGTTCCAGGTTACATTTATTTTTATTTTTCTGAACCTCAAATCTATCTGCATTTGATTTCCCAAAGCAGTCACCATAAAGAAATAAAACTTCACAGCGGTCCGTGTCATTTTTACGCTATGAGCACACCTGCCTTCATTGTGGTGTCCCAATTATAGTGTAGGTGCTGCTGAAGCGAGCATATGCCAAGCCCAGCTAAGATCCTTTATGTATTACTATATTTATTTTTATTTGTTTTTGTTTTCTTTTATAGTGAGCGGGCTACGCTGTGTCCTTGAGGCCGGTCTCGAACCCGTGAACTCAGGATCCGCCTGCCTCAGCATTCTTTGTGATGAGACTACAGGCATGAGCCCCGGAGCCCAATTCAAATTGTCTTTTTGTTTTAAAGACAGGGTTTCACCTTGTTTGTTGGGCGGGTCTCGAAGTGCAACTTCCCTGATCCGCCTGCCTTGATTATTCAGGCGACTGAATGACAGGCTGCTGTGAGCTACCCTACTGGGCTATTATAATGTATTGTCAAAAAGACATCAGAGAGCCTCTAGGGGCGCCGCCACTCGCCCAAGCAATTTAAGCACTTTGAAATGCCGAGGCTGGAAGGTCACCTCGAGATCACGATTTCGAGGTCAGCCTGTTCATTTCTTGATGACACAGCTCACATAATAAAAGAGAGAGAAAATCTAAAGGTAATCAGACTGATTAGTGTGTGTAATTGAAACAAAACGAGGTGCCGAAGACTCCACCCTCAGAACCGCCTTTCTTTATTACCTACAGTTTCCTCTTGTCACCAAGGCTGGAGTGCAGCAGTGCGATCTTGCTTATTGAAACACCTGCCTTTTGGGTTCAACTGATTTTCATCCATATTGCCTTCATCTATCTGGTGTTCAGGTGTACAAGATCAGCTAGGTAACTTTCTATTTTTATTTTTCTGTACCTACAATCTATCTTTATATCATTACCAGAAAGCCATCACAACAAAGAAATGAAATACGAAAAGCAGCACACCTGCGCCTGTCATTTTTACGCCACGACCATGCCGGTGTTCTGTGTAGCGTCTCAATTTTAGTGTAGGTGCTGCGGCGAACATATGCCACGCCCAGCTCTGCTTTTTATGTTTTCCTCTTTGTTTTGAATAGGCAGGGGCTACACTGTGACTCTCGAGGTCAGGCTCGAACCCGTGACCTCAGGATCCTCCTGCC